>JAQIUQ010002649.1:75000-182500 GCA_030378365.1 Hybognathus amarus | reverse complement strand
AACGTACTTTGTCTTGTATTGTGTCAGTTTGGCAAAATCATCTGCTTAAATCTATTGTAGGTACTCGATATTTTATTTATAAAAGCATGTAACTACGGTTGCAGGTGCACAGTCAGTTTGCTCATTCACCGACTGGCTTTGATTTGACCCGGGCAGACGGCTTACATATAGTGGCCCATAAACAGCAGCTAACGTGTATGTGTGTGTATATTATATATATGTGTGTGTGTGTTTAAAGGATTGTTATGTTTGTGTTTGAGCATCTTGACCTGCCTGACATAGCAACACTGGCTCAACCAATGGAGTGAGTGTGGGCGGGGCTCTCTGTTTGCCCAGCCAATGGATGACTGGGAGATTGTTCCAGAGAATTTGCTATTATGTTTTGTGATGCTAATAGCACGAAAATTATTTATTTCTTCATGCTTTTTAACGTAATTCTGCACAAAATAAATAGCTTCGAACATTGTTCACAATGTTTCCTACAACTAAGTAGTCTAACCAGCAGATTTGTGTGTTCAAATACTGTGCTGAAATGGTGTGGCTGTTTATTAAATTTGCCCCTGGTGTGTATGACTGTGCACATCTTAAAAGGGAAGACTGCTGAGTGTGTACATTTCTAAGTTTGTGTTTGGAATATGCGCGTGTGTACAGTGAGAAAGGAGGTCAAATTCAGATGGGATTCCTGCACACGCCTGCTTGTGCGGATCAGACTCGGACAGCTGGCTTCAGCTCTCGAGACGCAGCTGTCTCACTCCTTCATGTCTCACACTCTCTCCACAGATCTTGTTCTCCTGTGAGATGAAAACTGCCATGCCATGCTGTGCTTTAACATATTGATATCTATATTTGTAGGTTTTTAATAATATTTATTGCACAATTTACTGGAAAACTTGATTTTGATTTAGCTAATCGCAGCTGACTTGGGCTGGAATTTACTGAGGGATCATGTGACACTGAAGACTGGAGTAATGATTTTGAAAATTCAACTTTGCCTTACAGGAAAAAAAATAGGTTGTTAAATAAATAAAAATAAGAAACAATAAATTGTGATAATAATTTCAATTAAATATTTATTTATTTATTTATTATAATAAATATTTATTATTTTTATATTTATTTATTTATTTATTAGGCTATATGTATTCAATTATATATATCAAATAATTCAATGTTACTGTTTTTACTGTATTTTCAGGATCAAATAAGGGGAGCCTTGGCATAAGAGACTTCTTTCAAAAACATTAGAACATCTTTCCAAACTTAGGGAATTATATACGTCAAACTTCAGGAGATAATATACATCAAACTTAGGGAATAATATACATCAAACTTCAGAATAATATATGTCAAATTAATAAGTCATAATTAGTTGGTAACTAGCTGTGCAAGCTAAAATAATGTGATGATGATCACCCTGTTGAGTTTATTGATTTGCTAACTGTGCATTATATTATAATGTTAGGCTCCTCCCTCAATGACCAAAATTCTGAATAAAATTGAGATGCATTACGTAAGAGAACTAAATCCATTCCTTTGAACAAGATGCTTCAGCAATTTCAGAAGAAATCTTAAGTGTACCTGAAATGTGATGTACTGTGAAAAAGGCTTCCGAATTATTTAACCTCAACCCAAGTTGAGGAAAGAGTGGAAAACCCCAGTGTCAAACCAGCACTTCACAGCCACAGACGTCAGATACTACATTTCTACATTTCAACTTCAACAGATCTACATTTCAACTTTCAATATCCATTACCTCTTTAACTGTGAAAAACACAAGATGATATTTTAAAAAATATTTTAACCAATTGTGTCCATACAATAAAAGTCAGTGGGGTCCAAACAACATTGGACCACATTGACTTCCATTACATGGACATACCCCACGCAGAAACATTTTCACAATATCCTCCTTTCATGATTCAAAGAGTGAACTTGGTCGAACTTTGTCTTTTGAGAATGCTGTTGATTAGAAAAAGTGGTTCATATTTCAGAAGAATATTTTCTGATTAACAGGATTGCTGGGCAGTAAATATTTGCAGTGCACACACAGGGTCACTGGCACAGGCAATGGAGAGTCGGTCTCTTAACAGAAACAGGAAGCTGCCTTGTTAGGTTTATATACTAGACTTTCCCACAGGGCATCTGAGTGAGATGAGCTTCATGCAAATTGTCTATTCAAGAAAAATTCCACTTGTTTTCCAAGCACTGTATGTATGTAAGTGTGTGTTTTTTTTTTTAAGAAATTGGGACATTTATAACATTACAAAAGATATCTATTATACATAATTATTGTTCAAAAAAAAGTATCACAGTTTCCAAAAAACAAGCAGCTGCACAACTTATTTTGAATAAATGATGCAATTGTGGATTAATTCCATAATAACTAATTTTTTTAACTAATAGTGTTAATTTATATGTTAATTACCAAAATGAGCCAAAGCCTTGTAATTCAACTTCCAGATAATATGACAGGTACACTAATATGCATTAATACATGATTAATTACTTCATTGTTAGTGCAAATTCATGTGCAAATGACTTAAATGACTAGTTAATAATGATGTGCCCCAACAAGTAAAGTCATAACATAATGATACCTTTGCAAATCATTAGCTAATGATTAATTAAAGCAGACAACTGGAAGTTTGAAGTGCATAGCTTTGACTAATTGTGGTAATTAACACATTAATCTATAATCTAACACAATTAATCTATGAGTTAATAAAATATGTTAAGAAAAAATACACAATGACACATTGGATTAATAGCAATTCATGTATTACTTAATCTATTAATCATATAGACTCTATTAGTTAGTAATTAATGGTTTAGTTCTTCATGAGTCATACATTAACTCACGATTATCTGTGCATTAGTTAAGCATGAATTAATGCATATTAGTGCACCCATATTGTAAAATATTAACAAAATTTTTCTTGAGCATAAAATTATCCTATTAAAGTAATTTCTTATGTTTTTAAATATATTAAAATAGAAAACTTATTTTAAATTGTAATAATATTTTACAATTTGACTGTTTTTACTGTATATTTGATCAAATAAATAAATGCAACGAAATGAAATTCATCCTGGATATATTTTCTAAATGCATGTTATGCTATTCATTCAGCCCATTCTCATCCAAAGACGTCATCTAACTGACGCTTTTGACCATGCGTCAACATTTGATGCACACGGCACCCTTTTCAGCGTCAATATGTGCGTCGGATTTAGACGCATGGTCAAAAGTGTCAGGTAGATGACGCCCTGAGGATGAGAATGCGTTGATTCATTCGTGCATGTGTTTAATTTAATAACTCGATCTTCTGGTGAAATGACAGACGTCTCTTTGCTCATGTATGCTGGGCTTCTCTGATGATTTAGTCCGCTAAACTCCGTCCCTTTCTTACAACTGAATCAAAAAGATGATTGATCAAGTCCCAATTAAATGAACATGTTCAACAAAACAATAACCCTAAATGAGAGTGCTACCGTAAACTTAGTTTAGGGTAGTGGTATCTAGATAGATCATGGTAAGGCATAGGTCAGTGAACATGAACCCCCACTCTTTGTAATAATAAATCGTCTGACTTGCTATTTCCTGTCTCACAACAATAATATCATATTAAAACCTCTTGTTTCTCAGAGACGACTTCCTGGGACCCATTGATTCACATAACTCTTATTTATTTGTTTTTCCAGGGAGGATATAGGAGCTAATAATGACTGATGTTTAGATATAAGTGACTGAAATCATCACAATCAGTCTCACTAGCTTCATGTTCCCCTTTTGTAGATTTGAGTGTTTTGAAATTGATGCATCGCAGGAAATGTCATGCATCTACACAATGCAATGATTAGATGATTTAACATAAGATAAACAGCAGATTACCCCAGTCGTGATTATGATACATTGTAAATAAAAGGTCAGGGTTGATGAGGACTGACTTTTTTTATTTGTTTTTTTATTTTATTTTTATTTTTAGAAGCCAATTTCCTGACCCATCATGTCTTCTGCTTTTTTATGCATAGGCTACATGTTGTCACCAGATTCTGACGTCTTTCTATAGCTGAGGCAACATCAAGCCCAAGTCACCAAGTGTTTGCAGATCCATTTCCCCAAATTCAGAGTAAGTTTAGTTATTTAGCTAGCACTATTTCTGTTCTTGAGTTAAGTTTAGACATACTGTATATGTGTGAACATGCATGACAAATGAAGAAATATAGAACTTATAGAATTATAAGTTCTATCTTATGGATTTTTTTAATAGTAAGTACAAATCGCAAAAAGTAACCTAATAAAATGCTGATTAAACTATTTTTATTGAAAAACAAGTCTTTGTTTAAAGTCCCCCTGAAGTCAGTAATTTAATCCCATAAAGGTGGGGTTGACTGTGATTTCACTTTTTTCATTTTAAATAGTGTGTAATGTTGCTGTTGGTGCATGAACAGTATCTGCGAAGTTTAAGCGTTGAAAGTTCAACGTAAGCAGAGATATCATCTTTTAAAAATCAGGAAGTTTAATGCCTACAAAATCGACTCGATTGGGACTACAGCTGGGTTTTAGACGTCACTAACCCACACATTTACATCAACCCTCCCTCCGGAATATGCAAAAAAGGGCATGGCCATATTTCTACGACTCATCGAAAGTGTGTTATGTTCACCCAGCTGTCAGGACTTCTGTGTTTGGAACAATGGATACAATTTATGTTTGATTATGTTCCTGAAAATGACATAGCTCTCTGTGCTGCGCATTTGAAGAAAAACAGCTTCCAGAATCTCCACGAATTCAATGCCGAATTCAACAAGAAACTGTTACTAAAACATGAATCAGTTCCAACTTTAAAACCAGAGGCAGCAGTTGTTGGGCCACAACCTGTAAGTAGGCTAAGACTTCATCATTTATTTTCAATGTATTTCAGACATAATGTTTTAGTTTTATCAAATGCCAGCGCTGGCTTTATAGCCACTTAGTTATGCTATTTCGTGTGTACGACAAACGCGTACAAACATTTTGGACCTGAATTTGTAAATACTAATTTTGTAAACGTATTTTTCATGTATATATACTTTGACGTAATTGTTTGATTTGATCAAGAATGTAAACCATGATGCCAACACTGTTTGTGTATACATATGGCCAGTTAGTTCGAAGCTATTTTGTGTAAGACAAACGTGTAAGTTAAAAAAAAATTATAGGCGCCACTATAGAAACACCACTTAGACACATAAACAACATTAAAAGCTTGATTTTCACCACAGGGGGACTTTAAATGAATGCTCATTTTTACTTACTTTGACTAGTTTTAGTTGAAGGAAATCAAGTTTCCACAAATGATTTAGGGTCATAACCGTTTGATTTAAGGGATACTTCAGGATTTAGCGTAAAGCTTTGTGTTAGTAGAAAACCTGTAGTATTTTCGAATAACCATGCTTTCCACCCTCATATCCCTCTGAGTACGAGAGAATTATGTATTTTTAGTTTGGAAAAAATCCTCCGATGTCGCAAAAATCGTCATTTTGTGTCATCTGAGGATTTTTTGGACCAAAGGCTAAAGACTACAGTCAGTGTTAGGGGCTGTCCGCATGTCTCAACCCACCCATAGAGGGTGGGATTTCGCTCACAGAATGTACACATTGTCAGCCATCTTTTTTTGGAAGCTAAGCTAGCGGGCTCTTGTTCTGTGGAGAAAGCCGAGTAGTAGGGGTTACCATTCTCTTTTTCCTGGACATGTCCGGCCGGCAATGTTCGAGATTCAGCTTTTGTTTTCTGCAGTCGCCATTCATTGTTTACATGCACACCGTTTCTTTCAATTTAACTAAATGTAGTGTTTACATGAATGCTAAATAAGTGATCAGTTGATGTGCGTTTTAACATTGCTAAGAAATTTCCCGTTCCTCTGAGAGAGATACGAGACTGGTGAGCTCTGACAGGTGTCGCTCATTGGTAATCACGCCATCGGCCTTGCGCGTCTCCCGCGGCCCTCAGTCTCGTCCTGCTTACCACACTGTAAACATGACTCGCACCATTCTCACACGGCCCTCAGCTCCGTCTGCTCGCCACAGAAAACATAATGAATGGCGACTGTACAACGCAAAAGCTGAATCCCGGACTTTTCTGAGCGATTCTTCGAAACACATTTTCGGGCAGACTCATCATGGAGACTCACTAGTAGCCTAGACTTGTTGTTTAACTACTGCGCTCTGTTACTAGTAGGCATGGCCTTCTAGGGCAGCGAAGCAAGTGCATTCTGGGAGTTGTCTTTCATCTGCCAAAAATAAATTTTCTGGCTTTTCTCAGTCTGGAAAGCTCCAAATTCAAAAATAATTTCACATTTCTTCTACATAAATTACCCATTTTAAATACACATTCATATTTCCAGAGGTAAAGTATCCCTTTAAGGAACTATATAAGATATAGCCAAGACTGCTTAAAGGATACAACATATTTTACACAATATTTTTTCATTTTTGTCTCTTGTTGATAGTGTGGGTGAGAGAGGAATTAGACTGGTCTGTGGGTGTGATTTTGAAACAAGTTGTCGTCACACCACATCTTGAGTAAAATACACCTAATAAGGAAAAGCGCAAAATGGTCCAAAAGGTCAAATGAAGGAGAAACTTTAACAAATATTAAAGTAGTCTTGATAAGAATTTTGTGTTACACTTTATTTTAAGGTGTCATTGTTAAAGTGTAATTATATATTTAAATACTGTGTAATATTAATTAACAACAGGTACTTATATGGGGTTAAGGTAGGATTAGGATTTGGTTGAGGGTTAGTTGCATGTAATGAATTTACTGCATAATTTACTGTTATTACTATGGTAAGTACATGTAACAAGGACACTTTTTATATTATTCAGCAAAGATTCATTAAATTGCTCAAAAGTGACGGTAAAGACATTTATAACATTACAAAAGATTTCTATTTCAAATAAATGCTGTTTTTTCAACGTTCTATTCGTCAAAAGCATTCTAAAGAAATATGAAGCAGCACAACTGTTTGACATTTATAATAATAAGAAATGTTTTTCAAAAGCAGCAAATCAGCATATTAGAATGATTTCTGAAGGATCACTGTGACCTGAAGACGGGCGTAATGATGCTAAAAATTCAGGAATAAATTACACAATATTATTATTTTTACTGTATTTTTGATCAAATAACTGCATCCTTGGTATAGAATATAGGAAGAGGATATTGGATATAGAAAAAGACACTTTTTAAAAAAACTTGCAGCATTTGTCTTAGAAACAAATGACAAATATTTAGTCACCTGTGGTGCCTTTCTTACAATGCTGATCTGATTTTACAATTATGAGCAAATACACGTATGAAGGCATAAACCGCAGCTGCGGTTGGAAGTGACAAATAAATATCAGCAGTCCAACACAAAGTTTCTCACCATTCAAAAACAGCCTCAGATAACCACAGAAAATGATGCTAATATTGAGCAGGGACTTTCTTCACTAAGAATAGTAAAATAACTAATTTCCAACTACAAATAAAGTGTCATCCCCCATCAAACCTGTAACCTCTCCAACTTAACTCAACCCTATTTTCAAAAGAAGAAAGCATGTTAACGACAGCCATAAAGTGCCATTCTCTTCCTTTCACTCTCAGGGTTAGCGGCATCACGTTACACAGCACCCTTTGCACATTTGGGGGTCTATATATGAGGCTCAGAGAGGTAAGGGGAAAGGGTTACGGGCTGACACCACATCTGAACAGTGAAATCCCAGCAGTTGGTCATCGGCCATAAGAAAAATAAAAAGGACTATAGAGAAAACTGGTTCCTGTTTGAAACACTGACAGCATGCTGGTAGGTTGCAATGACTTTCACATCACTAGTTCTGAAACCTCACCGAGGGTTGAAATGATCTAAAGATGTTCCTGAAGAAGATGATAGGATGATTTAGAGAAGTAAACTGTACTGACCTCCATCTTTCTGAGATACGAGTCCTGTGATCAAGCAGTAAATGAATCCCATTCAAAAGTCCATGTAGAATTGGCAGGAACAGCAAAGCTTCTCCAACAGCATCTGTGAATTTGTAAACGGAGTCTTAATCAGTCTGTATTTCTGTTTTTTTCTATGTTTGCTGTTTGCTCTATTTCTATGTACTGTGGTCTACTACTTCTTGCTCTCACACACATACACATTGCCCAAATAAACTCAGAGTCCAGACACTTCACAATAAGGGGCGGGGAGTGAAGCATTCACTCATGACATGTGTCTTGCTCTCACGTAAGTCAGCCAATCCGAATGCCCCTTAACAACTGCCACCGCACCTCCTCCAACTTCTATGAGAGAATGTTTTTACGCCTGATTTAGGAAAGCTGCAAAGCAGAAGTTGGTCGGACAAAATGTAGGTTGTTTTCCAAAAGAAAGACAAAGGCGTTCTCTGTATTACTAGTACTCTACTTCCACTATTTGTTTCATAAAATCAATTTTCACTTTCGTCTGCGGACACATAAGCTGATTAATGGGACGGATTCTCCAGTGGACAGACTTTGTTGTCAAGACAACAGATAGACCCCCTGTACCGGCTGGGTGGGACACCAATGATATACAGCAAGAGTTCTCAACTGATGGGTCGTAACCCAGAAATGGGTGACAGGTCTGTTCCTGATGGGGTTGCAGACAGCTTAAAAGCAAACAAACATCTTTAGATGCAAATCCAATAAAATACAACTATTCTAATTATGTCAAGTTACACTTCTTTTGTTGTTGACAATGAAGCACTGGCAATATTCAAAAAAAATTCAAAAACCATGATCAAAACAACACAAAGTTTTGAGCCTATGTAATGTACATATGCATATTGTTGGACCTATGCAGTTCATTGTAATAAATGGTAAATTGACATGTTTAAAGGGATACTCCACTTTTTTGAAATAGGCTCATTTTACAACTCCCCAGAGTTAAAACAGTCGAGTTTTACCGTTTTCGAATGTATTGAGGCAATTTTTTTATATTTAGAAGAATATCAGTAACCAGACAGTTTCTAGTCTCATTGACTTCCATAGTATACTTTTTTTCCTACTATGGAAGTCAATGAGACCAGAAACTGTCTGGTTAATGATATTCTTCCTAATATCAGAAAATCGCCTGAATGGATTTGAAAATGGTAAAACTCAACTGTTTAACTCTGAGGGAGCGGTAAAATGAGCCTTTTCCAAAAAAAAGTGGAGTATCCCTTTAAGGAAAATTGGTATGAAAATCAATATCGGTTGCCACTTGGTGTCCTAAGTAATCTAGGCTCCCAAAGCACAACTAGCTAAAACCAATGATATATAAGAGATATGGGTATATATACACTGTGTGCACAATTATAAGGAAAATTGTATTTTTGAGGATTCATTTTATTATTGAACAACTATAGTGCTCTCAGTCAATCCAAAATGTTAATAAACCTCAATCCTGAATATTTAAGTAAAAGAGAGATTTTGGCTTTCTTAGGAGAATATCTGTGAGCACAATTATTGGGCAACTCTTAGTGTGCAGAATTATTATAAAAAAATTTAAAATGTTCCCATCTCTCACACACGCACACAAATCTCTCAATAGGGTTTAAATCCGGTAAGGGGGCGATGTCATTATTCTTTAAATGACACACACACATACATACCTTCAAATCGATTAATCATGATTAAAATGATTATACACATGCATGTATAATATACAGTAAATATAAATATATATACACAGACACATACACTATATAAACACAAACTTTTGTTTTAATCATGATTAATCGATTTGATAGCGGTGATATGTGTATATATATATATATATATATATATATATATTAGGGCTGTCAAATGATTAATCGCAATTAATCGCATCCAAAATAAATGTTTGTGACTACATAATATATGTTGGTGCACTGTGTATAATTATTTTGTGTATATATATATATATATATATATATATATATATATATATATATATATATATATATATATATATATATATATTTGTATATATATATATATATATATAAATACACACCCATGCATGTATATTTAAGAAAAAATATTATTTATATATAATATAAATTAATAATAAATCTATATATATACACATGTATTTATATATATAAAATAATTATACACAATGCACCCACATAAATTATGTAAGCACAAACTTTGATTTTGGATGCGATTAATCGTTTGACAGCCCTTAATATATATATATATATATATATATATATATATAAATAAACCAAAATATTTTTGGTATACAAATTTGATGTTATATGGTGTATATGATCTCATAAAATAAAAACATTTGTATATTTACATGTATCCTCTAGTAAAGAAAGAACTGCTTCATGGCTAAATTTCTTTAAAAGACTGACAATCACACTAATGCTACTCAAGCAAAAACCTTTAGATTCTATATGTACAAACAGCTAACTGATACTATCTTAAATGTGCTACACAAAAGTCACACGGGATTTATCAATGACAGAAGACAACCGCCCGCTTAAAAACTGGCTTCTAAAGAATAAGGAAGTTATTATTTCCTTTGCATTATTACGCTACACATAATTTCCAGAAGTGACCAGCAGTGAACAGATACTCTATATCTGTACACAACTCTATAGTTTACTCTATACACCTATTATGTGTGTAAACATTTCTTCTGCGAAGCCATTGAGCTCATTTGATAATCCCTAAATCCACACAAACACGGATCTGTCACACCGTAAACCGGCTGAGTAACACTCACTGTGAATGAGGCTTTGTACTTATTAAGAGCCTGGCCAGCGCAAAACAAGGCGGATCTTGAAACTGTACAAGGAATTACCCTTCCTTGTCAAACATTTAGACATACTTGCCTCTGAGACACTTGCCTATTTTTAGATGTTATAAACTACTACCTGACCATTTGACATTACTGAAGAATTTCCAAAAATATCAGCACTTTTAAATGTCTTGAAGCCACGTTCCACGAGTCTATGAGCATAGGTCATACATGATTCATCTGATTGAGTTCGTAGAGTTTTAGAAATTGCAGATCAGCTTTTAAACAACATATGAGGATGTTGCTGCACCACATATAGGGTTTTCTAGAGAATGGCTCTGCAAACAGTGGTTGCAGCTTCTGTAAATGACTAATGTGCCATTTCATCTCTATTGGGCGGTGGGCAGTATTTCCACTTCTGTCTGTGAGCACTGCTTCAAACACTAGCCACAAATAAGATAAACATAGAAGACACAAAACCAAAGCAAATTTTCAGACAAACAGTAGCTGAAAACCATCTAAGCTGCAAGCCGAACTAATCAAGTCAAACGAAGGACTGCAAATAGATTTGTGGAAGGCAAATTATGCAGATTATTTTGATTGTCAAAATTATTTTGAGATGCCACCTTGATGCTCTTTCTCAAGTCTTTATTGTTTTTCTAGGCCCTAAATATGGCTTGAATCGCAAATGTTTGGGGTAAGCTTTTTTGTCTTAAAGGGATAGTTCACTTTGAAATAATTTTTTGATATGTTTTAGCTTACCTCAAGGGCATCCAAGATGTAGGTGTCTTTGTGTCCACAGTATTTTCAATTTTGATATTTTTAGGTCAAACCGTTCTTTTCTGTTAATCATATAATGGAGGTCTATGGGGTCCACCTTAAAAAGCATGCACAGAGAAATCCAGATTAAACATAATTTAATGATTCGTAAATATAAGGACATCGATGGCCTAAGACATGAAACGAGCAGATTATGTGAGAAAACAAACAGTATTTATATAGTTTTTACCTCTTGTACCATAGCCACAAAGCGCCCATGCCCTCAGATCACTTGGAGGTGGCTGTGGTTACAAGAGGTAAAAACTATATAAATACTGTTTGTTTTCTCACACAATCTGCTCGTTTCGATGTCTTAGGCCATCAATGTGTACTTACATTTACGAGTCATTAAATTATGTTTAATCTGGATTTCTCTGTGCATGCTCTTTAAGGTGGACCCCATAGACCTCCATTATATGACTGACAGACAGAACGCTTTGACCTAAAATATCAAAATTGAAAATACTGCAGGGACAAAGACATCACCATAGTGTTTCACTGTATTTTCGATCATATAAATGCAGCCTTGGTAGCATAAGCGACTTCTTTTAAAAACATTTTTAGATTCTAGAGCCCGAACCAATAAAGGATTTTGAAGGTGATACCGATACAAATATTTGTTGGTTTTAAAATCCGATATATCGGCCGATATTTGAATTTTTTTTATTTCAGAAACGCGCAACAAAACATTAACAGATTCCCCTAACATTAGTTATTGTAGCTATTTATGAGTATTAACTAAAATAATATGATAATGCATTTTAAAAAGAAACTTGTTTCTTTTATTGTCACAACAGAACAGAGGAACATCAAAAAATATTAAAGTTCTGATAAATAAAATAATAATTAGTCCCTACATTGCCTTATAAGCTACCTGCAACCTGGATCAGCAGATTGCAGGATGTGTCGCGCGTTATACATGAGTGTTGCTAACAGGGACGGTGTAGAGTGCCCTCTGGTGGACAAACTATACAACTCCAACACCCATGACATGGTTGAAGCGTGTTTCGTCTGTTTTTATTTTATTTTTGAAAAATTATATTTATCGGCCACTATAACTGCCGATACAGATAGTTTGGAAAATGCCTAATATCGGCCCAGATAATATCGGCCTGCCTCTATTAGATTCTTACCGACCCCAAACTTTTGAATGGTAGTATTAAGTCTACAGTATTTTCACACACTGAATTTTTTCATAGTTGAGATGGTTAATAAATGAGTTGAACAACAGTCGATTAGGAGTTTGTATAAATCCTAATCCTAAAGTTTGAGCAATAGCAAACTCCGCTAACAACTATAATTTAATGATTCAATGGCATTCACAAATGCTTCAGACGTGTGCCTATTAAAAATCGGTACAAAAAACACTTCTCTCAGAGACTTTTAATATAAAACAAAGAAAACAGTACACAAATCAAAACTGAAAAGACGTCATCCTAGGCACTTTCCATTAGACTAATACTCATCTACTTGTCAAATACACAGTTTTTTGTTCACAGTTCAGTTTACAGCTGAATGTTCTGATGTTACTAAATGGCCTTGAATCAAAAAAAATAAAGTTCTAAAAACAAAGCATCTCAGAAGATGATTTGTAAAACAGCGCCACCTGACAGTAATACAAAGGTACCACAGTCATAAGAGGCAACGAGGTCTCTGATGCTTTAATAAAAAATGTTTTTGTGTGTTCAATGATACGCATCCTTGGCAAAAGGAGCCGGTGAAGTCATACACAATGGGGACATTTCTGTGTTTGGGACCTGCTGATAAAGAGAACTCAGACCGTTTTGGTCTCAAGAGCACACAAATGTCTCTTAGTCAGTGGTGGTGCGGCGATACCAGAATCGGGCTCTGAAGTCGTCGCTGCAGGTCATGAAGCCGGGGTTGGTGGGTGAGTGGACGATACAGCGCACGATGTTATTGTGGCCCAAGGAGAGCAGGTTCTTCCTCTCGGCTGTGCGTGAATCCCAGCAGCACAAGCTGATGGTCTCTCGATCGGCAGCAGCACATAGTCCTCGGTGTGGCTGAAAACGCCCTGAGTGCGGTGCGTCTGTCGCCCACTGAGACCCGCACCTGCATGACAGGAAACACAATGAGGATGAGATGGCAGCAGAGTGTGTGAGTCACAATGATGAAAAACAATGGACAGGTGGTGTGACGATGGACACCGCGTTTCCAACATATGCATCAAGATTTTGGTATATTCGCCCAAATTGGCTAATTGAAGTTTCGAGAAAACTACATGAAGAGAAATATCAAATAGCTCTTTTAGTGATCCAAAAAGGGTGCTCATTGGTCAATATAGTGTTCTAGCCTTCATCTGAATTTGATTCAGATTCTCAAGCTCAAGATTTGATTCAATTCTGATTCATATTAGTATATTTCAGTAATAAAGTCTTTTCTGCTTACAAACTAAATAAATTTTCTCTCAGTTAATGCTGTAAATTATGTTTGTTTCATAATGATTCAAACCGGTAAATGGTCTTTACTAACCAGTTATGTAAAAGAAAGACTTGTGCGAATAATGTGTTTTATGGAATCTGGCTACACTGTTTGTACTAGGGCTGTCAAATGATTAATCGCGATTAATTGCAACCAAAATAAAAGTTTGTGTTTACATAATAAATGTGGGTGCACTGTATATAATAATAATATATATATATATATATATATATATATATATATATATATATATATATAGAAATATTTTCAAGTATATACTGTATAGATTTATATATAATTTATATTATATATAAATATTTTATATATAAATAATATTTTTTTCTTAAATATACATGCATGTGTGTGTATTTATATATACAAAATAATTATACACAGTGCACCCACATATATTATGTAACACAAACTTTTATTTTGGATGCGATTAATCACAATTAATCGTTTGACAGCCCTAATTTGTACTATATGTTTTTGATTCACAAAAAAAAAGAAAAAAAATTGTTTCATGAGAGATTTGTCTGGGAATCACACTACACTGGTCCTGCTTTATGTTTTGATTCAATATAAAGAACCGACTCACATGATTTTCTAGTAAATCAAGCTACACTAGTTGTATTGTATCTTTGTTTTTTTGTGTGCAACACCATCTATAACTCAATAGAACAATGTTTTTTACTATTATGTTGCAGCAGTACTGTCTTTCATTGAATCACATTAACGTAGACTCACTGTATTCCGGACATCACGGTATTCCGGACACACTAGACCGTTTCCGCAAATTCTATAAATAGACACTTCAAGATCATTCCATCTTATGTCATCTTTGCCTCATCCTCTTTCGCTTACGACTAACCCAGCTTATAGTTGTTAAAATGTATGCGTTATATATTAGAAATGACTCCTATCTACCCGTCCCAAAACACAGCGAGTAGAATTTTTCAGCCGTACGGAACACCGTGAGTCAATGTTACATTTACATTAATTCATTTAGCTGACGCTTTTATCCAAAGCGACTTACAATTGCTATATAAGTCAGAGGTCGCACACCTCTGGAGCAACTAGAGGTTAAGTTTCTTTCTTAGGGACACACTGGTGTCTCACAGTGGATTCGAACCCGGGTCTCTCACACCAAAGGCATGCGTCTTATCCACTGCGCCATCACCACCCCATATTAAAATTCACATCTGAAATAAAGTAGGATTTTTTTCACTAAAAGTTGTTTTGGATCCATTGCGGCTTATTTTGAGATCGGGATTGCTCAAAACGGAGAACTGACAACCTATCTCCTTGGGTAGAATTATGATTCTCCATCAAGCCCTTACCTTATCCATAATCTAACACAGCGTATAATTCGCCATCTCACCTGTGTACTTCACCAAAGTCCGGCCTGTGGAAATTTCCCAGAGTTTGGCAACAGAATCCTTTGCAGTGGACAGAACATACTTGGAGTTTTTGGAGAAGACGGCTGAGCAGACCTCAGCCCCGTCGTGGGCTTTCTCAAAGGTGGTCACACACCGGTTAGACACTCCATCCCACAGTTTGATGCTGCCATCTTTGCTACAGGTGACGTAGCTGTTGGCACTGGGATTGTAACAGACTCCGCTGATGGTGTCTGTGTGCTGATCTAGAGGGTTGCAGGACACGAAACACTGGAAAGTGTTGACGTCATAAAGGCGCAGAGTTGGGTGCTGCGTGCCCACCAGCAAGAAATCCCCAGATGGGTGGAAAGAGATGGAGCGCAACATTTCAGCTTCCTGTAGAAAATGAAAAGAAGAAGCATTGCAAAGAAATCCATGCCAAAAGCTTAAATAAATCAAGGCGGACCACATGAAAACCCTTTTTAAAGTCATATTACCAATGCTGGGGTTACTTTAAAAAGAAACACACTACAATATTGCCTTACTCCCTAAAAGACTTACTAATTACATAGATTTTTATGGAAAGTAAGGTGTTACTTTTGCATTACTTTTTCTCATTTAGCGGAGGCTTGCTCTCTTCCAGGGCTTTAATTTTTACTGCAGATTTTTTGTGTTTAATGCAATACTGCATTCAACCAATATACAGCTTATATAACATACATCATTTTCTTTTAAAAACACACTCATAGTATTATATTCTTAGAATATTGTCTGCCCCCTAGAGCTGTATGTGCTTTACAAAAGATCTTATATTATTGTTCAACATCAGTGTGAACGGGATCGTTTTGACAACGTTTGTACGTTTCTGAAAAAACTTTGGGTTTTAGTACATTGTTGTCATGTAAAAGTACCCTTAAACTTAGAGTTTAACCTTCAACCCCGCTCCTGGAGGCCCACTGCCCTGCAAAGGAGTTTATATCCAACCTGCTTCAGCTTTTGATTTTCCAGCTTCATGTGTGTTTGATTAGGCTCAACACTGCAGGACAGTGAGTCTCCAGGATCAGGGGTGAAGACCTCTGATTTAGAGGTTTGATTTAGTTTGTCTGTATACCTGTACATGCTTGAAGGCTCTTTTTGCAGATGGCTTTGAATAATCGAAGAGTTTGAGGGTGTAATCCCGAGAGCCGGAGGCCAGGATCTGTTCGGTCGGGTGAAAAGCCAGGCATGTGACCTCGTCCACGTGATCGTACAATGTTCTGATCACAGGGTGGTTCTCCATGTTCTGCTGAGCCGTTTCGTTCATCATCACCTGTAACAAACAGAATCATATGTTCAGATTGTCCAACTGAAACAACATATTATTATGTGCACGTAGAATGAAAATAGAGGCAGATCTATACTTCTGAATTGTGACGTACAGCCGAGCATAATGGACTATTGAAAAATAAGGCTGTTGATTGGATTTTGAAATGTGGGCATTGAATTAAAAAATGGAGGCAGATGAACATGGGCTTGCAGGGGTGAGTTTAAGCCGACTAAATGATTGGAGAAATCGTCACCAGGCAGAAGTCTGCTTTCACTTATAGCAAAACATTACAAAAAAGAGAAACGTGCACAGATTAATTGTTTACAATAAGATCTATAACGTGCATTAGAAAACAGATCTAAAACAACCGTAAACCGCTGACTTTAGGCAAAGGTGGCACTCACCTCTAGAGGCATGGCACTTTTTGCCAGCATGCGCTCAGTATCCAGGATCTTAATGGACGCGTCGGCGGAGCCCGTTGCAATGAGCTGGCCATCACGGCTGTAGGTGGCCACACGGCACGGACCCTTATGGGACGTCACGTAGCAGGTCTCGTACTCCGATGCTTCTGGGGACATGGTCTGCACATCTGCATCAAACTCCAGGTCAATGCCCACACCGGGCGCCACGTTGTCCGAGCGGCCAATGGCATACTGCACCGCACTGTCATCGTTCTCCATTCCTAGAAAATCAGAAACAAGTACTTTAACAAGAACTCCTTTTATTATGATTTATAATCATTACCCAAAAAACATAATTTTAATGTAAAGTTTAATAACAGTATTTCACCCGATGCTACTTGTGTCAGCACTTCCAGTGGATTGCCATTTCTAATTTTGGTAAAATGAATATATCCCTAAACTTCAGTATGAGGCAGAAATGTGGGTTTTTAACCTTCTCATATTACCCTTATTATTTGATCACTTTCCTTGCAACATTTTACATTCATAATTGTAAATAAAAAAATGGAATTTTCAAGAAAAATTCAAGAACTCTAATTTTATTGCTTGTTAAACACTTCTATGGGTGTAATATAATATACCTCATTTCAGAATGTTATGTACTGCAACACTCTTAGATTACTTGGTTTATTCTTTGTCGAAAAAAAAATGATGAAAGTACTTATTCGGTAAAGGCTCAGTTTAGTCTTTTAGCAATTATACAGAAGAGGTACAATTACATACACTAAAAAGTGTGAGAAACTGACAGATTGCTGGAGCCGTACCGGTCTTGGCCAGCTGCATGAGCTGCTCTGATGGAGACACCACATTCTGGGGCTTCACCTCATTGATCAGGCTGTTAGCGATGCTGGTGTAGCCGTCATACAGCAGCTGGCTGATGATCAGCCTGTACAGGTGATGTCGGTCCTTCAATGTGGGCTTTGGTCGGAACATCTTTGCGGCTTCCTGTCTGCAAGTGAATGAAGATAGAAACGCTCAGAATGCACGTAGTTTTGTGTTTCTAAACATAATGAGCTAAAGTTAACGTTACATACTACTTAGACAACATTTTGAGTGTCATAGAACGCGCCTAAGCATATTGTTTATGTTTCTATAGAACTCACTTGGATTCAAAACACAATCATTGTTGTGTATTGTTGTCGCAAATATTTACGTAATAAAGGCAGCAGCGTATTATTTTAAAGGTGGGTTGAGTCTGTTTCTGAAATAAGGCTTGGAGTAAACAAATGTTACAATATAAGCGGAGTTTCATTCAATTAAAGTTGCATAAAATACGACTTACCAATTTACTTCAGGAGGTACGCACACGCTCTGTACGTCTGACGTCACGACGTACACATATACGGTGGAATTGTGGAATAAACCCAATAAATTAAAAGTCTCTGTTTTATTTAAAGTAAAAGTCCCCAACTTATTGTTTTCATGAAAATTCCAAATCATAGATTATTTTTATGATGTTAGAAAAACTAACAAATATTGGTCACACTATATAACTAATCAACTGAAAACCTTTTTATATAAAATTCCTTATATGTAATGCTTAAACGTCAATATATATAACAAATAAACACAGAGGTTTGGAACAAAACGAGGGTGAGTAAATACTGACAGAATTTTCATTTTTAGGTGAACTAACCCTTTAAGAACACAAAATTAGAAATAGCATTTAGAATTAATTATATAATGTCAGAGAGAGGAGAGAGAGAGATAGATGTGTATATAAATACATATACAATAAACACATGCAATTTACATGCTGTTCTCCATCCTTAAACAGCCCAAGCACTAAAAAATTTAAGAAACTCATGTGAAAATCGCCTTACTGTAATTAATTAAACATGTATTATAGACATTTATTAAATGCCTGTCCAAATATTTGAATAAATTAATAAAAATTAAATTAATCTGGTCTTTCCTCAATTATTTTACACAATTTGGTGTCTCAAACAGAAATGAGGTAAAACCAGCAAATCATCTGTTCAAGATGGACATCCACATGTTCAGAATGCAGAGATTAACTAGTGCATTAGTAAATAAATAAATGTGCCTCCAAAAATAAACAGCACACCATCATTGTCATTTTTAAATCTCATTTTTTCCTCTTTAATGTATTTACAAGCTATACATTTCTTCTGTAATTCTTCATTACAAGAACGCTGAGCAATCCTGGCTTGCATTAGTGTTTGCGCTTCACCTTCAATGCATACAGAATTTAAAGTCAATGTCTAAATCTGTTCAGGATGCATATTTCTTTTTATTCTGTTTGTCATGTGATTTGCAAAGTTCGCAAAAGCCGAAGCAGAAGAACCAGTGGTGGAGTTTCTCCGAACATCCTGAAACATCAGCACCATCAGCCGGTCCCAGACCTCGAGCCAAAAAACCAATGCGTTTAATTCTTTCGCTGGAAATAATTACCCTGTTTTAAG
Organism: Hybognathus amarus; assembly: GCA_030378365.1. Lineage (NCBI taxonomy): Eukaryota > Metazoa > Chordata > Actinopteri > Cypriniformes > Leuciscidae > Hybognathus > Hybognathus amarus. Next base: position 162,916 of record JAQIUQ010002649.1, on the reverse strand, counting down.
ATGAATCACATGAATCCAGGGAGGCTGCAGAACCATTTAAACAAAATTAATATTATTGTTATGATACATGTTTATTCTGTTATTTCTATCAATGTTCTTTTTGCCTGCAAATGTTAAATAAAAATTCATATTTGCAGTCTCTTAAAAAAATAATAAATTAAAGAGTTCAGAACCTATTTTAAGTCTCTTCTTTTAAAAGTAACAAAAAAAAGTCAAACTTTAAAACAAAAATATTTTCTATATATATGATACAAGTATTTAGTGTCTGATCAGAGAGTTCCAGCTCAAGTTGGCCAGCGTTTCAAAGTCAATGTTCCTGTGTTGGCAGGAGTAGGTGTGTCTATGGCTAGACTTGTATAGTCTGTATGCATTTTACAGTTTGCGTCGAGTAGGGGGCCTCTGGGCGTCGGCCACACGCTCATGTCAATTATCCTCAGACTCCTCCTCCGCCTCCGCGTAACCAAGTGAAGAAAGCGGTGACCGACTTCAACGCTACGCCTTTTCCCTGCTGCTCCGCTGGGTCTTTACTCGTTTCCCATTGATAAAAAGCGTCCTCCGAAATAACGTCCTCATCGTAAAGACAGTCGAAAAACATTCGAAGTAAGATCTGCGAATAGAAATAGATCAAAATTACGATCCTAGAAATCTTTCGTTCAGCTTTGGCATCTTTACTTTCACCTGCTACATACTGGGTGGTTGATCCAGGGTGACGATCAAAGACTGGAGAGCATAAAGTGCTTGCAGCTGCCGCTCTGTGTCTGAGTTAAGGTACTTATGTAATATAGGCAGGCGTCTCTGGATGATGGCAGTGTCCACTCTACAGGACGTGCTTTCATCTGGAGAAGAAAGAGATAAAAGCAATTGGCAAACTGGATGATGGAGATGAAGCTGTTTAACAGAAGGCACATGAATTAGTCGTTTGCTCACCTTTAACTGCTGCTTTACATACAGCTGTCATTAAAGCTCTCAAAAACGGAGAAGAACTCATCTGAGATTCGTCTAAGTTAGCCTGAAACGAAAAGTCAAAATTTCTTGAAATTGTGTCGTATAATCAGGGCTTGAGTATATTAACACCTGCCAAAAGCTGATGGATTTCAGCAGTGGCCTCGACTCCCCTCACTCGCTTGTTTCATTTGTTCCAGATGAATATAGTGGGTGTTACAGGGCTTGAATTTTGGCATGGGATTGCAGATATTGCGTATAATTTGACTCATTCCAGCAGATTTTGTGCTCACAGACACCCAAAGTGCGCACACATAAAGCCCCCTTGCAGTCCTAAATTGAGTACTTTTTGCACTTAAACAGTCAAATACACATAAAAGAATATAAAAATGCTGGACGTGGCGAGTTTTCACCTGAACACAGTCAGTTGTTTTAAGTGAACAAACATTTGGGAAAGAAAATGCATGTGTAATGGTGTGTTCACACCGAACGTGAATTTAATCGTTTCGCGAGTAGATTACATACAAAGTCAATACAAAGACACGAATAGATCGCATCATTTGCGCCGGGCGTTGCAAATGATGCGAATGGGCGACGCGTTTGCCGCGAACGTCTTCCGCGCAAGTTGAAAAATTTGAACTCCGTATTTGGGACTTCCACAACAAGTACAGAGCATCAATCTTTTATTTCAGACATGACGGAAACGCATGCCAGAAAAAAAAAGTGGTGTTGTTTTTTTTTATTTGCGAGTGACGCGGGTTCAAAATGTTCTAAGCGTCTAAATAGTCGCGTATTTGACGCTCTTATTCGCGTTACGGTGTGAACATACCATAACAGTAAAATATCTAAAAATATCTAAAAATATCTATATGGCAGTTTTTCCCCATGGTATCGATGTCAAAAATTGTGGCTGGTAAGCAAAAAAGTTAATGCCAAGCCCTGCATATACTTGAAATGTTTTGGGTTTTTTTGCATATGAAAGGTCTATGAGTGCGGGATCAGTCTCACCTCGATCCAGTCGAAGATCTGTTCGTCACTGGCCATGTCTTCTAGCAGTAGCTGCTCGAGTTGTTTAAACAGCTCCTCAGGACTGAGGCTGGGTTTAGCTGAGTCCGGAGAGACAGGGGAGGCGTCCGACACGGTAAACTCTAACTTCTGGAAAAAGAGGGAAAAGAACACGACTGGTTGATTGTGCGCCTTCTAGTATCAAGCTACTCATAATTTGCAATGCTTACAATAACAAGCTGCTAATAAAAAGTAGTGAACTACATTAAAGCTATTAAGCTTTTAGTATATATCTTTCATTGCAATACATACACTACCATTCAAAAGTTTGGGGTCGGTAAAATTATTTAAATATGCTTTTGAAGAAGTCTCCAACTCTGTTTTGTATGTTAACATATTCTAAAATGTATTTTATTCTTGTGATGGAAAAGCTGAATTTTCAGCATTCGGTTTTTTTAGGATTCTTTGATGAATAAATACAGTCACTTGATAAACTTAATGTGCCCCTGCTGTGTTAAAGTATTAGTTTATCTCTTATTAGTGTATATGAAATGTTTATACTCTAAATTAGAGCAGTATTCGTCTAGCACAAAACAATGAGGAAATCGCCTCAGTCGGAAACAAATGATGACTTATTTTGTTTAATCATTATAATTATAATAATAATATGTTGTATATTGCTACAAAAAGAATCTAAAATGCAGCACAGGACTCAAATGAAATGATAAATTGAATGAATGAATGAATCGGACTCAATAAAGAAAAGGAGCTAACATTTTTGAGTTTGTTGTACCTCAAATTTGTGGTAACAATTGAAAAAAAAAAAAAATAAATAACAAAAAAAAGTTTGTTAATGGACAAGCTACACTATTTTGAAAACAACAGAACTACTTTCACAAAAAATGTAGTTTGTTTATTTATGAGTATTTGAATTTGTGAATGTGTTCAGGCTGTGTTCGCACCTGTTGTGAGATGAAGGCAGGAAGAAGTTCTCCCTCGGGCAGGAAGTCGGCCCAGTTCAGCCCAGACTCTCTCCACAAGTCTCCAACTTTCCTATGGCTCTTTAGCACAAGCAGATGCGTGTAAATACACAAACTTACAAAAGCCAAAACAATACACAAAGTTACTTTACTGCAAATTGTCACAGAGGTGTTTGTGTATGAAAGATGATCAATTTTGGCAGCATCATGCAGGAGCCTCTAAACCACAGATCAACTAGATAAAGATGAACTCAATGCTCTAAAACACCATGTCAACAAAAGTTGAGCTTACCATTTGTTTGCATAGTAGGTGCAGTACTTCAGAAAATAAGATGGCAGCTCTTCCCACAGGGAGTAGCGGTTTACTTAACTCACTGTAGAAACAAAACAAATCTCCATTAGACGCTAAACTGAATCCTGACAGCTGTAGCCTGTGTGGAGCGGGAATCACTGCAACTACTGTGCACTGCCAAACTGTTAAAGCCCCAGAAGTCAGAAAACCCAACACAATGAAACCTTTAGGAAGTTTTTATTTATTTATATTTAGTATTGAATTCTGTGTTTCAACTTGTTGGAAATACCTGTCTCAAATCACAATCCAAATAATAAAAAAAGGCCATGCTGACTGCAAGAATGCAAACATTTCTGACTGTGCAAAATGCTTTGGATACAGTCCACCCTTCACTAATATATTCTGGTCTAAAAAAGTTAGAATAGTTTTAAACCAAACTTTTACATAAATTATTCAAACATATGGTGAAATATGTTGTTGTAGTGTAATAGTGACAAAAGGTAACTGGCAAGGATGCATTCTGTATTTTTATTTTATTCAATTGTTAAATAAATATTATTTTAACGAAACACACATAATCATATGCATTTACCCCATAAGTAAATTATCCTATTCTCACTTATTGTTAATTCATTTATTATTGATTGTAATAAATATTCCAAATCTCTCTTCTGTCTATTTAATTTACTCTTAAAAGCATTTTACCACCAATTTTGAAACTCAATTTCAAGTTTAGATGTATAATATAATATAACCTGAACATTGCTAACATTCTCCCCACAAACCTACAGATATTCTGTATATATAGAGCATATGATATTTTAGATGTAGTCATATTATACTTACAATATAATATAAATTAAAAGGTCACTTTAGTTTAACTACGACTTTTCAGTTAAACGCATAATTACTGCTTATTAATAGTTAGTATAATAGTTAAGTTTAGGTTCAGGGATGTAGAATATGGTCATGCAGAATAAGGCATTGATTTGTGCTTAATAAGTACTAATAAACAGCTAATATCCTAGTAATATTGCATGCTAATAAGCAACTAGTTAATAGTGAGAATTGGACCCTAAACTAAAGTGCTACCTAATATAATATCTTGACCTTGTACTGAAGCTTTAACAGTACATGCATTTGTTAAATCGTTCTTTGAAAGGAGATTCCACCTCAAAAGAACAAAAATGTTGTTCATTAAGGTCAACATATAAATGGGTTTTAGGGGTGGAATGTTCTTTTATCCCAAATTCCACAAAAGCACCAAACAGGACATAACATAAGACCCTTCTCATTCCTGACCTGAACAGCTCTCTCATGCTCATTCCTCCTTCTCTCAACAGAGGACTGAGCATCTCAGCCAGGTAAAGCCAAATGAAGGGAACATCTATGGCAATATCATCAGCCTGCTCCAACATCTCTGAAAACCTGTGGAGAGAAAATCAATCGCACTTCAATAATACCATAGTATGAAAGTACATCCATGCAAACTGCAGTACATTTGATTTCAGGGTGTGTTCACACTCATAGTTCAAAGAAGATACATTTAGTCCTTTTTAGTCTTCTTTGAGACCGAACCTAAAAATCCAAAACAAAACGACGCTTTTATGATGCATATTTTGCAACGGAACTTACCTTAACTGGGCTATATGCGCTTATTGTATGTGTGTACATATGGTGGGATTTTTTTACCAGCTTAGAACTCACAAACAGCTTATAAAATGTGTAAAGGAGTCAAAACAGTGCCAGAAATTCCTCCATTGCCCACAAACGAAGATCTGCTTCAAGGAGAGACAGGTATGCTTGAGCATTCCGACCTTTTTAGGGTCACATCTTGTGTTCGTTTAGTATCTCTTTGGTCTGTGCATTCATATTTATATGAATATGATATCAAAAGTTTGTATGGAGTAGGAACTGAGACCACCAGTTTTAATTGAATGAAACCAAACCTACCAAGTGTGAACAGCACGTCCTGAAATGAAAAATGCGTGTATGTGCTCACCCTTTGTAGAGTTCAGAATGTGGTAAAATGCCCTTCTGAATAAGCTGATAGTAGAGCAGTCCCATGTGCTCTCTGGCTTTCTGAGTGCGCTCCAGTGTGCACTCCAGACCCATGCGTACAAACACATATAACAGAGAGGGCTGCTCCATCTCCACTACACACTCCACTGCCTCCTGCATACAAACACGAAAACATTTCACAGTACTTACAATCAGTCTCATAGCAGATGTTCAAGGTCACTTTACACACCCTGAATCAAACTAAGAAAAGCTGTATGATGGCAGGCACAAATATAGACAGAAACTATTACAATACAATATAGCCTTTCCAAATGTGTCATTGTAGAAAAAGGGGCACATACTGAAGACTTCCAGCCACTACATACCAGAATTCAGATTTGCCCAATAATGGACTGGGCAACATAATATTAACACTATGAATATATTATGCCAAAGTACTTATGGCAGCCTTTTAATCTGAGGTTACATTAATTTTAATCTATACATTTAAACTATGTTAATCCTATGAATCCTGTTTATACCAAATATTAATAGTTAGTAATTCAGTACCATTCAAAAAAATTTAGTTTTTTTTTTAAGTTAAATTTTTAAAAATGTTTTTGAAATGTCTTGTGCTCAACAAGGCTGCGAGTTTAAATATTACGATTATTATTACGATTTAAAATAATCATTTAATATATTTTTAAATGTCACTTATTCTTGTGAAGTCAAAGCTGAATTTTCAGCAGCCATTATTACTCCAGTCTTCAGTGTCGCATGATATAAAATCTTATGTCAGGTTCAAATTACACAATTTTTTTTGTCTGTTACGATAGTCACTGTGTCAGATTATGCTATTTTGACTCTGAAATCTTGTCGGTGTCCTGGACAAGACACGTTAGACAACACGTTGCTTCTGACCAATCATCGCATGCCGCCTTTAACGGCGCCTGTGATGTCATCGATAAGGCAAAACTAGTAGCGAGTGACTTCCGGAAACAAACGTAAACAAACAATGGATGAAGCGGTGAGTGTTGTATTGGCTGTCCTGTGTTCAGAAAAAAGTAAAAAAGGAGAGAAAACGCCAAACTGGACACGTTCATGGACTGCTCGAAGAGAACAGTGCGGGCTGTCAATCCTCCAAAGAGAACTTGAGGTAAAATATTGTTTTCTTATATATTTTTACTTTTAGTTTAACGTTAGCACCATCGTCTTCTCTTCGTTTCTGCCATTTTTGAAAGCTAACTGCTTTACCGGAAAGGCTCCTATTGGCCAACCTTATACATGTGACGGAACCGTCGTGCGATGACTGCTAAAAAATTAAACATGCTAGTCTCTTTGCCGTGAAGCATCGCAGACACGTTACGTAGGTTGTCGCAGACTACGACACACTATACGAGATGCAAAATCGGTCGGGACGCCCATTGTCGTTTACGAATCCTGGATCGTGCCAAAATTGGGCTAAAATGGTGTAATCTGATCCAGGCATTACTGACCCCAAACTTTTGACCAATAGTGTATATTTAACCACTTGTGTTTCATTGTAAATGTAGAAAGGGTGTTTGGCACTGATTCTAAGTTGTTTTAGTATGAGGGAACTGTGACGCTGTACCTTGTAGTCATTAATATGCAGAAACTCATCGATGATGGACTTGGACTTCCGCTCAACCTCCTTTTCGGACAAGACAGGCTTCTCTGAAACACCAGTGACCTGCAGCGTCTCTGATTTCACTGCAATAAAGTAGAAGCTCAGTATTTCAAATATAAATTGCATACATGAGATATGCAGCTTTAATCTATATGCATTCACTAGCGTAAGAATGTGTCCTTCCTCACCCTTCTCTGTGGCTCTGTTGTTCTCGATCTCACATTTCTCCTCTGAGATGCTGGCTTTGCGAAGGATGTGGTGTGAGTCGGGTGTGTCCTCAGGGACCACGTTGTCTGTTAGCTCCTTGGCGCTGCTACCTCTGCTAAAGGGCCCCGGTCGCGACGGCCCCAAACTCACTGGCTCGTCACCGCGCTCACGACCGGTGCTGCCTCGACTGACAGAGACATACAGAATGAAGATGTCAAACTTTTAGAAAATTCTAATTTTGTACATTTGTATTTGTAGCTCATCTGTTTTCAGATGTTGTTTACCTTCCCAGCGAGCGTCTGGAATCGGAGGTTTGGGCTGGAGGTGGGTTGGACTGAGCCGTGGACGACTGCAGCGCTGAATAACGGTTCAGGGTGCTACTGGCAGAGCGCGTCAACTCTGGAAATATGGGCGTAGATACATGTATATACAGTACAATCCAGTAATCTAAACTTAATTGAATGGGCGGTCAATTCAAGATACATGAATGTTAGTAGGTTTAACAAAGTCTTGAACGGTGTGTCATGTGTGGATGTTTCCTCACCAGAGTCACTGGCTTTGGCACCGCCACTGCAGCCCTTTATCCAGCTGATCTGAGCCGCGCGGACCCAGCCAAATCTTTTTCATCGATTTGAGGCTGTGATGGGGGAATGGTTGAGGTTCAGGGATCATTCGAGGGTACAAGAGAGAGCATTTACTAACTCACAAATGTTGAAATGCTGTTGACATTAGCACATGTGGTGTCAATGTCAACCTATTCTGAGCTGCACTTAACAACTGGGACAATAATCAGCAGGTGACAGTTCAGAGCCCGACCGATAAAGGATTTTGAAGGCCGATACCGATACAAATATTTTTGGGTTTTAAAATCCAATATATCGGCCGATATTTTTTTATTTATTTTTATTCAGAAACGCACAACATTAACAGATTTCCCTAACATTAGTTATTTGTAGTTATTTATGAGTTTTAACTAAAATAATGTAATGCATTTTAAAAAGAAACTTGTTTCTTTTATTGTCACAACAGAACAGACTAATGATAGTGGCATTAGCTAGCTTTATGGTTAGCTAGTCTACGATGACCCATAATTTAGCAATGGATTACGTCATACTGCAAATTGTAAAACATACATTTTCAATATAACAGGCCAAGAAGAGATGATACGTCTCATTGCTATAACTGCCACGCGCTATTAAAGAAATACTTCAGTCACACTGTCAAAAGTTAAAAAGACAGTCAGTCAACTACACTGTAACAACGTAACTTAACTATTACTAGCTAATTCCGCTTCACTCTCGGCTTATTTAACAGCAGCAAAACTGGACATGATAGTCAGGCTGCACGATTAATGACACGATGTCGATATGCGCATCGAATCAGTAAAGCCGGCTTCCTTGATTAGCAGTCAATAACCTTCACCTGCTTTCAGACGGAGCGGCATTTACTAACAAAGAGCCGTAGATCATTGACAAGCTGAGCCAAAATCGCGTTAATATCGAGGATGTATCAGCCTAGCGATATTTAACTGTCGTATATGGCTCGGCTTGCTCAGTTAGGTACGGGCTCTTTGTAGTAAATGCCGCTCCGTCTGAAAGCAGGTAGAAGGTGATTTACTGCTAATCAAAGGGAGCCGGCTTTATTGATTGTAGATGCGCATATCGGCACATTTCGGTGCGACATAATCGTGCAGCCCTACATGATAGTCCACAAATTTTGTCATGCTTATTTGAGTTAGAAAACTGATGAAGATGTTCTTCTTTTAATTGTTATCCAAGCAATGTATGTATCATAACCAACTCAACGAGTGTTGCCAACAGGAACAATGTAGAGTGCCCTCTGGTGGACAAACTATACAACTCCAACACTCATGAGATGGTTCAGAGCGTGTTTCGTCCATTTTTATTTTATTTTCTGAAATATTACATCTATCGGCCATTATAACTTGCCGCGAACCGATAGTTTGGAAAATGCCTAATATACAGGCCGATAGTATCGGCCTGCCGGATACTGTCGGCATGGTTCTAGTGACAGTGTTACTCCAATTAATTTTGTGCTGACATTTCAGATTGTATGCTCTGATTCACATAAAAAAAAAATCTTATGTGTGAAATATGAAATGGGTGCACAGAGACCCATCTCTTCACCTTCGAGATCTTGGGTATCTTTGTGGGGTCGATGGTCCTGCTGTTTTTAGTAGTGGGCATGGTGTTCCATGTCTCCTCCCTCTGCGACCGCTGTTCTCTCTGATCTGTAACCACAGTCACAGGGCAGCGTTACACAAGTTACGTCACAACACATCACCACTAGCCAATATTAGCCGTTGAACATTGTTTACACAGTGACGCCCTCAAACACTGCAGTTGCAGCTGAGGCCCGGAAGAGTTTGGTTCTTGTTGTCGACATGTTGAGAAGATACCGTTTTCTGCATTTTGAAAACAAATCCACTTTTAATGGACTTCCAAAGGATGAGGACTTGAATTGGTAGGGTAAAACTGACACCTTTGTTACTGTTCATATCACTGTGTAAACAAGTGCTGAGGAAATATAGATTCTGACGGTGTGCTGTATGCAATAGACCAATCACAACAGACGTGGGCCGTCTGACCAATCAGAGCAGATTTAGAAAGACTGAATCCTTAATCTAATCGTTTCAGACACCGTGATAGGGTGATGCTGCAATGTATATTACAAGAACATTAAAGTGTTTTATGGCCTTGGATGGATGTAAACCTATTGTAGGAGACATCCAAAGCAAAACCAGGAACCTTTAAATTAGCATAATATGTGCACTTTAAAATCATCAGTCTAGTTGCAGTTGCATGAACAAATTCAAAAGGAAAATCAATCCTGGTTAACCATTAATGTGTTCTCCTAAAAACAAGCCATCTGCTGTCTGGAAAGCCTGCTGTGCAAACAACATGTTCCCATTAATGTTTTGATCTTCTTATTTTATCTTAGAGTAAACCTGGAAATTTAAATGAGGTTTTGTCCTCTGGGTGGCGCTGTAGTTGGCCTGGTTTGACTGGAGATTCACTATAAAGCTGTGAGTGTGTGCTGTGGATCTCACCTGGCCTCCTCTTGATGTCCTTAAACAGAAGCTGCTGATGAACCTTCCTCTGTTCTTCCTGTTCTTCCAGCTTGGCCTCTTTATGGATCTGCTCTATGGTTTTAGGGCCCTGGTCTGCTCTCCGAGGAACCCAGTTATGCTAAACAATATAAATAAACAGGGAGATCAGATGTCTATGATTAATTGATCAGTGTCATTTTGGAAAATGGCTACATTCAACTGCAAACTATATAACACTACAAAACATTCAGAGTTTAAAAAATGTGGGTACAATAAAGGCTTCAACATTTGACAATGTTCCCTCTCTTGTTGACTCTTCTCTTTGACACATTTTTATCACTCGAAAGTGAAAATTAAATATGAGGAATGCAGGGGAGAGACACCAAGCTCAACCATGCTACGGGCAAACAGACGTGAACATTCTCATTGTCAGATGAAAATATATGACCTTGCTGATTCTGATACTGTATTAACTTTTGGCTGTTTCTGAAAAAAAAAAAAATAAATTAATAATGACCTAAAATATTACAATTATTATTTTTTATCACACATACACCAACCGATAAACGTTCATAAGTTTGAGTTAAGATATTTTTAATGTTTTTGAAAGAAGTCTTTTATGTTCACCAAGGCTGCATTTATTTGATCAAAAATACAGTAGAAACATTAATATTGAGAATTATTACTGCAATGTAAAATAACCGTTTTATATTTGAATATATTTAAAAATGTAATTTATTCCAGTGATCCATAGCTGATTTATTTTAGCATTATCATTTTAGACTTCAGAATCACACAAACCCTTCAGAAATCTTTCTAATATGCCGACAGTTTTGCTGAATATTACTGTAAATTTTTTTCAGGATTCTTTGATGAACAAAAGAACAGCATATTTATAAAAAAATCGATTTGTAACATTATAACTTCTATCACCTTTGATCAATTTAATACGTCCTTGCTGAATAAAAGTATTAATTTTTAAAAAAAGACAAAACAATCATACTGACCAGAAACTAGTGTGTAAAAAAATTAAAAAATATAAATAAATAAAAAAATATATATATATATATATATATATATATATATATATATAATGTTTTGAATCAAATGTTATGCATTCTTTGAAAGGACAATCTGCAATAATAAATGGAAAGAATACAGTTATTATGATTACAAAAAGGAGACCCTAAGAAAGCCATAGATTCAAAACGCTTATGAAAGGGCCTCATAATACTTTAAAAATTAAATAAAAAAATTACGAGAGCAAAGACACTAAATGTTCTTGCTTCTTTCTGTTACTTGTATAAAAACCAGGCTTTTATACACGTCTGGCAATGGCTATCAGTACACACAAACAAACACAAATCACAATCCCCCCTGGCACTCACCAGTCTCAGATCTATCACATCCTGTATCATGAACCGTATCGCGTGACGATGTCTTGCGCTCTTTGACAATTGTCTCCATCTGGTTGAAGTATTGGTCCATACGGGGCTATTCAAGGACACAGAGAAGAGGGTGATGAAGAACACATCAGTTCAATATCAAAGACTGACTTCATGAGCCCTTGTCAATCACAACTTGCTTCTCTGAAAAAATATTGATAATAAAAAAAGACAGATCTCTTTTACTGTGCCAATGATGTTTGATCATACAGCACAGATCTTCTTGTCTGCTGTACCCATCAATTATTTAGGACATATGGGGAGTCATCTTAAATCTAAAAATAATGTTTTGATACAAAGAACTGCATAAGATCCTAAATCAACAAGGTCTATAAACGCAGAAGCTATTTCTCAACCTGAATCCCTGCTAGCTGAAAAACGCCTGAAGTTCCTGCTGCAAGGTCAGTGAGAAAGGAAGGATGGATACAGAAAATATTTTCATTTACCCTCTTGCCTAATACTTAGCTCTAGGGTTTCTGGCCTGTCTGTTGGGCCCAGCTGGAACACATTTAGACTGCATGTGTGTACAACGTTCAGAACACATTCACTTCCAAGCCTGATTATTCCTCATGCTTTTGCTTTGCACTGCAACTAATTTAAATGACTTTTTCCCCCAGCTTAGTCCTTTTGTAGAGCTAACGACATTTTAATTAAGTATTTCAAAAGACAAAAGTATTTCAACATCTTCACAATCAGATAAAAATCTCAATTACACAATCATGCCATAATGGTAAGAAGCTGTGATGGGGAACTTTGGACACCACTGTAAAAAAGATGGAAACAGACACAGATCTGGTAATCTTGTTCAGTACATGTACTTCTACTACTGCAGAATGTACTATGTATATTGTTCATGGTATGCAAATATTTGCTAAATTTGGCGAAATGTACAGTATACAACAGAGCACACTGTAAATAATTAAATTTCACACAATGCAACAACTTACAGCTTGAGCTCTAGTTGCCTGCTGAGTGCTGCCTTTCAAGGGTACTAGACTGATTTATTAGTAGCCTACTTTAACAAAGAAACAGCAGGGACATGTTTTAGGAATGGCGAGTGAACAACAGCAATTATGTGGTTAGTTAAGAATTTATCAAAAAATTCTGCTTTTGAGTGTCCTCTCGTTCTAAATAAAGCTTAAATTGTACACTGTAGCCTCAGACAGGACGCCCACAGGAAGCTCACAAAGTGTCTGATGCATTTTGCACAAAAAATGTCAAAAGCTTTCTGAAAATGGCAAACCCCAGTCTGATTGCGTGGATTTATGCAATGTCCAATGGAAAAAAAAGTCATCAGGGAAACAAAACTGTTTACGTGTTCCCACACTCTGCGTTTTGAAGGTGAAACCAATTACAGGATTTGCCAATATTTTCAAGGTTCTGGCATTGAATCTTTGGATATTCCAAGAATTTTCTTTGAGGAACTTAGAAGAACATTTGAACATGATTTCAGATTTAGCTGCCCCTAAACATTTTACATTTTCGGCCCTTTACTTGCCTATAAGGTTTGAAATAAACCTTTATAAATATAATATATATCTACAAGCCATACTGTGAATATTTTGTTCTAAAAAGTTATGTAGATGGTTCTTGTGGAATCATATGAGTCAATCTCCAGCTTGCAGTAAAAACTGCACCAGTAAAAAATGAGAAGATACATATTTAATTTGTTAGTGGTAGTGATATGAGCAGTATTTCACATACAATATATGATGCATCTAATTTAAATTAAAAAACAACTGCTTGTGCACCATGTGTGCAGCATCTTTGGATCATGATTAAAATGTAGTGGTTGCTTCTAATTTCAAATGGCTACAGATGTAATATACCTGTAATAGAGCAAATAAACAAACAAATTTGATTATAAAAAAAAAAAACGCAACTGGTAAAAACACAGAAATCCCTAATTTTAAACAATGGTTACAGGAATTATCAGGTTGTTTGGCTTTGGAGAAACTCACATACATTGTTAAAGGAAAATCTGGAAAGTTTTTCCAAGTATGGAACCGCTTTATAGAATTTTTAAAGGAAGCTGAACCAAATAGTTTATTTTCAGTGTAACCAGGAATAATATTTACCATGTTATGTTATTAATGTACCATAGTCTTGATATTTGTATAGTATAATGTTATTGTTGTTGGTTTTTTTGTTGTTGTTTTTTTTACTATTATTTTTTTTCTGTGTTTGTTTTAATGTAAATGTTTCTAAAATCAATAAATACAATGTTGAAAAAAAAAAAAAAAGACGCAACTGGTATCGAAATCGGCCTGTTTGCTTACAAAGAACTAAACAAAACGGCAATCGTAATTGCCCATGAAAAACCATTGGTGCATCCCTAACAAATATATTATTATGTATTTTTAGGCACAAAACTCTTCTTTCATAAACATTCAATCTAAGCAACCACAAACTTTTGAACAATAGCGTGTGTTTGCCACATGGAGGTCTGGACAATCTTTAGAATGCTAGATAAACTGCAAAAATTTCCACTAAGGTGTACAAGTTGTGCCAGATGTTTTCTTTAGTTTGAATTGCTTGAGTAACATATCAGCGAGGGTCAGACTGTCACTCTTACAATCCAACTTTAACTATCTATTACATAAATAAACATATTCAATCAACCAAATGTCACACCAAAAAAATGTTTACTCATATGTGGCGCTTAACAAATGTTAATTTTGCACCCTACTTGTAAATTAGGTACTGTTTTGTGTAAGAGGGCAGTTCTTGACCAGTTTCCAAAGTGGAGCATGCTTTGGCTTTTTGTGAGATGTTTTACACTGGTTCTCAAGGTCATATTAGATTACTTAAATAAAAAGCGAAATATCTGACCTTGGATGCACCATGAGCGTTTCAATTTCCATTTCCAAGGAAATTTCACCAATGATCTAGCGAAATTTGAATCAATACGGCTCCAGAATGAATAATAACCAAATGTTGTCGAGTTACCTTGGCTTTCTCAAAGTCAAGGTCTTTGCCGATGATGGTGAGGAGTCTGCAGAGGCACTCCAAGCTCTCGTCGTCATGGTTTTTTAGTAGTTTTACCACACAGTCATGCATGATGGGCTCTGTCAGCATCTTGAGCTTGAACAGCTCACCGATGAATTTGATATTTCCTGTGGAGCGACGCCGGGCCTTGTCCTTCGCCTCCTCAAGCTCCTCTTGCATCCTTTCCCTTTCTGAGGGCTATGAGAAAAAGAGAGTTCATTTAATCATGCTTTTAATGATGTCTTTAAAAGAATAATGCACCCAAAAAAGAAATGTTGCAGCATTGTTATTGTAAACTAAAATTAAAACAAAAACAATTATTGTTTTCTGTAGCTAAAAATCTTAATCAATAGGCTACTATAATTATAATAAAGGATAAAATAAATATAAATCAATAAAATAGGTATTAGCCACCATAAAATTATTTACATAATGACAGATTTTGAACTTTTGGATGAACTTTCTATTAAATTATTCATATTAAATACATTTAGCCTGGTGAATATAGTACATAAATAGGCATTACATACAAAAAGTCTAAATTAAATCTTGATAATAATTATTGAATAATTACTGATGTGGCAGAGTCCAGCTCCTTTTGTTTTCTCTCAAGTACGACGTCGTCCACTTTGTCCCTCTCAAATTCCTTCTGACAGCGGTTCAATAGCAGCTTCCGGAAGTTTACTGTTGTATTAGGTTTGTCAGCTGTGGGCACTTTTAGCTACAATTGGATCGGATACGTCCATGACATATTGAATAAAAGAAAAATGTGAGGTAAAATAATGGGCAGTCAGAAGAAAACAGACATGGAAATTTTGCAATGTGCACAATTAACACCAAAGCGCATGGAACATACCGTGGCCAGGCAGCGACACATGTTGGCGTAGGCCACAGAGAAGCTAGGCTCATCGATGGCCTTCTCAAACACAAGGTCAATGACTCCTTTAAGCCTTTCTTCTGTGTTGATTGTGAGATCCGTTACCTGCTTCATCAGCTGATTGAACATCTGGGGTGTGAGCTTGTTCAAAATGCTACGAACTTTCCGGAACAAATCCTGAAGTGCCAGAAAACAGATTGCCGACACAGCGGTTAACAGCGTTCAAAACAACAAAACAACCTTTAGAACTAAATAAACACGCTTTCTAAAGAGACAAAACAGGACTCAGAGGATATGAGAGCGTCAAACAAATCCCAGTGCCCGACAAGAACAAAAGCATCCACGTGACAACCTCATCATCTAGTTCAAACTCGAGAGTGCTTCTTTTACTGTGAATGTTTTACACTCATTGATGAACGCAATAAAAGATCAGGAATTCACACCTGGGTTTTCAGGGCATCTGGGTCTTCTGGGACATTCTCTCTCTTCATCCCAGGTTTCCAGGCGTTCTCTGACTTCTTGAGCTGAACGTCATCGATCACGGAAACGTTTACAATGATCTTGCGTGGAGGGGGTCGTCGCACATGCATAAGCTACGGATAAAGTGTTGTACAGTGTCAGTTTAAAATGTAGAAAATAGCTGAGTGAATCTTATTTATAAATCAAAAGATATATATATATATATATATATATATATATATATATATATATATATATATATTAGAGCTTTCAAACGATTAATTGTGATTAATCGCATCCAAAATAAAGGTTTTTGTTTACATAATATATGTGGGTGCACTGTGTATAATTATTTTATATATATAAATAAAACACACATTCTTGTATATATTTAAGAAATATTTTCATGTGTATACTGATTTATATTTATCATATAAATCTATATAAGATTTATATGATGATTAATCATTTACAGCCCTAATATATATATATATATATATATATATATATATATATATGTATATATACATATATATATATATATATATGTATATATACATATATATATATATATATATATATATATATATATATATATATATATATATAGTATATATGTATATATATATATATATATATATGTATATATATATAAGAAATGTGCTTAATTTTGCAAAATATTTATATATATATATATATATATATATATATATATATATATATATATAAAATATTTAGCAAAATTAAGCACATTTTAATTTATAACAATTTAAATGGATGCTGTTGTTTTTTTAATTTATCTCAAATATTTTTTATCAAATTGGTTATTTCTTTATTGATTTTTTTTACAGTAAAATAATATTAGAAAAAAAAAATCAACATAAAAGGCATTAATATATATTTTATATATTATAACATTTGATATATAATTTATGATTTCAATATTGCAGTAACAGGATTTTTTTTTCACTAATGCATTAAAGAGAATTTGGGATGTGGTTAATTGCTATGAAAATAACATCATAATGGCCCTAAAAATAGGTTTCATTTACTTTATGAAAATTGCAATTCATGAATTCTTTCTTTTGTTTTTGGGCTGACACATGACCCAGATATGATCCTGAAGGGGTTAATAGATTAGGATATTATGTGTGAGAAAACTATTTCTTTCGTATTTTGGTCTGTAATAAAGCATACAAGTTATTATAACTCACTGGGGCTCCACGGCCTCCTGGCATCTGCCTGCTGAAGTCAACAAAAGCGGGAGTAAAATCCTGGGGAGCACCTCTGGAAATCAAGCTGGGGTCCACGGACCTCAGCGGCAGCTTGTTTTGGTGAATCTGAAACAGAAGAGGCGATTTCCATGACTTATCCAGCAGGGGGCGCAGTGAGAAACAGAGCTGTGACATGAATGAAACCCCAGATGTCCCTCCCCTCCCGCTTATGCTGATCTTGGACTAGCTGCACCTATCTGTGTCTTTATCACAATCAGTATGTGAGAAACTGGTTTGAGATCAGCCTTTCCTGGCCCTACAGCACTGATGGGCAAACAAAATTTGCCATGGAGACTAGCTCCATTTGTTATTTATACATCAACAACATGTTCAACGATTTATGCTCCAGTCATCTTGTGATGGAGGGAACGGGAACAGAAACAGATGTGAACAAGTACACATGCAGAGTAACATCTAGGAACTGAAATGGGAAACTGAAAGTACAGAGTATATGTTTAGAGCAACAGAAACAAGTGTTGTCGGAAACAGACAAACTGAAGTATAAACAAATGACAATGACAGGCTCGCTATTAACTCTCTCATATCAACAGATTAGACTAAAGTTTAAGACTATGCATGAAACAGGGGCAGGGCATTTATTTTCTATCGTCTGTAGGCTAAATGATGCCTACTGCCAAGTATGACATAATAGTAATGCAATTTTAATGGAAACAGGACGTCTAGGGAGTTTCATGGCTGAAGAGTGCAGCTCAGCTGAAGTTTAGAAGTCAGGGAAACATACTTGTACTGTACTCTTCAAGTTTTAAGCAGCAAAAGAGGAAAACGTAATGTCCGTACTTGCAAGTTTTTATTAGGAAGTAGAATGTGCTTTTGACACTTAAAATTAATAAGATCACCCTGTTAAACTGAGTAGTCAGGTTGTGAGGTTTCACATTGTAAAACCTGGGTTAGGATTCTTATCTGCATAATTATGAGCTTAAAGCTGCAGTCCCTAACTTTTTTTTTTGTTTAAAATTTACTAAATTATATATAAGTAGTGAATATAAGTAGTAAGGAATAGTAGTGAGTATATTTTATGAATTCGCTTTTCCAAACCATGTTTTTGTCTTATCCTGAATCAGAATCACTACAATAAACAAAGCACCTATATTAATGCTGCGTTTCACATGCTATGGAAAATTGGATATTTCCACTTGTGAACTGGTATTTACCAGTGTGTTGCATTCAAGTGCTTTTGTTGTCGTAATGTGGTAAAAAGATGGAGATCCAGACCTGTTATTTAGCTAAAACTATTTAGATTGCTTAAGTCATCTGCAACAGCAAGAAAATGATTTATCAAAACTCAAACGGCAAATAATATGCTATATATTTTTTATCTAGACCATGAATAGTACATATTTTTACCATTCACGACTCTCGCATTGCTCTTGCCATTTTGAAAAGTTCAAAGGTTATCTCATCTCGGCAACTCGTGCATCAAAATATTCTACGAGTTGCCCAGATGTATTAAATATTGTGAAATAAAAGTAATTACGATTTAGAAATAACTGTTTTTTTAGTTTTAATATATTTAAAAACGTAATTTATTCCTGTGATGGTAAAGTCGAATTTTCAATGTTCAGTGTTGTGCTGTTTGATATTTTTGTGGAAACTGATCATTTTTTTCAGGATTCTTTGACAAAGTAGAAAGTTCATACAAGTGCATGCATTTATTTGAATGCTGGGTTAAAAACTGCTATCAAAATAACACCTTGTCTAGCACCACATCACTGATTTGAGGCAGTCCCTCTGGCTTCTGCACACAGGCCGGCATGAACTGAAAGCCCAACAGGAAGTCCCGGTCATACTGTCTCTTTCCATTCAGATTGCGCAAGACCTGGTGAGGAAAAAGCACAGCAAAAATATAGGTAAACTATATTAACAAGACTAATATATTACAGAATTTATTCAGAATAGTAAATTGGAAGCATCATCAAAAATTCTATAAAATTGTAAAGTGCTTTCTGGTGACACAAACAACAACAACAACAAAAAAAAACTTTAAAAAGGACTATGAAATCAAAACTTGACTAGCAAAAGCAAGGCTGTGCTGTAAACCAAATAATACTGGCTATCTAAACAGTCCTTCGATATGTCAATCATGTGACCTCCAAAGAATGAAAGAAAGATAACTGTTAAAGCCATAATCAATAATTGTATCCCTTAAACTCACCTTTGATCACTAAAATTACATATTTAAACTCTTTTCCTTGAAAAATGTCTTCATGCTTTAAAAATGATTGATTGTAACTCTATAGTATACTCATTTAGTATACACGGTTCTATGAATATGCAAATTATCTCCGCCTCCACTCACTCGCACCAACTCAGAGACCCACTTGTTGACTACAGTTTTAAGGAGAAAATACTCCTTAATGGTGTTGACTTGTTCGTTTCTAAAAGCATATTAAAAACAACAAATAGACATATAGACAACATTTAAAGCTTGATTTTCACCACATGGCGACAAAAAATATGACCAAGTCCTGTGCAAAGTCTTACCTTCCTGCATGGGTGGAGTGGGGGAACACATGGACCCCCTGCTGTCCCCGAGAGTAACCCCGCTGTCAGTGCTCTCCGTCTCCACCCCGTTCCTGAAAGGCTCTGTTTCAGTCTCACCGTTCTCTTCTGAGAGCTTCTCCTGGTGCTCAGGCACTGTAAAGGGGCTGCTGTAGGTCCCTAAGGTTAGCTGTGAGACCATCTCATCTTCAGCAGAGCTCTCCTTTGAGGCCTCCTCCTGATGAGGAGCGAAGAAAAGCAGCATTACACAACGGCCTGGAGGTGTTATGTGAGATGAATGACTGCATAATGATTTGGGTTATGATAATAATGTTATTAGTCTGTCATACTGGGGTGCTGAGGTTTTGTCAATTTTACAATATCCCTTTTCTAAGGACAGGGTATTACAACTAACGACAAAATGTATACTGAAATGAAAACTAATTAAATAAACAGAAATATAAAATCTTGAAAGAATTCTAAAAACAATACAAGCAATAATGAAAAAACACTAAAAATTAAAGTAATTCAATTTCGTTTTCAGGGTTTTCACTATCTTTGTTATTTTTGTTTTTTAACGAATATTTTTCAGAGTTTTCTAGTTTCTGTTATATTTATATTTCAGACTTAGTGGTAGTATTTTAAGGCTGCCAAAGTTAAAACACTTACTGGTATCATTTAAAAATATAACATTTCTCAATGCAATCTGGTGGCATGTTCATGTTTAATACAGATGGACTGTAGAGGTTTAATTAGTTTAGGATTTTGGGGTTATTTTCATTACTAATTAAAATAAAATAAAATCCGATACTAATTTAAAAAGTAAAATTTTTGGAGTTCTGAAATTCCAAAACAAAACAATCCACAAATTAATTTTAGTTTAGTTTTTCCCTGATACTGTATATTATTTTTATTTCAGTAATGAAATTTCATTTTGCTTATGTTAGGACAATAAGGCGATTCTTACCAAGAATGATAACTATAAAACGTGACTATACTAGCAAGCATGCGCTGCAATTATGTCATCTGACACTTTAAATGATCAAGCTCTTAAAGCAGGATGGATTCTGATTAGCTGTCAGTGTGTTGAGGCTCATCAACTGGAAAAATCGTTCTTATGCCTGGTTCAGATTAAACGATTTTAGCCCGATGTAATAATTTGGCACGATCCGTTTGACGTAGGGTGTTGTGGGAGATTCGTAAACGACAACGGGCGTCGGGACGCAAGATTCGAATCGTATCATCTCGTATAGTGTGTCATAGTGGGCAACAACCTACGTCGCGTCTGCGATGCTTCATAACATCACGACACAAAGACTAGCATGTTTAATTTTTTAACCGGTCGTCCACGACGGTTCCGTCACATGTATGAGGTTGACCAATAGGAGCACAAGCTTTTCCGTTCACAACTTTTAAAAATGGCAAAGACGAAGAGAGACGATGGTGCTAACGTTAAAACTAAAAGTAAAAATATATAAGAAAACAATAGTTTACCTCAAGTTCTCTTTGGAGGATTGACAGCCCATACTGTCCTCTTTGAGCAGTCCATGAACGTGTCCATTGTCGGTTTTACTTTATTTTTTTACTTTTTTCTGAACACAGGACAGCCAATACAACACTCACCGCTTCATCCATTGTTTGTTTACGTTCGTTGCGGAAGTTACTCGCTACTAGTTTCGCCTTCTCGATGACATCACGTGCCGTTAAAGACGGCATGCGATGACTGGTCAGGAAGCAACGTGTAGTCTGACGTGTCTTGTCCATGACACGACAAGATTTTAGGATTCAAAATCATGTATTCTGACACAGTGACTATCGTAACAGACAAAAAAAATAGTGTAATCTGAACCAGGCATAAAACGGATTCCAACAATGCAGTTTCTCTGTGCAGTTATCGTTGTGGTGTGGACACTGCTTAGAACGGTTTTTAGAATTGTATATTTTTTTGCTATAGTTATCGTCATTGGTGGTAACAGGCCTTAACACTGATGTCAAACCTCCATGCACACTCTCTCTCACCTCATTGTCCTTCGGCAGTGTTTCCACCAGCAGAATTTCTTCATTTGGTTTCTTCCAAGACTTTGGTACAGCAGAAACAGCTTGGGCTATCACAAAAAAAAGACAAAAAATTGGCAATTTATCATTGAACTTTTTGTTTTGTCTGAACCAAGTCAGCACACATACCTGATGGTATGAACTTCTTAGAATTATTCTGAGTTTGTGATTCTGAAGCATCCTGAGCCTTCGGTTGGACATCGTCAGAGGTCTTGTTTTGCTCTGGTGCCTCGAGGACAACTGACTGCACTAGTGGTGCCAAACCAGGTGGAGGTGCAAGGACAGAAGTTGTGCTAGAGGTGCTTGAAGAGGCCTGTACGGTTGGGGTTATGGGCACATGTGCAGCTAGAGAAGGGACGGTGCTTTGCCTGGAGCTCCTCCAAGGTCACAGGAACCTCCTGACCAGACTTCTCTGTGGATGACGTACCCTGGGTTGGCAACTGAACCTCACTGGACAATGATATCTTTAGGCCTTCCTGGACCTCAGGCTCTTCATAGCTTGATAAGGGAGTTTGAGACTCCGCAAGGCCATTTACCACTTTGAGAGACGGTGAGGGTGAAGCAGACAATCTGGGAGAAGTTACAGAAAGAGATTCCTCGCCGGAGATGACCTTAATGACCTTAGTGGTTGAAGAAGAAATAAATTCGCCTGGTTCGCCTGCAGCAGTGGGTTTAATGCAGCCACTTGACATATGGGAGGAAACATCGGAAGCCACCTCTGGAGAAGAAGGGGCTAATAATGGAAGACTTGGGGCTTCTCTTTTCTCTAAAGAGGACTCTGAAGGCTTAGGCCCAGGAGATACAGACTTTATGGGACCAGACTCCATTTTTGGCCTGTCATCTATAAGGTCAAGAGCAAAAACAGGGTCAAAACATGTATAAAGTAAAATTCCTTTAAGGGACAAATCATATCACAAAGGGAGGTTGTAAATGTAGAGTTATACCTAAGCTGGGTTTGCCATCCATGTATGCAGGACTCTCTGAGAGTCTCTGAGGTGGGTTGACATATGTCACTTGTTCGGGGGTCTGACAGTTGCTTGGCTGCTTTGTGGTGAAAAAGAGAGAAAGAACAAAACAGAGCACATCAGTCAACCATAGCACAGTCCTGCAGAGCTAGACCTTGTACATTCGGCATAATCAGTTCAACGTCCAACTTATTCTGGCCCAGAATCACACGCTTAGACATATAAAGTGCTTAAAAGCACTTTATTTACATTTAAGGGCTGACTGAGTAGACGAAATAATGATAATTTACTTGCATAGTATAACCATGACAATACCATGTTTTTTTTGATAGCATCCTAGTAATATCAGGCTTTTCTTGGGCATGTACCATGGTAAAGCCATGATCTTTAGATATCATGGTACCATGGTGTTTTGAACATATGTGATGCGATCTGGGGAAACACACCACATGGTGAAATTTGACATATTACAGGTTTTGCGATCATATTATCATTATAGTTTGTCTGTACCAAAAGTTATGGTTATCTGAAGTCGGCTGATCGCTGCGATTTTCAGAAGTGGAATTTTGAGAATAACAGGTTTAACTAACTGTCATGTCCTGCTATTGGGACGACTGGCGCTGCTTTTTTATTGCCTTTTTTCATATCACATATTTTAGTAATCATCATAGATTAGGTATCATTCGAAAGCTTACAAACTCAAAATTCATCCTGTGAAAACCGTTTTGAAATTGGACGATTGAGAGGCGAGCAAGGTCTTTTAAACGAGCAGCTTCAGACTGATCTGTTGTGCTCAGCATCACACCAGACGATAACGCTGGATAAAAATAAATAAATAAAAACTTGTGTGCCGTTGTAGTTTACACAGGACTGGCGGGACCTTTATTCTGTTATGTGGTTTATTTTAATAGGCAAAACTGTCTTTGTAGTGTTAAGAGAAGGAGAACTAAATGGCCATTTTTTTTGCACCTCCAATCCACGCGTGTTTTTAAAGAGAAAGACACGTCCTTCAGCTATTTTTCTGCACAAATCTAGTGAATTTTCCCCAAGATATATTCAGAGATGATAAACAAGATGCTATAGAATAATAATTTATTGAAAATCCAAATTTGACAATAAACTGACATTCAATCTATTTTTAGACTTTACTGAACATGTACGTGCGCGACATCCGACGGGTTTCCCAGATCGCATCACATATGTTTTTTTTTTAGGTGTAAACCATGGTAGTACCATTGCATTGTTTGAAATACTTAGATGGTAAATACCATAAATACCATGGTACATATGGTAATCATTTTGTGCCATGGTATATGTTAAATCTATTAACATCTGATGTGAACCGACACTACTTTTTTGTAAGGGGCATAGTGCTGCTGGTTATGATCGAGAGGAAGTGGAATGTTGCAGCCAATGATATTCACACTACCAAAACATTTAACACATTATTGATTAATTTTTTAAATTATATATATATATATATATATATATATATATATATATATATATATATAAACACATAAACATAATGGTGCACCCAACAGCCCAACGCTCTCAGTGTGGTCATAGGGATTAGATTGGGGGCAGACTGTATGAGCTGAAACTAATCCATGCACACCCTGTGTGCCAGAGAGAGAGAGAACGAAAGAGAGAGAGAGAGTAGTGGGTGGTTTTACATGTCTAGAAAATAGCATTAGACAGGTGAGCTTAAAACAGCTGAGCCAAGGATCCAATAGACGTGGGTAGTGAGAACTTAAACTGGTGCTAATTATTAAAAACATGTTAAAAACTAACATGACACAGGAACTTGGGTTAAAATGCATTAAGAACTGCACTGCCACTGAAAATGACTTCAAGTGTAAATAACTGAGAAAGAACAAATTCTGGCACCTGGTAACTCACTTTCCTATGAAATTACATGTAATTTCAGGCTATACTACACCTGCCCTGTTTGAAGTGATGCCTGTTTCTGAAGACAACGAACAATTTGTATTTCTTGCCTGTGGAGGGGAGGGTGTGAAGGACAGGTGTCCTGTGGGAGGGGTTGGTGTCGAAGAGGGCCGTCCTGCAGGTGGGGTTAAGGTGGAGAACTGGGTGCCCAGCAGGAGGAGTAGGATTCCGGCTTCCAAACATGATTTCCTCCGTGATGTCCTTTCCACCCTGATTGGGGTCTCCGAATCCGGATCTGGGAGGACAATGGTGCAAAACAACAGATAATAAATAAATAAGGACATTTATAATGAAAATCAAAAATGTTTTCAACTGTGATACTAAAGAAGAAATGTTTCATGAAAACATTAAAATGATGGAAGGATCATGTGACACTGAAGACTGGAGTAATAACTGCTAGAAATTCAGCTTTGCCATCACAGGAATAAATTAATTTTTAAAAAATTTTCAAATAGAAAACAGATATTTTAAACTGTAAAATGGCAAAATATGATTATTTTTTAATGCATTTTGAAAGTTTCACCAACCCCAAACTTTTAAAAGGTTGTGTAAAAAACATATGTATATGGTACTATGTACCATTGGCTCACCTGTAATCGAGGGGAGGAGCTTACTGATCTTATCTTTCAAAAAGGCAGGATTTTCCAGATCCCATCATTAAAAACTAATCCCAACACTAATGTTTGCAGGAGGATGGGGGAAATTTCTAACTCTCACTTTGGCTTGGGATAAAACACCTTGACTATGGCCAACCTCCCACAAATCGACTTCATTCCCGGACCAATTCAATACTTATTATTCATCTTGAATTCTGGAAATTTAATAGACTAGCATGACATAATTACTCAAAAAGCCAAGGCCAATATTGGGGTAAAACTTAAGACTTGACGAATATCCCTTTAACAGCATTTTCGCATTTCATCTGGGTCTGCCAGCTAGGGCCATTGGGATTAAATCCAAGCCTTATCAGTCTAAAATGAATTGAAAACTAAGTGGATCCCATGGCATTTTTAAAACAAGGTGGAATGTTTCAGGTACTCACTGGTTTTTTTTCACGCTTGGCTGGAGGAGGTGGCAGTTGTGCAGGCACTATAATGGGTGGAGAGGGCGGATACACTGGCTGGCCGGCGTAATGTGGCGGCCCGGTAGCTGTTGTTGGAAAAGAGAAGGAAGGAAAAAAATAAGTGAGTCATGTCGCTGTGTGTGCTGCTTTCACATGAGATCTAAACAGCCTCGGAGTGAATCGCTTTCTGGAAACGGGGTCATTTCTCAGCTAATCAGACACTGAAACTACCTGGAGCTAATATGAACCAGCTGGGTGTGACGCAAGTAGACTCACACTGAAGTGTGAGTGTGAAGTGAAGAGAGGTCTGTACTTGCCATAAGGAGAGGGGTATTCCCCAGGGCCGGGTCCAGGGTAGAAGGTGCCAGACCCTGGTGGCTGGATGGTTATTTGCTGTGGGTGTCCCATGTAAGGTGCACTATGGCGATACTTGAGAGAAAAGGTAGAAAATTGAATTTATATATATTTCTATACACACACAGTCACCTAAAGGATTATTAGGAACACCATACTAATACTGTGTTTGACCCCCTTTCGCCTTCAGAACTGCCTTAATTCTACATGGCATTGATTCAACAAGGTGCTGAAAGCATTCTTTACAAATGTTGGCCTATATTGATAGGATAGAATCTTGCAGTTGATGGAGATTTGTGGGATGCACATCCAGGGCACGAAGCTCCCATTCCACCACATCCCAAAGATGCTCTATTGGGTTGAGATCTGGTGACTGTGGGGGTCATTTTAGTACAGTGAACTCATTGTCATGTTCAAGAAACCAATTTGAAATGATTCGAGCTTTGTGACATAGTGCATTATCCTGCTGGAAGAAGCCATCATAGGATGGGGACATGGTGGCCATAAAGGGATGGACATGGTCAGAAACAATGCTCAGGTAGGCAGGGGCATTTAAACAATGCCCAATTGGCACTAAGGGGCCTAAAGTGTGCCAAGAAAACATCCGTCAGTCTGCCCATTCTCCTCTGAACTCTAGCATCAACAAGGCATTTTCGCCCACAGAACTGCCGCATACTGGATGTTTTACCCTTTTCACACCATTCTTTGTAAAACGTAGAAATGGTTGTGCATGAAAATCCCAGTAACTGAGCAGATTGTGAAATACTCAGGCACCAACAACCATGCCATGCTCAAAATTGCTTAAATCACCTTTCTTTCCCATTCTGACATTCAGTTTGGAGTTCAGGAGATTGTCTTGACCAGGACCACACCCCTAAATGCATTGAAGCAACTGCCATGTGATTGGTTGATTAGATAATTGCATTAATAAGAAATTAAACAAGTGTTCCTGATAATCCTTTAGGTGAAAGTATATATATATATATATATATATATATATATATATATATATATATATATATATATATATATATATATACATATACACACACACACACACACACACACACATGCTTTAATTCTATATATACTTTTGCCATAATGAGACAGAAAATTATTTGTTTTGTTAAACTTCAATTTAATAAACATTTAATAAAATTAAACATTTTATAAACTAAATTAATGGATATGATGGATAAGATGGTTATAAATTCAAATTAAATTGGTAAAATTGAATTAAAACCATTTCATGCATTAAAAAAACTCTTTTTTGTCACAGTAGGAACCCTGATAATATTTTTGTGTGTGTATGGAATCCATATTTGGGCGATATCAGTAACATGTCCCCTGACTCTTTACCTGGGGAATGTAGTATTGGTGTGTCTGGGTAGGAAAGGGCATGGGCGTCATGGTCATCATGAAGGGCTGGTTGGGGGTATAAACCGTAGCCGTGGGGGTCTGTGAGCCCGGCCGAAGGGAGGGGCTGTTGGTAGGGAGGCTGGGCCGTGCTGTCTGCATCTGAGCCCTGTGGAGGAACTGTGGAGGAAGTCAAAGAAATAGAAAGAGATACTAGTCAGTGTTGTTGACATAAGACAGTTCACCTCAGGACATCCTGCTCTGCCTATCAGGCAGTTTATTCAAATCATGAGGCATCTAATTGACAATCTGACATTCAGACACTGGAACAACTGCAATCACATATGCTTGATGAATTATATCGATTCTGCTCATCGAACAGACACAAAGAAACATAAATACACATAGCAGCCTGGAGATATGAGCAGTATTCTCATTCTCCACTGTAGTGGGGTGATGGCACAACTCTGGCACAACGGTTTATTCATCAGGAGAATACTGCATGCCTGCTGGAGGAGTCGTCCCCTCCCCCATCACTTCCTCCCCGCTTTCCCTCGATTTCTCTTTCTCTCGCTCACTCACTCCGCACTGCAAATATTACCTCAGCAAACCCAGTCAGTGGGCGCCAGCAACCAGGCAGCACTGGAGCGAGAGGTCACCCCTCTCCCTCTCTCTGCCTGATTCTACACAAACTATTTATGCACACACCATATGCAATTTCCCTCATGGGACTTATAGTCTAAATGTTATATCTATGTGTGGTTGATTTTTCGGAAAAAAAGGGACATTTTTGGTCCTCAAAATTATTTGAAAGAAAAAAGTGCAGATTCTAAAATTTTAATGAATGGATACATTTGCAATAATGTCTCCATTTTGGGCTTACCAAGAATTTATTAATAAGAATAATTTTCTATTTGTTGTCTATACTAGTAAATATATTATAAAACATATTTTTTATAAATTAATAATAAACAAATAAATACAATATTGATATAATTATTAAATATAATTATTATTACTATTAATATTATTAGAGACACATTCTCAGAGAGCATGTTAGCATGCTAATAGTCAGCACAACAGAAAAATGTAATCACTCTTATTTAAAGCCAAAGCCATCAATGAGGGCACTTAAGTACAAATTCACAACCTTCAACAATAAACATCAAGGGAACCACTGTCGAACTTTAGATTGTTGTGAGCAATTTTTAAGTTAGTATGCAGTATCTGGTGGTTTATTTGAAAGCCATAGTGGAGAGATTAAATGATGTATTTTCTGTCTGCTGCTGATTCTTATGGTGTGTTCACACCAAACGTGAATTTAATTACTTGCGCGAGTAGATTACATACAAAGTCAATGCAAAGACGCGAACAGACGCATAATTCGTAGCCGGGCGTTGCGAATGACGCAAATTGGGCAACGCGTATTTGGCGCTCTTATTCGCGTTCGTTGACTCTGTATTTGATGCTTTATTCGCATTCGGTGTGAACACACCATTAGAGTAGTACTTAGACTCCGGTATCTGTCACAACATACAGATGAATGTTTTAGTAGTTTAGTAACAGGTTCAACACACTCCTGGATGCCATGAACAACGCAGAGTTGTACACAACCTACAGAGGTTGCAATTTCACAATATTTCTTCTCTTATCGACACCCACAATTTCAAAAAAATCCACCACACATTAAACACAATATACTAGAAGGTCGATTAAGGCTGTAGTCAGATGCTTATTCCAGGACATATGATAAACTATTTGCATATGCCTCATTTGTCAAAATTTTAAGCAGTCCCAAAAAAGTACTCTTAATTCAAATATCACTCATACGCTGAGCCAAAACATTATGGCCATTGATCGTCTTCTAACGAGGCCACAAGGTCTAGGTAAATTAGATGGCACTGTAAAGCAAACAATAAGATCTAGTAGGGGTGTAACGGTACACAAAAATCACGGTTCGGTACGTACCTCGGTTTTCAAGTCACGGTTCGGTACGTTTTCGATACAGCAAAAAGAAAGAAATGCCAGAGAAATTTCCTATTTGTTTAAAGAAAAAATATTTTTAAATAAGTGTGAGTTTTCCTAGATCTTGAAACTTTCAGGTTTATAAATGGGGGTCATCTTTGAAGGATGAACAAATAATGTTTTGGTCATCACATTAAAAATAACATTTAAATATATATTTATTTATATAATATTTGAATTTTGAAGTGCTGAAAAAAGATGTGTGAAGTACTTGAAAGCATTTCACTATTCCAGCCAAACTGGTTCCAGTTAGTGTTACTATATTAAACCCATGGTGAATGTTCCTGGTCTGTGGACGTAAAGTATTACAGTTCATTCACGGCACAATGTTTCTCCTGGTTTCAATGACAGCGCTGTTTGATCTAATAGAGATCTACGATTAATAACAGAGAAATGTGAATGCATCTCACTAGATCTCGCAGCGATGTTATTACCTCAGTGGCGAATTCAAATGTTTTCTTTACTGGATCTCTTAGCGCTGTGTAGAAACAGTGTTGCTTGATCGAGATCGGCTCGCGCTGCACAGATGTTGCTGATAAACGATCCGTTAAGCACATAATGAGTAGTGTAGTTTCGTTCTGCTTTCATTACGCTTGCCATTTGATGTTGCTGCAACGTTGCGTTGGCCGCGCCAGCACGAATTTTGCCGGCAGGAAAAATGGTCCAAGCAATCGTTCGGTTTGTATGCGTACCGAACCGAAAGCCTTGAACCGAAACGGTTCAATACGAAATACATGTACCATTACACCCCTAAGATCTAGTAATCACCGTGTTGGATGAAGGAGAAATGGGCAGGAATAAAGATCTAAGCAATTTTACAAACGACAAATTGTTATGACACGGCGATTGGGTCCAGACAGTATCTGAAACGGGAAGGCTTGTGTGTTACTCCCGGTCAGCAGTGGTGAGAATTTACCAGCAGTGGTCTAAGGAGGGACAAACCACAAATTGGAAATTTTCACACTGGTAAATAAACTTGCAATAACACTAGTATTACTGATAACACCGGAGGAGGCGCACTCACTTTTCACTTTCAGCGGTACTGACTGCATTTTACAAGATATTTGGCATTGACGCTCAGGATATGTTGGGGACAAAATAATCCGCCATCACTTCATGTGATAAGTGAAATCTGACACCCATTGCACTGTGCTGCGACTCTGCACCTTGTGCTGTATAGAGCGGAGCAGAGCAGATGCTTTCAGTTTTTAATTGTAGAATCCGTTGTCCAACTGAACTAAATGGTTTTTATTACTATAAAAAAGCAAAACAGTAAGCAAGTAATGTAATTGGTGAATGGCCGAACACTGGTAACTCTGACTACCACAGCAAGCCTACCAGCGAAGGCTGTGTGGAAATCATGACGATGGTGTTCCCTCTGATGGAAGTGCCATCTGCACACATTCAGGAATGGTTTGAGGAACATAATGAAAAGTTCAAGGTGTTGCCCTGGCCTCCAAATACCCAAGATCTCAATCCAATGGAGCATCTGTGGGATGTGCTGGACCAACAAGTTCGATACCCTGTGGCTCCACCTCGCAATCTACAGGACTTGAAGGATCTGCTGCTAACGTCTTAATGCCAGATACCACAGGGCACAGGTCTTCTAGAGTTCATGCCTCGGCGGGTCGGCGCTGTTTTGGCAGCATGAGAAGGACCAACAGCATATTAGGCAGGTGGTCATAATCTAAAACTGTTTCCACACTTGACGCGATGCAACAAAAGAAAATAGAACCCATTGTAAGCCATTATTTATGACGTATTTTAAGCTATTTACAACTTTGCAGCTTTCACGTCTCCGCTGTAGACATCATCTTTCCTAACTGTATAGCTCAGATACAGCCAAAAACATCTAACAACATGGCTCAGAATAATCCAGGCCTATCATTAAACAAGCCTCAGGGAGATTTCCCAAAGCCAGAAGTATGTGTAGAAACAAGAACAATAAAACCAGCGGACGCCCCATGACGGTTTGCTGAAAAGTGATTTAACACCCACAGAACTGATTCGCTAGTGACTGTGAGCTGAGTGGAGATCATGTGTAACTGTCTTTGCTCACCAGCGGTCCTGCAATAAACCTACTGTTGAGTGTCGTTGTGCTCTTTAAGAGAGGACAATCATTTTTGTGGTTATGAACCAGCTCAGGAAGAACCAGACAAGTTAAGTTATATACACAGAATAAAAGGCACTGACCCAAACTGGGTTTCACTATGTAACCTATAAAATAATGTGGTTAAAGGTCTTGACTGGCATGCTTTGGTGTAAGTGGATAGACTGTGTGTGAGATCATGTAATAGGGTGGCATGTTGGGGCAACTCACGACAGTAGCCGGAAAGAAGCTCCGACTCTAAAACAACTTGTTTAGAGGAACAGCTCTTTATATAAACATATGCATATGAGGAAAGTGCACTCTGTTTGCGTAAGGAGATACAAAATCAGCAAAAAATAAGCAAAGAACCCAAGTAAAAACACTGATGATGGCTGAACAAAAGCTCAGAAAAGAAATGAGAGGAACAGAACTTTACAAACGCTTAAAGAGCAACATGCAGGTTGGAAACCCCTATATAGCATAGTGTATGTTGACGATACAACAACTCGATTTTCTGAACTGGAGTAATATATATTTAGCCATTAACGATATTTTGAGAAAAATTGTGATAAAATAACTCCCGCGTCTACGAAGCACTAACCGGAAGTGACGATCGCCGAGGGAGTCTGTTCAAGTTCAGGCTCAGGTTACAATGAATGCGAACGACGAAACCGTGTTCTCCGATGTTGACGAATATGCCTATAATGACCCACAGGCGTATAATTATGAGCCTTCTAGGCGAGATAGAAGTCAGGGGGAGATCGGGGGACGAACAATGGGCAGAGGAGAGAAGTAACGTTAGAGTTGTGGTGTCAAGAAAACCAGTGGCGAATAGGGCAAGTGAGTTCATGTAAGTTAGCACCGTGGCTAACGCTGGTTCATCTACTGTATGGCTATAACTTGGTGTTTTGTAATAAATCTGCTTTAGCAAACATACATTCGACTTTGTTCTTGAGTAAACATCCATTTAGATTGTCTAAATTTAAGCCAGCAACATTTTGTCTTCTCATATTCTACGCTGACAGTGATTATGCAGTCCATCCAAGCTGGTTAGCATCTACATTTACTAATGACCATGCCATTACAACAAAAAAATAATGCTTTTCAAATGCAGTTAGTGATACCATTTAAAGCGAGTGAAATGTGCGCCACAAACGACCGAGTGTGTGTGGGAACCTTTTTACAGTCTATGGTGGGAACAGACGCGGCAGTGAAGTCTGCTCTCCCTGCACAAAACGCATCCAAGACCAAAAAGCCTTGTTTTTCCTAGAAGGAAAATGATGTCCTGAAATTCGTGCAACAAGCACAAACACAATAATTTACCATTATGGCTTCTCTAAAACTCGATCTAAAACTTTCTGTCTCTCACTACTGCTCTAACTACATCAACACCCAACAATGAGAAAGCGGACCGCAAGCTCATTTGTTTTCCTCGGGCTACGTCATATGACGCGTTGCTTGCAGGAAAGGCGTATTCCAGAGCCTAGCGCATTTTCATCAAAATCTCTACATCAAATGAGATTTCATTCAGTAATTTTTACATATCTGTTTTTAAAAGACCTCTGCAGACAATTTAAAGTATTAATTCAGAAATAAATTCAACCTGCATGTTGCTCTTTAAATATCACCACTACTGATCTTAGGCCGTGTGTCCACCAAAGCGTTTTTAGCCAGCTGAAAACGCCAGACGCTCTGCTAAAGACGCCATGCTTTGGGCGCTTGAGAGCGTATTGGCGGCGCAGCGTTTTTGACGTGGAGGCGTTTCGTAGCTATGATACAGAATCTCCGCAGCAGTTTGAATGTTGTGACAATTGGTTGGTGTGGTATTAGTCCCGCCCCTCCTCCACTGTGATTGGACGGCTGGGTAAAAAGTGACAGTGATGAGCGCTGCGTTTTATCCAAAGTTGAACATTTTTCAACTCCCAGCAACCAGTAAAAACGCTGGGCGCTCGGCGCTTCAGTGTGAAAAAAAAAAACGCTCAGCGCCTCGGTACGCTCATGCCGTTTAAAAAACGTGGCGCTCCCATTGAAAACAATTGAAAACATACGCCAGGCGCGTGGAAAAACGCTTTGGTACACGACCTTATAGTTCTAAAAATCCCAACTTTAACGATAATGGCACAAAGAAACTATATTGAGTTGGAATCACTTTAAATATTAAAATTACCATAAATATTGATTTATAGAATTTCAGGAACTTTTGGGTCAAAGGTGGAAACAGAGACCTAACAAAGGAAACAAGAAAGAAAAGAAACATGAAAACCACCACTGGAGAACAAACGTTGCTTGTGTGTGTGTGTGTGTGTGTGTGTGTGTGTAATGGGTGATTTCCTCTCATTGGGACTCATAGGCCAACAGGGGATCAAGCCAGCCTGAGGGGAAGACCACTGTGCTAAACTACTGTCACAATGCTGTACAAGAGTGTGTGTGTAAATGCCATGGAGGGATGGAGGTGGAGGCTTGGTGTCTGTGTGTTTGTGAGGGACAAAGATAAGAATGAGTGCATGTATCTGAATGGCAGAAACAGAGAGAAAGAGGGCATGAATGACTGAAAAGAAAAAGGGCATGAGAGATTGTGGATCTATGAAAGAAACAGAAATGAGTGTGAGAGAACATGAGACTAAGAGAGAGAGGGGGACAAATGGAAAATGGATCATGAATGGAACAAATAGTTGTTATTCTCAAACATTGTAATTTGCACTTCTGATTAGATGCTACTTGCATTTAATTGTCTCTGTACTTGTACAATAACAATAAAGCTGAATCTAATCTAATATAAAAAAAACATATCCACTTTAAATTAACAAATGTCTTTTTTTATTCATACAATATTAAACATGCTCACCAAGGCCACATTTATTTGAACTAAAATACAGTAAAAAAAATAACATTGTAAAATATTACAATTTAAAATAACTGTTTTCTATTTTAAAATAATTACAAAAAATGTAATTATCTGATTACAAAGCTGAATATTAATATTCAGCTATGCAATCGAATCAGGTCAGGATGGAATAATAAACTGATTCTCAACAATAATTCCATACTAAGCACATGAAGAACATACAGATACATTTTTATTTAAAACCAAGATTTAAAAGCTCTCAACTGTTGAAGGAATATAATATATTCTTAATACTTGCCCTTACTGAAACAACTATTTCAAATTCATGTATTGTGAATTTTGAAAATTTAAGTAAGGTATTGTAGGACAGCTGTGACTAGTGGTTTTCGAAAAAGTGATAAAATGTCATTGAAATCAATGTGCCGTGGGAATGATAAACCTAAAGCATTTTCTGTAAAGCTTCTTTAAAATAATACATACTGCGAAAAGGGCTAGTTCAGTAAAGGGCTATTCAAAAATAAACCTATATGCAATGGAATATAAACTTGAACTGAATAAACTAATGACATTTTTTTAAATATCTAATTATTTTAAAGCTGCAGTCCGGCATATTTTTCTCTTTGTCGCCATCTCTGTTCGAAATCTGCGATTGCAGTCATTCGCGAATTATCAACTTTACGCAGAGTTGTTCTTCAATACCCTCGACACAGCACAGCCTGGATGAACACAATGTTTGAGGAGAGTGTGCAGCTGTCAGTCGCCGTGGCGGTATGTATTCAGAATTGAGTTTTTTTTTTTGGAAGTATGACCAACATAAGAATTTTCCCCGGAAAATGTCAGTCTGAACAAGCCAGAAACATCCACTTTTGTTCTGGTTCTGACATTGCACTAAATCGCACTTATTAAATCTAACAAGCGCTTCTCCTGCGGAAATCCACCAGTACCACTGGAATTAAAAACATTATTACAAGATTACCAAGGCAAGCAGATAGTTTTGTACACTGGCTAGTTATGTATTTTCTCAAATATGTATTTTGGATCATTTTTAACCCCCAGAAAAGCTACGGACTGCAGCTGTTAAAATAAATTTTCATTCAAATGTTTTTCGTAATCACAAGTGCCCTTATCAGATTCACTCACCTTGCAGGATACAGAACCTTGATGAGGCTCAGACCTAAATATTCTTTCT
Source organism: Hybognathus amarus (assembly GCA_030378365.1). Lineage (NCBI taxonomy): Eukaryota > Metazoa > Chordata > Actinopteri > Cypriniformes > Leuciscidae > Hybognathus > Hybognathus amarus. Next base: position 127,338 of record JAQIUQ010002649.1, on the reverse strand, counting down.
TTCTATTCCTCTGACCAATATTCAACAGCAGCCAACTATTTTACCCTCTGTGTGTGTGTGTCACTCCACTCTCTCATATTTCTGTTTGTTTTCTAATGGCCTGTAGGCATCAGTTTTAGCCAGTCTGCAGTGGAAGCGAGATGGGACTTGCCGCAGCCACAGGGGAGAAATGAAACCTTAACTCAGCTCTTTTAACATCAGCACAGATGTCAAAGCGTCTTTCACTGCGCACAGTCAAGCGCTGTTCTGATAGGCGCGAACAGACCTGTGTACATTGTTAAGCTTTTTGAGACCAGTTTTCCTGTATTTGCTGACTTTCGATATAAAGCCTATTATGGACGCAGTTTCCATTATTAAAAAGTTAGGCTATCTTACTGCATTTTAACGTAATGGTGCCCAATTATAATCTCAACAATAAAATACCAGTTTATTGTGCTGTACCAAAAATAATAGCATAATTCAGCAGTGCTACATTTCAAGCTAAGCCCACTGCACATGGGTTAGGAGTAGGACATTTGCTACACATTAAAAATCAAGGGGAGAAGTCATTTAGAGACAGCCGGAAAAGCATCTTTTCTAAATGTTATTACCCAGTACTGTACAGCAATACATCATGCTTTTAAATCATTCATTTTTACTTATAAATCATACATTATAGCTCCACAGGTCCCTTTTCTACCCCTTTTCTGATGTGATTCTGTGAGCTAGTCGTTTCAATGCGGACCCTTTAAATAAAAGGAGTTGCGTCTTTCCCCGCCCGCTTTCCAGGTCGCTGAGTTCACGGTCAGGTCAACTTCCTGCGTTCGGCCATTATTGTAGTTTGATAAGAGATATGATTACTATAGCTTCAAAGAACATTTTTATTCACACGTTAACAAAATGTCAACAACGGAAGACTTGTCCACCAAGCCTTACATATTCGAGCCAGAGCGAGCGATTTAAAAAAAGATGACGACGAACCTGCAGAACAACGTCTTCATATGGAGGCAGTGGTATGTAAGTGAACTATGTTGTGTTATTAGTGAAAGTCGACTATTTCTCTTGTTAAAACAAGCACACTGACAAGATAAATGACTGCGGTCTGATCTTACCACTAAAAATCTGTATTGATAATAAAATGATAACTTACGTTTAAAAAGCATCAGAAAACACAGCAGCTAAATGATAGAAGTCGATCGGCAAACCCTTCTGTATACTGGCGGAGGTTGTTGAAGTGGGGATCCTTGAAGTGCTTCAGGTCACTACATCCAACAACCGAACATTTTGACTAGCCCTCTCGTAACTTCTGCATGATTGAGCTTGGACTACAAAATCGGAGCGAGAAATAATAATGGCGGATTGCTCGAAGTGTTGGGCCGGTAGTCGATGTCCTTATTTGTCAGTTCCGCTGCAAATACTGTGACGTAATTGCTCAAAAAACATCATAGACAACAGAAAAATCTGAACAGGTTGAAAAATATGACCAAAACAGAATATAAAGATATAAACGAAGCACCTGAAGAGAATAATTTCATCTTTTCTGTACTTATAAACACTCCAAATATACAACAAAATGCATTTAAGGGCTAAAAAGTGGATTTTGCATGATATGTGCCCTTTAAGCTGCCGCTCTCTCATGTCAATCAGTCTTATTTACTATCTGCTGTGCACACAAATCAATAATTAATGTTTAAGCGTAATACATTGTTTCTTGTTATTATAATTCTGGTGCAAATAAATAATGCCTGACATATGAAATCATAGTCAGAATTTTTTTTTTAATCTATAATAAAGTGTTTTTTGTAAGTATCATATTTAATAATTATCATTTTTAATACATCAGGCTTTTATTACTACTTTTTTAGTATGATATAGGAGAATATGAAGTTTGCATTTGAGGAGGAAATATGCAATTTTGTGAAGTTGTTGTTGATATTTATATGGCCAAAAAGTATGATGAAATTCTGATAGCTTCTAATGCAAATCAATGAGTTCTTTATAAAAGTATAGCAGACTACTTACATAAAAATGCATATAAATATCATGGGTATTGGTATCATAGGTAATATCGTGAAGATGTTGGAGGTGGAGATTTATAGTCTTTTCTCACAGCACTTGATATAATTAAACATCAATTTTTTGTGACAACAGATTCACATGCTGTAAAATGCAAGACTATGAACTTCGGAGTGGCTACAGAAAAAAAGAGAGTGCCCATGCTAAAACAAGGATAAATAGGTAGCGAGTAGCGAATTAAATGTTGTCACCCAATGCTGATGTTGTTATGCAAAATGCATAAACAAATCATTAGCAACAAATGACAAACAAGTTTTTGCGTGTAATGAAACACCAAAGCACAGTGGATGGAATATCATGTACAGACATGTGTAATGCTGCTCATGAATTTAGCAATGCAACTTACATTCTAATGATCATAATGACCTCTGAATGCGCTTGGTTACGCCTGACAAAAGCCCAAGTCGTCTAGACGCTTACAACGATGATATCTGCTCAGGAACGTGACACACTGATTGAAGTATTTCATCTAATAAAAGGTGCACTAACAGCCTTGACAAGATTTGGCAATCAATGTCAGTCAGTCCTCATCGTCACACATCTGCTCATCAGATAACATGAATGCAAATCATCATTATTTAGACGATCTTTTAGAAAAGACAAGAAATGGATGAGTCAGATGAGACACTTCTAACGTCTGGTCCTCAAGGACGGGAAGCTTGTAACACTGTCAAGCTAATACATGAATATGCAGATATGAATCTCTAGTCATAATGGTTCTTAAAGAGGACCTTTTTTACATTTTTCAACTTTCTTTAGTGTGTAATGTAGCTGTTTGAGCATGAAAAAGGTCTGGAAGTTAACAAAGCACATAGTCACTCCAAATTGAGATTTATAACAGCACTGATTCTCCCTGAAACGCCTCAATAGTAGTCTTGAGTTTTCTTCTGAGAATGAGCACATCACAATATTCCTCCCTTAAATGATTCCCACCCAAGGCATGTGAGAAAAAACAGTGGCACGGTCTGATTGAGTTGCATTAGTAGTAGGGTTGGGTATCGTTTGAATTTGAACGATTCTGATTCAAATTTCGATTCCTTGTTTCGATTCCGGTTCCTAACGATTCTCGATTCCGATTCTTTTAAGAGGCAGGGCCAAAAAAGTTTCAGCTAACCTTGCTAACCAACGGTCTTTCTGAAGGAAATACTCCTTCTGTCACAAATACTCCTTATGTCACAAATTTTGTGTTTTGCCGAGATTTCGTTCTTTTTAGAAAAGTGAAGCCACACTTTGGACCGCCGACGTAAGCTCCTCAAGTTCGACTCGCGCGAGTTATGCCAACACTTCCGGTAGACGCTTCTTCGTTGGTGTTGTTCAGCGATTTCTTCTTCCGATCGCGGACTGAGGAATATTCGAAACTAGGAATCTGAAATTTTAACTTTTTTAACAATTGCGAGAAAGCGAAAATTTAGTCCCAAGCTTCATCGATTTCGATTCTCGATTCTCAATACCCAACCCTAATTAGTAGTGTGTTAAAAATCAAATGGCAAGGGGCATCACATTTTCGGAATGAGCAAGAAGCATCTAACCAATCACAACACACTGGTCCAGCTGACCAATCAGAGCACAGCACATAGTACTTTTTTAAGACGTACGGGCTTCACAAAAACAGAAACTAAACAGAGGGTTACTGACAGACTGGGAAGAGAGGTGCTGCAATATGTAATATATAATGTGAAATATAATGTAAAGTGAAAAATAATGTTCAAGCATGAAAATGTGCTTTCTTTAGAGCCCAAATACAAAATCAAAGACTTTGTAAAAGACCATAATATGGCCTCTTTAAAGCTGAAGAGTGTCATTTTTTGCACCGCAAGTGTAAACCATTGAAAATTCTTTCAGCCAGTGAAATTGCTTTGGGGTTTTAGGACGCACTGAAGAAACCGTTACCACCACAGACATATCAGTTTTGGTTTTTCAGATTGTGCTACAAACTGTATTTGCACTGTTGTTACTGGTGTTCTACATCTACTGCAAAACTGATGGGGATACATGCATTTCAAATAGTATTTCAAAAACAGTGGTCAGTGTGACAGTTCAGTAATGACAGATCATATCATCAATAACCCTTGCAAATTACAAGTACGATTCTCTTGTGAAATATTAAATAATCAGTTATTTAGCCAATGCGGTTTCCTCAAACCCTTTAGGAACTTTACAGGTCACAGTCCAGATCTTTATACACATAAGCAAAAGCATCTTAAGAAGTGTCTGTTAGGATAGAGAGACATTGGATCTGTGGAATTTACCTGATGGTGGGTCTGCCGAGGTCCCGTCATAAACTGATGGAGATAACAGCATGGTTTGAGGTCATCAGGAGCGACAAAAGAAGAGAAAGAATGGAGAGGCAGTGAGGATAACAGATGATACACCTGGGATGCCTTTGCATTTCCATTACAAATGAAACAAGAGTAGTGTAGCAGGGTTGTGTAACATGTCAGCAGAGCAGGTGGTCCTATTGGCTGATCTTTAATCTTAATTTTTTTTTGGTCTTAAAGGATTAGTTCACCCAAAAATGAAAATTATCCCATAATTTACTCACCCTTAAAGCATCCTATATGTATATGACTTTCTTCTTTCAGCTCTTTCCAGCTTTGTGATGGTATTGAATAGTGTCAGTTTTTGAAGCTCCAAAAAGCACATCCATCCATATAAATATAACGCCTAATAGCCTATAAATGCCTTCTGAAGTGATGCGGTGGGTTTTGTAAGAAAAATGTTATACATATACCATTACATATATAAATCACTTGATATATTTGAAACTTAAATTATAATCACTAGCTTCCAGCACCAGCTGTATGCACGTTCACGTTGGAACACAACTTACTCGTGAACACGCATGTGGCTGTTGCTGGAAGCCAGTGATTATAGTTCAAGTTCAAGTTCATTTTATTTATTTAGCACATTTACAACAGTCCAAGTGGCCAAAGTGCTTTACAGAACAACCATATAAATAATAAGAAAATAAAACTTGCATAACAACCCATAAAACACAAACAAAAGCAGCAAAGCTAAGAAAAAGCAAAGCTTTTGGGTGAACTAACCCTTTAAAATTTTATTTTGAACTTTCTATTCATCAAAGAATGGTAAAATCTATGGCTTCCACAAAATATTGAGCAGCACAATTTCAGCATTCCTTATAATAATAAGCTATATAATGTTATATCAAGTTATATAATGTTTCTTGAGCAGCAAATCAGCATATTAGAATGATTAGAGTTTAGCTTTGCCAGCTTTACACAAATAAATCGCATTAAAAAAAACATTCAATTAAAAACAAATTGAAATTAATACTTTTTCCACAATATTACTGTTTTTATTTAATTTTATCAAATATATACAGCTTTGGTGAGCATTTGAGACTTGAGACAAATTTCATCTCAAAGTAGTTTTTAATTTTTCAATGCATCATAAATACATCAATTGAATATGGTTGCTTGGCAAACATTAAACTGTGTTTACACCAGACATGAGTGTTGCAGGTTACAGCAGGTTAAAATGATTCCATTATTAGCAACCAAAGTGTCAACACTGAAAGTGAAAGTCTATTTGCTAGGCAATAGGTTTTTTGCTTGGTGTCAGATTTAAAAAAAATCTGTCTAAACAGATTCTCCTCTAATCGAAACATTCCAACGACTACAGGATCCATCAAACCACTCGGACCTACTACATATTAGCATGCCAAGAAGACATGTTTATAATTATTACATTACCTAGACCTAATTATTACATTACAAGACCTAAATTACGAAGGCCACAAAAATTGCCTCGATGTTCATTGTTCATTTCCATAAGTGAAGTGCAGTGCTTACCGGCCGAGTCTGTGGCTGTACGTTCATTGGCTGGGTCTGTGGCGAATACACCAGGGGGGTGGAGCCTGCATTCTGAGCTGGGTTATATGAAGGCTAAAGAGTGAATCATAGACAGCGAAAAGGTTAGGCAAATTCCCTTTTGAAGCTCGGTTTTCATTCAGAGCACAGGATACAAAATAGCAAGAGTGCCTTGCAAAAAAAAGAAGATCATCATTAACTGTGTGAGTGTGTGCATATTGACTTAATTTCTTTCTCAGACAAAACCCAGATGAATACATTACCCTCTAATCAATTCACAGCATAAGTGTATATAAAAGTGTCTGTAGAGTGTGTATATATCTGTCCAGTGCGTGTGTGTGAGAAAGTCGTGGGATCATTACAGCACCTGTGTCAGCTGGATAAACTATTTATAAAATAGCGACAGTGTTCCTTCAGGCTGGTGGTAACCATGGTGAGGAAGAGCGGTGCAAAAATCACACATAACACAAAACCTTGACACTCTGTATAGTGTGTATGTGTGCCAAAATCTAAATGTAATACACAATTCTAAATGTCACAGATAATTCAGACCCAACAAACATTTTGTTTTGGTACAAAACAAGGTGACCTAGAAAAAATATAGCAACACCAAAATTGTATAAGTTCTCCTCTGTCTTAAAGGGGTCATGTATTGAGAAATAAAATTTTCCTTGACATACAAGAGGTCATTGTCCTAAAATATCCCACGAGTTTTAGAACTCAAAACTTTCTTGTTAGTCCAAACACGTTTTTTATTGAAACCAGCTGCCCAAACGACTCGTTTTGGATTTTTTTCAGATTACATCGTGTCCTAACTACACGAGACGTGCATAAAATTCCAGCGACAGCGAGTGTGTCTGTCCACACTAGACGCGACACGACTGTGAGACGCCACACGTCAATCAAAAATCACAGCCAATCAGAACAGCGTGTGGGCGGAGACTTCTCTGTAAAAGTGCACTGCTGGCCTGCACTCGCATTGGAAATGGGTAAGGACATAATCAAATCAAGAAATAACATTATTAAAAATCAAAACATTAACAAAATATACTCATTGACTAATTTTGTTATGAAGTACACTTGTATGTTTGCATCAAATTCATTTTGAACGCTGTATTCTATGCTTTCAAAATCTGAGGTAAATTATCCGTTATCGCTTGTGGCACAGTGACCTATTTTTAACTGAAAATAAATAATGTGAACTGATATCCAGCGTAATATCTCTGTGTGGGCGGATCTGTAATCCGCGACGTCGCAGAAATTGAGAATGAGGAGTTGACGTCATTGTACAGAGCCCCTCCCCTCTCCGCCATGTTGGTTGGATTCCCACACCAAAACAGTATTGTTTACGTGTGTTTTTAGCTCGGTAGTGGAGGAGTTTCTCGCAATTCCGCACTGTTTTACCATGCCTGGAAGTCACTGCTGCGTTAAAAACTCTTCCAGTAACTCACACGAGACATATGGAAAACATAGGAACAATGGAATACAGTTTTTTAGGTTATCGAAATGGACACAGCATCAGGGAGAGTATCTGACGAGGAGATGCTGGATTGCATGATTGGCTGATGCCTTTAGTATCTGATTTTCACTGTTTGCTGTGCCTTAACGAACATACGCAAAAGTGTTGTTTGAGTGCCTTGTTCATTACTTTTTTATTTCTTTGAAATAAATGTTTGAAACAACTTGATATGGCTTATTGAGAACTGAAATATATGTATATTTGGACAATATAAGTTTCATGGACAACATAAGTAATAATAATAAAATAATAATACTGTTATTAGTGCAAAAGAACAAATATCTTGATGCTGCTTCTCCAAATAAAGCTGTTTTGCGCTTAGTGTGAGTTTGTTCCTATAAGGTCCCTTTTCTTTCGCCTTATCTTTTTTCATTGCTTTACTTTCTTCCTTTTTTCTCGTATTCTTAAGATCCGCCTCTGTCCTGCCAAAATAATAAATGCTCGAAAATAATGGGGTTCTAACATAGGGTTCTAAAGGCGTTGCCGCTGGTAACCGATAGCGTCTCCTACCATCATGGCCGACCGGCTCAGACCCCGCCCAAATCGGCACGTGACTCCTCATTCTCAATAGGAACCGTTTTTAAATTAGAAACTTTGCGTGCCACCGTCACGTCTGGTTAGGACAAAAACTCTGATTAACATGGAAAAGATACCTTTTATAGCGTGTCGCAGCCAGACAATGGTTCTGATACAGTTCTTCCTTTGCTTCGACAATTAATGGGTTAATACGAAGGGGGGTGCGTCTGGAATACAGAAGCAAGCACACTGAGAATGGTGCTTTTGTTATTGTTTTGATCTAAGCCATTCGCTGTGATCCTGAATGAAAGCTTCAGTGAGAGATCTTCTGTTTTATCATCCAAAGACATTACAACTCCTTTATTTAAAAAATGTATACGTTTTTCACTTTTTGAAAAGATAAGGCCGTGTGTCCACCAAAGCATCAGTAGGGGTTCAATCTTCAGCTGCCTGGCAGGAGCCGCCACTGGCACGTAGTGTGACCTGTCAGTGGCTGGCTAGTTGCCTGGCAGTCTGCTTTTGGTAAGTTTCAGAACCACTGATTTTTGACAGTTTTTGTGTTTTGTGTTCCTCCCTTTCTAGCTCATGTATTATGCAACTGTTGATATGATTATGTTCTTTAGTATGATTAATGTTTTGGGACTGGTCTCCCAATTAAACCAGTCAAATGGCCATGATCAGACTGGCAGCTTACTGACACTTTGCTCGACGCTCATGGAGTGAGGGTGCGGATCCACTTGTCCGTGCAATACTTCTGTCATGCTGCGCTCCACTTTACTTCTATGGGTGACGACATGCAACTTTAATGCGCCCACAAAGAGTCATCATTTGGAAAAATGCATAGACGAGCAAAGCGTCAGTAAGCTGCCAGACTGATCATGGCACATTTGACTGGTTTATCGAGATAACGGTCCCAAAACATCAATTATACTAAAGAATAGATGCATGAGATTATATTCTAAATAAGAAAACAATTCATTTCTGTGCAGCGAGAGTGTTAGCCAACGCGTTATGACTCGCAGATCAGCCACGGCTGACTCATGAGCGACGAGCAAAACGTCAGTAAGCTGCCAGTCTGATCATGGCTCATTTGACTGGTTTAATAGGGATAACAGTCCCCAAAACATCAAAATGCAGTTCATGACCCCTTTAACAGATAAAATAGCAGATCATTAAGCAAACAATTGTGTAGACAGAAAGAGAAGACAGACAGATAAGGCTGTGGACATGATGGGGTGTTGGTACTTACTGCTCCACTTGTCTCCCAGCCCTTGAGGGAAGCGGTATGAGGGGCCAGCAGGGACTGATACCTGAGAGAGGGCTTGGGAAGGGGCGTGGCCGGGAGGGGTGCCTGCCAGGTTTGGGTGTGTTTTGCTGAGGTCATGACCTTGGTACGGAGAACCAGGGTGTCTGGACACCTGTGGAATGACCACAAACAACATTTAAACACAGCATCACACCATAGCCCCTTTCAGCAAAGTCAAGTTCAGTACTACAGATGCTGCTCGCCATGATGGTTTTAAATTGCTTGAAATATGATTGGAATCACTTCAAAAAGTGCAACATGTGCAGTCTGTCATATAAGATACGTACGCTGAAATTATAATGAGAAAATTATTATAATTGTGTGCTTGGAACGTGGCTTTTAATAGTGAGACGTTTGTTTTTCTAATCAGGATGTCACAAATTATATAAAAATTTGGATTTCGATTTATCGCCCAATAAATTGGTTTTTAGCTTTCAAATATAAAGAATCATCGTATCGGCCAAAATTTTCATATCGGCGAATCCCTTAAGGCCCGTTCACACCAAGCACGATAACTATAAAGATAACGATAAAGATAACTATATATGCTTCCACACCACGACCGATAACTTTTTATTCTAAGCACGCGTTATAGCCTACCTGAGGTAATTTTGTTACACTATGCTAAACTGCATACCGTAATATCTCATCGTGAATATTTTCACCGTTTATTCCCAGGATACCGCAGATTGCTTTCCATATCCATCTTTTTTAACGTATCCTTGAAAAGGGGGTTTGACATGTCAAACAGTGGAGGATTTTTTGTACCTCGACGATTAACTTCTCTGCCATTTTAAATGCGCGAGACCTTTAAATTAGAATGGATTCTGATTGGTTGTCAGTGTTTTATCGTTGGACAGCTGGAAAAAATTGTTCTGAAATTGATCCCAACGATATCGTTTCTCATGTCTTTATCGTTATAGTTGTGGTGTGAACTGTTATTCTTTAATATGGAGAACGATTTTTAGAATTGAACTGAATTTTTAGAATAGAATTGAACAAAACTGTCAACATGTATATAGCTAGATCAGTCAAATAAAGGCATCTAATATCATCTGCTTATAATAATAATAATGATTAAACTCACAGTAAATATGTACAGATAAGACCACACACTTTCACATACTCTGGCCTTAGGAATTGTCTATGTATATGAATTATAGTGATGTGTAATGACTATAAGTGTACGTGTGTGTGATCACTGACGCTGTAGACGGCCGTCACCCCAGGGTGGGAAAACATGCGTTCATCCAGTGAAAGTCCTCGAGGGATCCTGGGAAGGGTAATGTTAGAGAAAATCTCTAATAGGTTTGAAAATGCCAACCTTTTAAACCCAAGAAGTTCATGAAACATGAAATATTAGACAAAAATGCATTGTGTTTGATAGAAAACATTCAGATCATTCAGCTATAATGGTGCAGACTCTTTCACACCAATTAATATTACTGTCCACTTCCTGCAATGACTTGCATTTAGGGCAGAGGTTTGAGAATGTTAACACAAACACATTTTCTCCCACCCACCCATCTCTAAAATTTACAATTCCCCCTTTCAGTACACCCCGTACCTCAACCAGCAAGAAAGATGTCAGACAGACAGAAATCCTGACATGGAATTCCAAATATGTGAGAAATGGATAAGTGCTCTTTTGGATACAATGTGAGTCCAAACATGTTAACCAAATAGAAAATATTAAAAGTAAGTAGCAAAATTGCTTACTGAAAATCAGAACAGTGTTACTTGACCACCAAAAATGTCCCATGATCTAACTCATGTATCTATTACGGCTGTTGGCTCTCCAAGAAATTTATAATGATAACATGAACATGTTCAGATCACAGGTGGCAAGTTTTTAAAATATATGGGGGGAGTCATGGGACCTGAAAAATGTTATATCATCATTATTTTATCTACAATTACAATCACACATCACTCAGCCAGTTTTCTTTAAAGGAAGCTCTCCAACAGGGAAAGAGAGTTTATAATAAATGCTGCACTGTCATACATGCCTGAGTTATGAAGTGACACAAAAGACTGAGCCGCTCAAAACAGACATACAGTTATAGACACATATAGCGAAAAAGATAGATGTGTGACAGAAAAAGAGAAACAAAAGAGCAGGAACCTGCTCTGGCAGTTACGATATCTGTGTCCGTAAGTGAGAGATGAGCAGATCACATGGTTTCAGGGAAAATGAAGGAGGTCTGGCTTTCCTCCTTCATGCACTCATGAACACTTTTTAGTCTTTCAGTGAAATCCTGCCTTCCGATTTGCACTCTCTTTCCCATTCCTCCCCCACCCCACCTCTCTGGCCTTCTGCCAACCTAAACTCTGAGAAAAGGGGGAAGGGGGAAATAAAAGCTGGGAAAAAAAGGCCGGGAACAGAGGTATAATAATGTGTGTGGAGAGGTTTTCCTTCACTCCTAACGACCCAAAAAGAGTGCATGCGTGCATTCTCACGTGCACCCGTGTAGTGAATTTGACTTTGGAAACCTATATTCCAGGTCACCAGGGACACATCCACGGTACCCAATCAGAGATCAGAGGGGTGCACCTGAGGAATGCAGCTTAGGGGACGGCCCATGAGGCTATTTGATCAGGTTAAAACTGACAGCTGACACTCGCGAGACTCTGGCAGGACACAAGCCACGACTTACTGGAATTACAGGCTGATCTGATTCCTGTGTTCACGGTTTGGCACTCGATTGCATAACCAAATCCCTTTGCATGGTCATGGCAGTGTTTTGACGGCACGACACGCAAGTGTGTGCCCACAGGTGTGGAAAAAAGAATTTACACATTTTCCAAAAGCGCTCATTTAAAAAAAAAAAAAAAGAAGTCATCTGGGTTCTTGAGACACTGAGACAGTTGTTAATAAGGATCTCTTTTGAAAGTATCCTATTAGTGCCATGGTCTCTGGAAAGTGATGGTCCTTTAGTCTCTAAATATTGTCTCTTTAATTACAGCCAGAAGAACAAGTACTACAGAGAATGGCAAAGGATGAGATGAAAAACTGTGTAGCCTTAAACTTTCATAGAAGCTTAAACTGTAAATCCAATTAGGAACCATATGGAGTGATAGAGAGAGAGGGGATTGTGGAAAGAAAGAAAGAAAGAAAGGAAGGAAGGAAGGAAGGAAGGAAGGAAGGAAGGAAGGAAGGAAGGAAGGAAGGAAGGAAGGAAGGAAGGAAGGAAGGAAGGAAGGAAGAAAGAAAGAAAGAAAGAAAGAAAGAAAGAAAGAAAGAAAGAAAGAAAGAAAGAAAGAAAGAAAGAAAGAAAGAAAGAAAGAAAGAAAGAAAGAAAGAAAGAAAGAAAGAAAGAAAGAAAGAAAGAAAGAAAGAAAGAAAGAAAGAAAGAAAGAAAGAAAGAAAGAAAGAAAGAAAGAAAGAAAGAAAGAAAGAAAGAAAGAAAGAAAGAAAGAAAGAAAGAAAGAAAGAAAGAAAGAAAGAAAGAAAGAAAGAAAGAAAGAAAGAAAGAAAGAAAGAAAGAAAGAAAGAAAGAAAGAAAGAAAGAAAGAAAATGAATGAAGTAAAGGAAGGAACAAGAAAGAAAGAAAGAAATGAAGCAAAAGAAGGAGGGAAGGAAGTGAAGATTAATTGAAAGTAGAAAGAACTGAAGAAAAAAAAGGAAGGAAATAAAGGAACACAGTAAAAGAAAAACTTAAAAAAGGAAGGAAACAAAGTAAAAAGATCAGAAATTAAGAAGGAAGGAAGGAAGGAAAATAAGAAAGATAAACCAGAAGTAAATTGTCAACGTGGCAGACAGAGGGTCTACAGCTGAGTGTGTGAGAGGGAAGAGAGAGAGAGAGACAGACTCAAAAGAGATTTAACTCCTTGCTACGTGATCCTGAGGTCAGAGTGTGCTATACAAGGTGCAGCATGATTTTCAGGACTTTTTCTATGATCACATCTCATATTATGTCCAAGATGCATAGCTGACTTTTCTAAAAACGAGGATCTGAACCCTACGACCCTCATCTGGAGATATACAAGTGTATTATACTCTCTGAATACAAAGAACAGCCATATTACTGATGAGAGAGTCTGCTTCTGAGGAATATGTTCTGAGGCTCTGAGGAATATGTTCACTAACCGTATATCAAATGAATGAAATGAAAATGCAGTTCATGTACCCTGTACTGGCAGCAAGACTGCAGCCAACACAGACTTTGACTTGAGAGATCACAGAAAGTGACTCACAGGTAAAGTGTCATTGTGTTTTAATGCTCAATATAGAAAGCCAAATATAGTTCATTCCACACCCGAGTGTTTGTTTCGTTCTCTGGCAATCGCGCTTGGCAAGACCGCCTGAACGAGGTGGTGTCGGGCCGATTGCGAACGAACCCTGGGCCGATCGCTTGAGGTGTGACAGCAATCCTACCCAACAGAAACAGCCCAAATGGTATTATAATTGATAACGGGAAATGTGCTATAAATAGCAGTAGTGTCTGATTCTGTGAGTGAGTACATTAGTTGAGCACATTCATCTTAAAATGTTGTGTAATGCGCTTCTCTTGAGCAAGATGCTGTTCCGAAGAAGGCCTTGATTCCTGCTGCATTCTAACATTCATATAGTGTTGCGTTTATCTTGACAGTAGTAAACCTCTAGACCGTGCTGGGAAATCTAGAGCACTTTGAATAGTATTTTCAGTACGTTGCTGCAGTATTAATACGAAATGTAGTTACCAATTTAACTGCGGCAATGACTGCAACATTAGTATAGTGTCTGTGTGCGTCTCGAACAGTTAAAAATAAAGCCACAAATAATGATGACCTCAGAGGAAACATTGCTGCAATCAAGAGGACAGTTGAATACCATACCAGAGAGGAAAATGCAACATTGTAACAAAGTACCTATTTCAGAACAAAACAAACAATCTAGGTTTAAATACGAGTAGTTCCATCCTCCTGAACAGTCAAAACACTGCTTTTTTAAAGCACATTTAAAAACAGTCATAAGACTGATCAGTGATCAAAATGCTGTACAAGCTAAGGATCAAGGAGAAAACAGCTAACTTGGAGGCGTGGCATATGGAGTGTTTGTATCTATTTTTTCAGTTCAGTTTGGTAATCAGCGGCGTTATTCGTCAGCGCTTTTTCAATGCGTTTTTTGTGTTCACACCCAAGCGATTTAACGAGCAGAGTGCACATGCAAATAGATGTCGCCCATTTGCTCTGCAATGCCACTCCATAACAGTTCGCTTTTATCAAGATGTTTGTAGTCGCAGTCAACGTCTTGTCACATATTTATTTATGTTCTAACACCAACTGAGACCAGCAGCTCTACATTCATCTCGTGCCTTGCATCTTCCTCGTCTTATTTCTTCCCGTCTATGTTTCTTCCTGGCAGTGTAGACCATAGATATGTATATAAAGGCTAGATGTGTTACGGCGGAGTTTCCATCGTCATCACCCAGCGGCCATCTTGTCACGGTAAGCTCATGTCAAGCTGAGTGGTCAACACGAACACAAATACTCTACATCGTTGAAATCTTGACGAATTTACCAACGGTTTGGTTTCTTACAAACGTTATTAACGAGGCTATAATTATCTGGATGATTATTTATTATACACTTATTATTCATAAGTATGCTGTGTCATAGCTACATCTCTAACATCGTAACAATAAACCAAAACGTTCGAAAATCAGTAGAAAATTTGAGCAAGTTATGGTTATTTAAATAGTACATGTACCATTAACACAATGTTACGAGTGAGCGAGCTGGTCGGACAACACATCTAGCCTTTATATACATCTATGGTGTAGACGGCGACACTATTTGGCGTAGATCTTCTTCTTCGTTACGTACGTGTGCTCGGCAGGACCGTTTTGTGTTTGAGCACCCCCAAGTTGTGTTTTACTGTAACTTCAAAAGCTCCAAATGCGTGAGCAAAGCGCCAATCTCATTGGTCGGATAGTCTTTGATGCGCGCGTCAAACTAAAAAAAAAAACCCGAGGCGTTTTTTACACGTGGCGTTTTCCGCGCCTGGTTTGCACACTCATATCGGCGCCCATTGTTCGTCACGAGGCGTTAAACGTCCGGCAAATTCGTCCCGGTTCATACATAACACGCTTTTTTTCTGTTAAAAAATTAAGACACAGGTCAGTGGAATGAAAAAAAAGCGCAAGGTCTAGAGATGTTTTCTTTTTTTTAAGTTGAACTTATTTTAACTTGAGACACAGCGTTTTAGAATGCCACTGACATGCACAAAGCGCTGCTAAGATGCAAGGCATGAGCGAAGCGGTCACACGTCCGTCTACTCAGAGCATGTGTACCTGCGTTGAAATTAGAAAACTTTCTTGCGCTGGAGAGACCAAAGCAGGAAGGCCTGGAAACGGACACTGAGCTTGCGTTTGTTTCTGCTCCATATGCGAGTAACATTGGTTTTCAAGTTTTGTGTGCTGCTGGCGACCAACAACGAACTCTTGCTTGTATATGTACACGCATATTGTAATTTTTTCTTCTTCCTTGTCATTAGTCTTCATCATTTTCGCTTTTTTGTTTTTGCCTTACTTCTGCAATGATAAAGAGACTCTTGCATTGCATGTTTTTGCATTTTGGGGGCGGAGCAATGAATGGAGGGGTGTGTTTGTTTGGATTTCAAAATATCAATAGTGTTCAACTACTGATTCTCAAAAATTGCTTACTGCAGGAAAATGGCTGGTTATGTATATAATTTATGCAGAGGAATTGCAAGAATGTTTTTCAAACTGGTTTCCCAGTAGATCCGCCACAAATCTCACGAAATTGCCTGAGCCTTAAAGCCATAACTTTGATAAATTACTCAACGGAGCAACATTTTCCCTGCATACAGAGCAAGCCATATCTGTGCTACAAATAGCTTACTTGTAGTTATCTCTAATGCATTTAACTTAAGATTGGATAAAAGAAAAATACCCACTTCACCTTCAAAAATTAGAGTTCCTTATTCCCTACTGGTTTAGCAATTTCCTGATAAGCATTTAGGCCTGATTGTAGTCTGCGATGGAGATGAAAAAGTGGAAAAGCAGGTGACAAGATGTGTTTGAACTAGAGAAAGGGGTTGCCGGCAGGCGGTGTGTGTGAGACTCTTTTTGACCTAGGCCGAATTGTTGGCAGGCGGTGGGAAGCCTCACACTCTGAATGCTAAGCAGCGCTGCCATTGTCTGAGGGGTGCAGCGCCAGTCGCATATGTTACCCGTCGCTCTGGCAACCACTCCCTCCAACACCCCAACCCCCCCCCCCTTCCTTACACACAAGCTCACAACGCAGCATCATCACCAAAGGCAGGCGTCCCACAAACAGGAATCCCGTCCACTGTGACGATTCTCTCTGTGAGATGAACCAACGCAGTGACGTCTGAGCACAGGAAGGTCTTGTTAATTGTGATTTATGCTATCATAAACACTCTACAAGTGGAAGACACTGATATGCCTCAAGTGATGTAATCATTGCTATCTGACATAAGTGCAACCATGTGTGCACACAATAGTTAAATTCTTACAGCCACATGTTTTTGCTAAGGTTTGTCGATCACTGTTGAACAGCTGAATACGATTTCCAATAACAAAGCAATAACAAATCATTTTGGGAATTATTTACATATTATACAACCTAGAGAACTAAAGTATGAAACTGATTGGAAGATCTCAGATGTGGGAGGCCACAAAGCTGAGATCACTCAGTTATGGAGGTCCCATGACGTCAAAGAAAAATACCCCACTTAATCTGGATTTTTTTCCAGGCAAACGAAACCAATCAAACCATCATTTTTAAGAATAATCGGTCCTTTGCGTAGGAAGGGGAGAATTGAGCCCGGATTATCTTGACTGTGTGTGTGTTGTACCTCTGTTAGTGTGTGCCTTTAGTCTTCTAAAGACAATAACCAAAGTTAATTCCACAGTAAAGTCGGGACTCGGACTACATGAGTTTTTAAATCTTAAACCGATTGTGAAATCTGGTTGCATCACACACATTAAGCTGGGGACACACTTAACGACTGTAAGGCCAATTATGAACGTAATTTAATACTTAATGACTGATCATGTCCAAACGCCTTGACTCAGAGACAGTTGTTTTCAGTCTGTGTTCAGTCGGTGATCTAAAATCTGCTCCAACCATTGGAAACAGTCTGTAAGGCCGTTCACAATGACGATGTTTACATGCAGCCAATTTTCGGGTTATGGTCGGGTTTAAGGTCACCTTTGTCTGCGCTTTGATGCTGGTAACGTTACTGACCTCACTCCAAAAGTGGGCTGTTTCTCGCCTGGTCTCTCCATGTTTACTTCTGGTATACTGCATGCAGATTTTTGTATGCGCCGAGAAGTTTCTTACACAAAAAACCAAGATTCCTTGCGAATAGAACATGCACAGAACACAAATCACTATGACCAAAAAATCGGGTTAGAAAGGGGTACCCCAGGTATAATATCCCAGGTTTTAAAATCCGGGATATGAGCATATTCCGGTTTTTGCCGGTGTTTACATGGCCGTTCGCAACCGGATTATTGCCAATTTCCTGGTTTTGAACGGGTTATTGGCTGCATGTAAACGTAGTCACTGTCAGTCCAAATCCGATAATTTGTGTATCCGACTGGAATCGGATCTGATTGGAATTGTGTTTCATACAGCTCTTCGTTTTCCAGATCTTTATCTGCATTGATTTCTATGGCAATGATGTTGCATGGGGTCGGAATTAGGATTGGGTATCGGAATTCGAGATATGGATTGGAACCGGGACTAACTTTTCGTTTTTCCGAAATCGATTTCAAAAGTTAAAATTTTGATTCCTAGTTTCGATATTCACAGTCCGCCGACCAGAAGAAGAAACCGCTGAACAACACCAACGAAGAAGCGTCTACCGGAAGTGTTGGCATAACACGTGCAAGTTGAACATGAGTAGCTTACGTTGAGACGTCCAAAGTGTGGCTTCACTTTTCTAAAAATAACGAAATCTTGGCAAAATGCAAAATATGTGACAAAAGGAGTATTTGTGACAGAAGGAGTATTTCCTTCAGAAAGACCATTGGTTAGCAAGCTTAGCTAAACTTTTTTGACCCTGCCTCTCGGAATCAGAGAATCATTAGGAACCGAAATCGAAACAAGGAATCGAAATCGGACTCAGAATTGTTCAAATTCAAACGATACCCAACCCTAGTCGGAATATGCCAAATTTTTTACAACATGACAATGTGTAGCCGCGCTGGACTACTGCGTCTTCTAAGGCAGCGGCAGAAGCGTCAGGATGCTGGCTTTATTCCGTGCTTTTCTGTATAAATCGGATTTACAAATATGTCTTCTCGTCCGGAACTTTGGAACAACACAGCCTGGTTTCGGCAGTGACTTTCATCATGTTTCCTATAACAATGTTTGACGTTTACATTTTACGTGGCGTGAGAAAGTCACATAAACCACACAAAATCCAATCAGAGCGGTTAGGCTGAAACGGATTTCCCAGAAATTTTAATAGGATTTCAAACCACATATGGATGTAGATTGAAATGGATTTCAATATTTCATGTGATTTTTTGCCGTTAGACTACTCCAGTAGTCTAAGCCCCGGCTTAAGAGAGAGTCAAATATATTGTGCATAGTCACAGTGGGGGTTTTTAATCATTTGAGCATTATAGGCAATCACACATGTGTATTTTGAGCATGTGGAATGGCCAATCAGAGGTGTTTAAGTAGTAGTAGTACAGTGTTCAAAAACGACTGATTTTGTACAAAACATTTGCTTTTTGATTAGTGACATTAAATTTGAAATATTTCTACTTCTACTTCATTCAATAACTACCAAAGTTATTCGCTTATTTCTAAAGCTTTTTTTCCCCAGGTTAAACTTAGATTGGACCTTACTGCAAGTCTTTAAGAGCCACTATGCTAAATAAAGCCAAATCAGTGCATGCAGAAGGCAAAGCAATGATGACATCCTGACCATTTATCCATGGTTACAGAAATACACACAATAAACATATGTAGACTAGAGTGAGGTATAGTGTGCACTATTTCTCTATTGATTGATATGCAAGGGAAATAAGATGTCATCTGTGCTCTGAATGAGACTTTCAATTTGCGGGAAGTGATTATCTGAAGAAGTCTGAGGAATATCAAGTTGGTTTCAGTTTCACTCCACTAGTACATACGTATTCGGCAGATGCATTCAATAAAGATACAATGCTAAAATTAGTCATTTTGCTTTAGTATTAAAGGAACAATTCAACCAAAAATAATTTACTCACCCTTATGTCGCTCTAAACTTGTATACCTTTCTTTCTTTAACTAAGCACAAAGGAAGATTTTTCAAAGAATGTTTCAGATGCGTTGACTGAAGTCAGTGGTACTCAAAATGCTTAAGTTGAATTGAATGGATGCATTTACCACAGCCTTTATCTACTTTTTGATGATTGAAACTTGTGGGTGCCATTGACTTTCAGTATATGGATGAAACCAGTTCTTCAGACTGGTTAGGAATGACATCAGGGTGAGTTTTTGGAACTAACCCTTGAAACCTGTTTTCAAATCTTCATTATTTGAGCAATTCTCATTGGTGACACTAGTTGCACAAAAAAATGAAAAACTTCACCTTTAAATCTTCCTCAGCAAATCATGGCTCAGTCTTGCAGAACAACAGAATTTCTCAAAGAGCTCAAGAGGGTGACCCAGATTTGCAGTACACCTATTGCTCAATGCTCAATTACTTAACTCAACTGTGTCTAAACAGCCTTTACTTGACTGATTACTCCACGTGGTTACATCAAATCAGGCAGAAATTCCTATCATATTCAGCCTGACCAAAACTAGCGAACATGACTTTCATGTGACGTGATTTACTTTAAAAATCAGACTAGAATGACGTAGCCTCACATCTGTTGATGTTTTCTATTCAGGAAATGTCTCGGTAGGTGATTGACAGCATTTCGGTTTAAAAAGTGAGTAGTTTCTTGATTTTTTTTACAAATATTAATAAACATAGAGGCCCACAGAAATCATTGTGCAACATTTAATGTTTGAATGTCAAAGAATTAGGCTAGATAATAAGATTGGCATGTGCAAACAAACTAGCTCATCCCACAGGAAATGTACATGTCATTACAAAACCCATTTGACTTTTGTTCATCTTCGGAACAAAAATTAAGATATTTTTGACGAAATCTGAGAAGCTTTTCTGTCCCATTGACAGCTACACACAACTAGGCTTCAAAAAGATCATAAAGAGATTGTAAAACTATATGAATTGAGCGGTTTAGTCCAAATTTTCCAAAGAAACTCCATCACTTTAGCCTGAACAGATTTAATTTAGGCTTTTAAACACTCCTCAACTCACACAAATCAGTTGTGGTAAACAGAAGCTCAAGCATGTTCGCTTGACGTGCGAGAACCAATGAGGTTCATTCTTACGTTACGCAGCATGTTTGAGCTTCCGCGAGAACCAATGAGGTTTGTTCTCAGACATCAAGCAGTTTCGGTTGAGTTTCAGTTTATGTTTAAATGTAAATAGAAGCCTAAATTAAATCTGTTCAACATAGCGATTGAGTCTTTTCAGAAAATTTGGACTTACGATCTCATTACAAAATTTTTGATGTGGTAGTTGTGTAGCTGTCAATGGAGGGACAGAAAGCTCTCAAATTTCATCAGAAAAGGTCTTCATTGGTGTTCCGAAGATGAACGAAAGTCTTACGGGTTTGGAAGGACATGAGGGTGAGTAACTGATGACAGAGTGTCAACTAACCTTAAAGGCCCAAAAATGAAAATGATGTCATTAATTACTCACCCTGATGTCGTTTCCAAGCCCGCAAGACCTGTTCTTTGGAACAGTTTAAGATATTTTAGATTTAGTCTGAGAGCTTTCTGTCCCTCCATTGAAAATGTCCACGGTATACTGTCCTTGTCCAGAAAGGACATAAAGACATCATCAAAGTAGTCCATGTGACGTCAGTGGGTTAGTCAGAATATTTTTGAATCATCGAAAATACATTTTGGTAAAAAAATAACAAAAACTACGACTTTATTAAACATTGTATTCTCTTCCGGTTCTGCGTCACGAGTCCGCACAGTGGTGACGTAAGACGCTGCTGACGTGTTCTCTGGTTACTGGTTACCAGAGAACACGTGACAGCGTCTTCACGTCAGCAGTGTCACTGCAGACAGAACCGGAAGACAATACAATGTTTAATAAAGTCATAGTTTTTGTTATTTTTGGACCAAAATCTATTTGAGATGCTTAAAAACATTCTAACTAACCCACTGATGTCACATGGACTATTTGATGATGTCTTGATTTCCTTTCTAGACAAGGATAGTCTGAACGTATACATTTTCAATGGAGGACCGAAAACTCTCTGACTAAATCTAAAATATCTTAAACTGTGTTCCGAAGATGAACGGAGGTCTTACGGGCTTGAAACGACATGAAGGTGAGTCATTAATGACATAATTTTCATGTTTGGGTGAACTTAACCCTTTAAGATCACACAAGTTGCTTGTCTGGCAAATGGATAAATGGGGGAAAAAACAAACTTGCACTGAAAAGAGATCATATTTTAAAAACATATTTTTCTAAACAGTTGAGTAGCCATTCACAACACCACAGCAACTTACTAGTCCCGCCCTAGCAACTAGCAACAACACCCTAGCAACATATATGCCATTCTGGTCTTTTTGAGGCCTTTAGGAGGAAAAGATTCAATCACAAAACTAGAAAATTCAGCAGGTAACTATTAAAATCAAGCACAGATTCTGAATGATCTGAAACTGTTATGGACACAAAGCTGGAATTATCAAGTTCAACGAACAAAGCAAGTGCCAACAGATACCAACCATGTAGATACATCCCTTCGATGTACCTAATCGATAAACACACCTATCACCCTGGCAACGGTTGCAATTTTATATCAATATGAACTAATGCCATCTTATATTAGTAATTTCGTCATCATCACCAGTCACACATGAATGTAAACAAACAATAAGTCTGGTTATGTGATTACAAAGCGAAATTCGTTGCACTCGTTTTGCCCATTAATCTGCGTGGGACACAAGGGGCTTTGTTATTAGTGAAGGATACTGGGTAGGCGGCACGGCTGACGGCGGCGGAGCGCTCTGGACTCCCGGTGGTAACGACACGGAGGTCAGCGTTGCGCGGAGCTGCGTTGGCGGTGCCGGTCCGGTAACATGTCCACTAACAGAGACAGCGGCCGGTTTCTGAACCACTTTCTGTGGCAAACTCATTGCAGAAATTTAAACCAAAACAAAAAAATACGCAGCTGAAAACGGTCGCACGTTCCAACAATATCTGGCCGTCTCTTCTCTCTACGAAGGCCGGGACGTGTGTATATCCTTATGCCATGGATTTCATTCAGATCTGGCTGTTAGTAACAAAAATGTCATTTTATCTTTGAAATCGGGGATTGTAGCTGCTCTAAGCATGGGGACGACAGGGGGGTTGTATCCCCTCCAGCCACCCTGGATCTCCCCGGTTGAATTGTTCTTCGCCTCCTCAGATGGCAGTCTCCGGGTTTGTTTGCTCCGCTTTGCGTTGTAACATCACATCAACGAGTCGCATTATAGGAATTTCTCCATAAAGATGGGAGACTTCACTCAACATGGCGTTGTTTGCGGCTGCTTCCAGCAGTCCGGCTGGAAGGACGGTTCGGTAAACGTCGGGTAAATTCGGAGATGCTCGGGTTCACCTTACGCCACTCCGTAGTGATTGGAAGAACGACTCATTTTCAAGAATCGGTTCAGTTGAATAGTTCGTTTCAGAAGATACGATTCATAAAATGATTCAGTGATTATTATTATTATTATTATTAATACGTTTTGTGAGACCTACAAAGTATTTATTTTAGATATTTCTACCCGATTATATTCTTATTATTCTGGTTTTTATAATATTACCCTCTGGATACTTTAGTGTAGCTACTTAATTTTGTTGTAGTTTTTCATAATTGTTTGATTATTTGCATTTGAACAAAAGCATGTAAAATGCTAATGTTTATTCATGCTTTAAAACAGCACATTTCTTGTTTAATAAGCACTATATTTTGCATTTAGGCTAGACTTTCAAGTACATCTTCGAAATGAAAAAAGTTTTCTGCAACACTATTCGTGAAACAAATAAATTTATTGTGTGTATGTTGAGATAAAACTGTAAAACGAATCAAGCCATAACCATATTTCCGCTACATTTTGTTTGTAATGTTTTTAGCTATTCAACTAAATAATCATTTTGCCACATCAGCCAAATTTGAAAGATGTTCTTGTTCAATAAGTCCGTGAGTTGTTGATTCGACAGCCGCTCAGAATGATTCATTTCGATTTTTGAACGACTCGTTCGTGCAAAAGAACGATTCGTTCGCGAATGGGACATCGCAATACGCCAATGAGAGTGACGTCATAAAGGCAGTCGCCCCTCGCCACATGCCTGCACTGTTTCACACAGTGAATGGCATCTCTGTTACATTGCAGCCATCAATCTTCATATAAGAAATGAATGAATCATGTGCAGTATACGATGACTGTATTTAAGTCTGCAATTTCACCTTTTGTTAAAAAAAGGGTTCCGCCCAGATTTTGATCGAGTATTACTTACGTTTGATGAAGGCTTTTTGTCAAATTTAGCGTGTATGGAATATAAACGCTTGCCTATGCTGAGTGGGGTTATACCTATTGCTTATGTGCGTTTAGATAAGAGCATAAGCAAACATTTGACAGGCTTTTTTGTTTCCATTAATATGTGTGAATGTGGCGCCATCTGTGCGGTCATGTTTTGCAGGGACAGCAAGAACGAACTACAAATCACAAATCTAATTTAACAAATGAAACCTTACTGTAAATTGTTACCCACGTTTTTCATTTATTTTGATTGTGGAGGGGGCAGTTGAAATATGTGTGTCAAACAAAACCTTTTGCCCAACAAGTATCTCATATTTGCATAGTTTTAAAGGCACTTTCTTGTATAAAAAAAATCCAATGAAAACAGTGGACATACTCCTCAGTGCTCACATTTGTATTCTTCAATTAACATAATTAGAATTACATTGGAATAAGGAAAATTAAATCTGATCATTTGCCTGAGTTCAGGTTAATATTGCACGGGCAAATTCAGACAGATAGAGCGTGATCTTGTATAAATCTTGAATTAAAAATGTGAGCAAAGTTATTTAACAATATTGCACAATGTGTATGTGCATAAGAATTAGCAAACATTAAAGACAAAGAAAAACACCAACATTTGTCATACAAGGACATAAATATTATTTCCCATTAGAAAAATAAAAGCATTTGCTAAAAAGGCACATATTGAAAACATATTTGCAAAAGTAGCAATTCGTTCTCTCATTACATTTACCCACTAACTTCCAGTGTTTGAATGATAAGAATAAAACTCCATTATATACCCGTACCACGAGTCATTATTTACACCTACTCCTCATTAAGAGGCAAATAATTGCTGGAAAACATGTAGTCCACTTTAAGTCCACCAGCTTTTCTGGCACTCTAGATTAGGCAACCTGAGATGGACGTTTGGCATGTTTTGAGGGATAACAGTGGTCGCTTCACCACCTTGCTCACTCCAGCTCCGGGTTTCAGTCTCTGTCACCACAGCTCACACTTCTGCTTGGGGTTCATGGGTGAGTCTGCCTTGCAGCCAAAGTGCTTGGAGAACTCATGGGAATTGGAGATGGTGCCAATGACCCGGAAACGTGATGGACTGTGGGGGTCAGTGATGACGCCCTCGTGAGAGCTTTCAGGTGTCCGAACTGAACACCACACCTACAAAAAAGGAAACAAAGAGACCATAATAGGACATAACCAGATAGTGTTGTTTATTTATGCGAAAGGCACTGCCATGTGTTGTGGGTATTATAGTTTTACATTTTGAATCATTTTTATTTCTAATTTTTAAAATTTTTTAATTAGTTTAATTTTTATTAGTTTTACTCCATCGATATTTGTTCTTTTTTTCAGTATTAGGTTTTATTTATATATGCTTTTTTTTCAAAGTTAGAATTTTAGGGCTGAAAAATGGGCTAATAATGAAATGTAATTTTAAAGCAAAATTCTAAAGCGTTTTAGAAAATATCCTATATTTATATATATATTATATGGGCTGTCAAACGATTAATCCGATTAATCGCATCCAAAATAAAAGTTTGTGTTTACATAATATATGTGTGCACTGTGTATAATTATTTTATATATAAATACACACACATGCTTGTATATATTTAAGAAATATTTTCATGTACAGTATATACTCAATATAGATTAATATATAATTTATATTATATATAAATATAAATATTTTATATATAAATAATATTTTGTTCTTAAATATAAATATTTATATACAAAATAATTCTACACAGTGCACCCACATATATTATGTAAACACAAACTTTTATTTTGGATGCGATTAATCACGATTAAACATTTGACAGCCCTAATATATATATATATATATATATATATATATATATATATATATAGATATATATAGATAGATATTATATATATAGATATCTAATCCCTAAAGTATAGGGTCCCACTTTTAAAATATATCTGCAATTTTTGTATGAAAATACAGAATTATTTTGCAAATTCTTTTTTGTCCATCAGGCGAATATTATTAAGTCCACGTAATAGCATAGGCTATCCACAGAGGTAAATCTTCCAATCAAAAGAAAAAAAAGAAATATTGATTCTTGCCTAAGCAAACCAATCGTTCAAAAGCAGAGAAAAAAAGACTTTAAAGTGCAAAGGTTGTGGGCATTAAAACAAGTATAACATCAGATAACATTCAAAGCAACACATTTTTTGAGGCACAAACCTGAGCAAATCCAACAAAGAACAGCTGATGATTGGTCATCCCAAGGGCAGGCAGGGTAGCCTCCTCACCATTCTTCTCGATCCAGTTTACATAAGCCTGCAAAGCAAGTGTGATAACATTAGTCCACTAATAATTCTGCATGCTACACTGCACGCTGAGATCACAAATAAACAGTGCCCTCGTGTCAACGGTTATTTTCCTCTCCATCTGAGAGGTTAACGCAGGGTCTTCTCCGGCCATATGCTTTGCTCATCTGCTCTGTAAGCTATGACTTTTCAGCCAACGGAAAGAATCCGAGCGGCTGGAGGTAGAGCGACCTATTCCGAGCCACCTGTTGCACTGCGAGGCTTTTCAGTGAGACAGGATCACAACGGTCCCAAAGCTATCAAAGCCAACGCGAGACATATAGAGATCGTAATGCCTTTCGTATCAGATTCTCATACGTCATTCGCCGTAGCTGTTGTCGTGTGATGGAAAGTAACCACTGGAGTCTCATCTCTTAATAACTCTCTGATGAACCAAACAGATCTGTTGATTGAATTAAATCGATTTTAAAGTCTTGTTCCACAACAGGATCTTCACAAACCTTATAAGCTGCCCTCAGGCCTCCGTTGTCGGCAATATTTTCTCCCAAAGTGTGTTTCCCGTTCAGAGGTTCTTTATTTATGCTGTAGTTGCTGTACTGCTCCACCATGCACTGGGTCTGGAGTTTAAAAGCGTCCACTGAAGAATTTTGCCACCATGAACGCAGATTCCCATCCTTATCATACTCTCTTCCTGTAGGACATGTTTAAAACACTATGTTATACATAACAAGTTCTCTAATAAAGTGTTTACTAACAATTTGACAGTATTACAAATCATACAGGACAATACAATTATATTATTACACTATAAATGAAAAAGAAATACTATTTATTAACCTTCAAATGGTCTTCATTTCATGTTTACACTTCTGGGCTTCGAGGTCTATACGACCCCAAAAATTGATTGAGTAATTGTACAAAAAATATACATTTTTAATCATACAAATAATATATAATTTTTTTTGTTTACTTCTCATCTATTCATTAATGCTGTGTTTTTGGAGATATAAAGTACTTTTGTATCCATATACCACACAATTCCTCAACTACACCATTAGCTTTGCATATGAAATATTATTTTTTATGATACATTGCATTTATGCTCTAGTACTAGGCCTTCATTTCTGTGTAAAAATTTTCAGATTTATGCCAATTTATTTATTTGTTTGTTTGTTTGTTTGTTTGTTTGTTTGTTTGTTTGACACAGAAGAAAATATATTTAGTTTTTTTCACATTTCCCATTCATTTTCAATGTTCAAAGACCAGAAGTGTAAACATTTTTTTTACATACCTTCAGAACAACCGAATCAAGCCCAGTTTTTTTGTGTGTGTATAGATAGATAATGTATGAAAAGTCACAAAATCTTATTCCACTGAGATGAAGGAAACCTTTTTTTATTAAGTAAAAGTCAATTGGGGTCTTATAGACCCCATGACCCAATTGAGGGCTACATGTATATGTCAATAATAATAAAATATCAAAGCATGGAAGCATGACTAATATTTAACGTTCACCACATTTCTCTTTCTCTGAACTTTGACCGAGGAACTACTTTTTTTCAAGTTTTTAGTATTGATAACATAAAAAATCTTTTTACATTATTTGTATTATTAATTACTAATAATACTTGCTTGACTGAGGTTAACACATAATAATAAGAGACACATAATTTGATGGTCTAAAATGTATTTCATATTTTTTATAAGTAATTTAATACTCATTTAATGAGACAAATTCATTATTACCATAGCAGCCACTCAGGGATATAGTTTCTCCAGTGGTTATGTAACTCTGTAAGCAAGTGACTGAATGTAATTTGAAAGAATCATTAAGTTACCTTGATCGTGCAAAGGCATGGGTGAGCTCATGCCCCATAACCACTCCTATACCACCGAAATTCATTGCTCTAGAAAACAACAGATACACAATATGTGTATAAGTGATGTGACGTCCACCTCTTTCTAAAAACCCAAGCAAGAGGTTAAATAAGCTGGTGAAGTTTTGTTAGTGGGAGACTCTTACTTTGGCCAAGCATGGTTAAAAAAGGGAGCCTGCAGAATGCCTGCTGGAAGTACCATCTCATTCTTTGTTGGGTTGTAGTAGGCATTAACTGTTGGTGGAGTCATACTCCATCTGTACGCGAGAGAAAAGCAAGAAAGAAAAACAATGACTTGACTGTTCACTGGCATACACTTAAACTGACATTGGGGTAGTTTTAATCAAACTGTTCATCTGTATACAGAAAGAAACACAAGAAAGAAAAACACAATGACTTGACTGTTCACTGGCATACACTAAACAGATATTAGAGTAGTTCTAAACTAAAATAAAAAATCTTCCATTATTTACTTACCCTCATGTTGTTCCAAACCTGTATGCTTTTTGAAAAATGTCTCTGTGTTTTTTCACATAATGAAAGTCAATGGGGACAAATGTTTTTTTTTTTTTTTTACTGTTCTTTTGTATTCTACAGAAGAAAGTCAACAAGGGTTTGGAAAGACATGAGGGGGAGTAAATGACAGTGTTCCAAACCTAAAAACTAAATCAAAAACTATTAAAATATCTCAATTTAAATAAAGCTGTAATAGAATATAAATATTCAATTAAAATAAATCTTAGAATAATCATTTAAACTGAAACACTAATGCAAATGTCCTGAAATAAAGATCCAGTAAGTTGAAGTACTAAAATTACTATAACCAAAATAAATTAAAGCTAAATAATATAAATAAATAAATTATATATATATATATATATAAATTAACTAAAATTAAAGTGGAAATGAAAATATAAAAATAAAAGCCAATTTAAAACATGAATACAAACTATAATATTATATAAAAATACTCAAATAACACTGGCAAAAGATGACAATTTTCATTTTTAGGTGTACTATCCCTTTAAGAGATGTGTGTCAGAGCATCATCTTGAGGGAGAGTTGGCCTGATACTCACTGATCTCTGTTGGGGACTTTCTCAACTGATCAGCCGTCACTGCGTGCAGAGAAGTTGTAATAATTCATGACGTTTTGAAAGTAAAGCTCTGAAACAACATCAAACTGATATACAGTTTAAGGGCCCGAGATTTGAGTTCAGACATTCTACAACATTAAAGACATTTTTGCATTAACCAAAACCAAAACAAATGAACAAAATGTATACATACATCATTAAACACCTTGTCCAGTTCTTTGGGGTTCATAATAAATTTTGGATAACCAACCATGTTGTATATTGCATCAGCCTAGATAAGAAAAAAGAAATCAATATTTTAAATGACTTCATAAGAGCGTAGTTTAGGCTTCAACACCAGGTGGCATCACAGCACATTACAGAGCATCAACAAACATAATGGGTTTTGTGCAGTATGATGGATTGGATTTATTTGTATGATGATCGTATGTCTCTCTAATGTTCTGGTAGTTATATTCAACCTTTTGAATATAACTAGCCATT
This sequence comes from Hybognathus amarus, assembly GCA_030378365.1. Lineage (NCBI taxonomy): Eukaryota > Metazoa > Chordata > Actinopteri > Cypriniformes > Leuciscidae > Hybognathus > Hybognathus amarus. Next base: position 97,756 of record JAQIUQ010002649.1, on the reverse strand, counting down.
TTGTTAGCCATTTTTATAATCCACCAGGCAAAAAATAATGAAAATGATACACATGTACCATTTTCTAAAACTAACACCAATTCAAAATGGGAAAAGTCTGACATATTAGATAGGTGTTGATTTCAGCAAGATCCATCCCTGTGGGCAAAAAGTGGTGGAAAACATTTGGGATGGTGTTGTTAGTTCTCACCTTTTCTTTGGCGGCTTTTTTGGTCTCAGGATCCATCCATCCGAACAGTCTTCAGACTGTCTTCAAAGGCCCATTTGATCTCTGAAACCATATCTTCAACCTGACAAACACATCAGGAGAGAATATAGTTTATAGGCCTGGAAGGAAAAGACAGGGATGGCATGCAAAACATCACAAGATACTCACAAAAGCTTTGCTGTCTTCTGAAAAAGTAGCTTTGACAAAGAGGCGCCCCGAGAGCAAAGCCCAGAGCGCTGTCCGTGTCACTGACGCAAAGTTTCCAGCGTGGCGTGCAGCTCTGGAAAAAAACAAAGGTGATATAATAACAAGTAGCATCTCACAAACAATCTGAACATTATTTGTGATCATTTCTTCAAATGCTAATTCCCTTATTGTGCACATGGAAACTAGACTTTATAGCTGCAGAGGTTAACATTTTAGACTACAAATGTGCATGTAACAAGGCAAACAGAAGAATTTTTTCACTTCATCAGCGAAACAAGACATCACATTGTTCTCTTAGAGGTTCCTTGAACATGACGCCCATATGCGGGCAGCAACAGGACAAGTCTTATCACCCATTCAACTTCCCATCTCTTGTTTAGAAACGGAGGCTCTAGAGATAACGGCTAACAGCTCACAATGAAAGACTATGTGGGTCAAATGGAGCCTTGGTTTTTTAACGGAAATGAGACATTATGTAAAATTGAAAATGTCTTTGAAACAATGATACATGTTTTTCAGGATTCTTGAAGGAATATAAAGTTCAAAAGAACAGCATTTAAAAGAACAAAATGCAATAAGAGTGACCAGGGGTGACCCTTGACATGAACCGTATATGTATGTATATGTATGTATGTGTTAGGGCTGTAAACAAATAATGCATCCAAAATAAAAGTTTGTGTTTACATAATATATGTGGGTGCACTGTGTAGAATTAATTTGTATATATAAAAACACACACACATGCTTCTATATATTTAAGAAATATTTGAATGTATATACTGTATATACATTTATATATAATTTATATGTTTATGAATGTAAATAGTTTATATATAAATCCTATTTTTTTCTTAAATATACATGCATGTGTTTGTATTTATATATATATATATATACAAAATAATTATACACAGTGCACCACATATGTTATGTAAACACAAACTTTTATTTTGGATGTGATTAATACAATAATGAATCCGTTTGACACCTAATATATATATATATATATATATATATATATATATATATATATATACATTATATACCATATTATTTATTATACTAATTATTTTTATACTAAAAATAAAAAATATATACTAAATTAAATCTGATCATAATATAAAAGAAATATGAATTCTCTTCAGAAAATTTGGACTAATCGCTTAATCCATATGATTTAATTTTAAAGAATCAATTAATTTTGAAAGAATCAATTTATATGAAAAACTTAGAGGTAGTTGTCAATGAAGGGACAGAAAGCTTAGATTTCATCCAAAAAAATCTTAATTTGTGTTCCAAAGATGAACAAAAGTCTTACGAGTTTGGAATGACATGAGTGTGAGTAATTACTTGACAGAATTACAATTTTTGCGTGAACTATAACCAAGTCATATCATAGTAACTTTAAAAGGGTTAAGAAGAAAATTCTGTAATCCAGGTTTGTAATAACAAAATTATCAGTGAATAATGGCTTATTTTTGTCATTTTAAGCTGCCATGCGACTTCAGGAGCTTTGGAATCCAAACCGACATTACATGGATTACTTTAATAATACATTTTATGCTAATTTTTGGGCTTTGACAGCTCCATGTCATATTTCACTTTCATTGCATGACAGAAAGCGGAGTCAACAGTTTCTAGACATTTACTGTTGGAATGGCATAAGGTTGAGTAAATGGTGACAGGAAGTACATTTTTGGTTGAACTATCACTTTAACCATAAAACCGTATTCTGGACAAATGTGGCAAAATAGTTTTGATATATTTTTAAAAAATACTTCCCTTGATATAAGCGGTACAAGACTTGGTTACTTTTCCTAAGTTTGCCTCCTGAACACACAAAACATTTTTTGACTCAATTTTACAATGTTAAGTGGGTGAAAAGAAAACTCCTTAATCTTGTATTTGGGTCAAAATTGGGCACCCATAGAAATGAATGGGAAAAACTAATTTAGAGCATTCTAAAATAAGCCAAAATAAGACACCAGGTGACAGCAAAGTCACTTCATCTTTATATTTTAGCCTTAAGACCTTATTGGAATGATATTTTAATGTAGTTTACATAGTAATTATGTTACTTTCTGAAGTAAATAAATTCAAAAATACCCCTAAAATAAAAAAAAACACCATAAATGGATAGACAAAACTTTATCGAAGACAGTGATATAACATTTATAATAAATAAAAATTAGGATCACACCTGAGTCCTCTGTGCCCACATTTGTCCACAATTACAGGATTAAGGGCTATAAAGTGAATACGGTTTGAGGTCTTAATGCAATAATAAAATCTAAGAGCGACACTAAAATACTAGGTTATGCTGAAGGTGACCGTCCTTATGGACCCTCCTCTCTATCTCTTATCATAACCCATCACGCATACACACAATCGCCCAAGGCTAAGTCTTGCATTTGTTATTTCAGCCTGACCCCAGCGGAAAGTGAGGCCAGGGCAACAGGATCTCCTCCTGATAAGAGTCTATATAACCAGGCTCCCTGCAGAACAACACACACAACTCTCATAACCAGTAGAGAAATGAAAGACGTAGAGCAGAGCTGAGAACAAGGGCAACTGATCAGTTTCCCTCTTTTGCCTTTACATGCTGACTGAGCACATCAGACTACAGTAGTTTAATTATTTGGGTAATTTAGTTTTTGAATATAAAATGATTTTTGCATCAAATGTACCCAAAAATAATAATATTTATTACTTATCTTTACTCAGTCAAAAGTGTTTCTAATCCTGTATTATTATTATTATTACACAATATCCAATATATAATATGTTCTCTTCTATATATAAACTGTATAGTGCATACTGCCAGGCTCAATAAATAATTAAAAGCACTACACCAAATATATTTTATACAACTACACTAGCTTCAAAAGTTTCAGGTATGTACAATGTTTTTTGAACCTTTCAGAAAAATCTAAGATTACAGTAAAAACAGTAATATTGTGAAACATTAATGCAACTTAAAAGAAATATTCTTTAATTTAATATAATTTAAATGTAATTTATTTCTGTAAATTATTTTAGCATCATTACTACAGTCTTCAAGTTTAATTTATTTATAAAGTGCATTTAAAACATCCTTGGTTAACCAAAGTGCTGTCAAGAAATATCTAGGTCCATCCCCAGATTTAAAATAAACGTTCACAAGACATTAAAAGCACAGAGTCTAGATACTTTTCAAAAGACTTCTAAACTCAGACACTGTGGACGCTGTTTTGATAGATGACTGCAATTTGTTCCATAACCTGCGGCCAGTTACTGCCTTCAGTGTCGCATGATCCTTCAGAAATCATTTGAATGATTTGGTGCTTTAAATACATTTCTTATTATAGTCAATTCTGAAAACATTTGTGCTTCTAAAAAAAGGGGGGAAACTTTAAAACATTATATTTTTTTTATAAATAGAAAAGCAGAATTTTTTTAAATATATATTTTAAATAAAAGTAGCCTATTTACTGTCACTTTTGACCAATATAAGGGTCCTTGCTTGAATAAAAACAATTAATTTGGATAACAATCAATGCCATTTGAATTTTGTTCAAATCATAGATAGATGACAGATGTAAAGTTCAGAAGACTTAAAACAAAGACCATGGACTTCTTGACCGGTTTTATGATAGATTTTTTTGTGCTCTTTCTAGTTTGGTAGTATGATTATGCATAAATATGTCCAGAAGGTCACATGGTTTTATGAGGCGGAGTAAATGATGACAAAATTTGGGATGAACTATTTCTTTTTAACTCATGCAAAAAAAAAAAATCAATAAAATCCTTTAAAGGAGCTGTATGTAAGAAATGGATTTCAAATAATCAGAAAATGGCCCTGATATGTCAATATACATTAAGAAATCATGTTAATTTCAAATACTTATATCACTGACAACAGTAGGCCAGCCAGGATATTGTCATTTAAAAAGTGAAGTTGCAGCCCTCAACTGATGTAGATGTTGCCATGTTGTGTTTTGTTCTGATGCTCCACCCTCCACCGATCTACCAATCACAAAGTCAGTAGTGCTTGCAGCATCCGGGTTGCCAGCTCTGCTCTAGTTACCACAGCTGCAGCTACAAACGTGTGGGATAAAAAAATGTTGGATCCTGCAGCCTATCTGGCACCCTCGAGTCAGGTGGGGGAGAGGATACACCGCTATACCGTAATTTGAAAGTGATTGCAGTACCAGTTTTGGCCACAATCTTACATACGTCTCCTTTAAATCTCAACTATAGGAAAATTAAATCATGTATAATAGGTAGGAAAACGAAAAAGAAAGGTAAATGTGAAAACATGACTTATTGTTATTTAATATTTGAAGGATTATTCATGACAGCGGTGCCTTGGGCTGACAGATGGCAGCTTTGATCTTTGTTTCTCACCTTCTTGGTGCCGTACATGACTTCAAGGAAGCGCTGCTCCGCATCTTGGAACCTCTGGTCTAAGATGGACACCATTTTCCGCACCACTTTCATGATCATGTAGTTATTTAAGACACTGGGGGAGACACGTTAGCTTTGATCTTAGCTAACAGACAATTTCACAAAGGAGAATGTCATTTTTCTAGAGGTCTGTACATACACTACCCATTTTCCACCAACACGGTTCGGGTGCGGGTTCACGGGCGGAGAAATGCTGCCGCTATCTAGTTGAGCAATCAAATAACATTGCTCTTTAAATATAAAACTATGCTTGCATAAAGGCCAGATAAGAGTACCAGGAGTTTATGCAAGCTGCCGGTTCACTAGAATCCGGTTTGCGATAGTCTCCTGGCCGAGAACAGGCTCTGGCTCCGAACCCATTCTGTTGGAAAAGGGGTAATGGTTTCGTCCACAAACCTGGCTAATTCTGGCTAATGTTGGTTTACCTCTTGCTGGTGTTGCTGATGAGCTCAGAGACTTTCTGGAGGTATTCTTTAGTCGTAAACAACCACCGGTTCAGAGTCATTTAGGGTAACAGGGGCGAACACTGCAGAGAGGAAAGGAATCCAATCCACTGCCGGTGCCAATGTCTAAAGCACAGACACAAACACATGACTGATATATCCCAGCTCACATTGCAAAAACAGCATTTGACTTCTGAAAGAATCCTTATGTCTTCAGCAAAGGAAATGTTCTGACATTGTTTCTCCCATTTTAATAATCACTACATTTGAGAACATATTGAGCGGTTCTGCAACCGGGTTTGTTTCAGGACACAGATTTTTAACTGGACACCATAACAACTTCACAACCATGTGAAACATTACTAACATGACATACCTATACTACTGTTCAAAAAGTTTTGGGTCAGTATGATTTTTTTTTTTTTTTTTAATAAATTATATGTTATTCAGCAAGGATGTATTAAATTGATTAAAAAAATCAGAAAAGAGTTTGTCCAAATAAATACTGAATACTATTTATCAAAAAAAATAGCATGGTATACAGCACAAATGTTTTTTGAGTAGCAAATGTGGAATAATGATGCTGAAAATTCAGCTTTGCCATTACAGGAATAAATTACATTTTAAAATATATTACAACAAAAACCAGTTAATTTACATTGTAATAATATTTCTCAGTAATACTGATTTACAGTATTTTTTGACTATTTGACTACTTTCAAAAACATAAAAAATGGTAACACTTTACAATAAGGTTCATTAATTACTACATTAGTTAACATTAACAAAGAATGAACAATACTTCTTCAGCATTTGTTAATCTTTGGTAATGTTAATTTCAACATTTACTAATAGGTTATTAAAATCTTGTTAAGATTAGTTAATGCACTGTGAACTAACATGAACAAACAATGAACAGCTACGATTTGTATTAACTGAACATTAAAAAGAATAACAAATACAGTGACAAATGGTTCAGTTCATGTAGTTAATACATGAACTAATGTTTTAAATATGAATGAACCTTATTGTAAAGTGTTACGAAAATCTTAATGACCACAAAACTTTTAAATGGTCAGTAGACTCTTGAACAGCAACACTGATAGCTTTTAATTATTTTCTGTACAAAACAATTTGTAGTCGGTATAAATGTTTATCTATTGTTAGGCGACACTGCTCATGTTAGCATCCGGCTAATTTAACCGAATTTAACCAAGTGAAAGTGTTAAGTCTCGCAACAGCAAAATTATTGAAAACATTTTGTCTTCCATTTTAATATTTTCTATCATTTACTGTGCATTTAATTATTCGCCTTTCCATCGGAACAGACCTGTGACCATTTTTGGGTCAAGCCACAATTTCAGTCGTTAGAGTAATCACGCAGTACTCACAGCTAACTCTTTGGCTTGGATTTTATGATAAATTTTCATCTCGTAGCGTCGATTTTCCTGAGGGACGTGATGTTTGCCAGGGTCGTCTCAAAGTCTACTGATCTCCATCATCATCTTTTGAGAGGTCTCCTCTAGATCCGACCCAAGAGAACCCCGATAGCTCCACCAAGAAGTTCAAATATGCTTTTAAATACTAAAGAAGGAATAACAAAACAAGCTGTTGACCACGGCAAAACACTACCAACGTTAATGAACAACATTTGGGTCTCTTTGTTTACCTTTTTCATTGGCTGTCTCATCTGAGATAGTATTCCCTAGAGGGAAGTCCCAATCCTGACTGATCCACCTGTGGAAAAAGGGGAATCAACAAGCTAAGCTACAGTGACAGAGCATCATGATAAATAGCCAGCTATAATATATTCTGACAGCTATTATAAATCATTAATATGGTATCTAGAACAGTGAGGAGTTCCCCTACACATTCAAGAATCCATGTTATGGGTGATAAAAACATATCCATAAGTGTTCCCACCTGGATGATGTTGCTGTTGGAGCTTTTTGAGTCTGTGCTGACAAAAACAGTGAAAAAGGGGGAGGTTCGGAAGTTGGCTGACACAGTCCGTAAAACCTCCTGGAAGTTATCCTTCTCCCACGGGTCTTTCAAGCCCCAACCTCCTGTCTTGAAAAACAACATTCTGTTATTAAGAATTAGTATCCCAGAATAAGAGAAAAAGGCAGGTTTTCATATTGTTAAAGGAGTTCATAACCTAGTATTACCTTGGATACCCACGCTCTCATTATAGTCTTTCAGGCCCTTTTAAAAAAGAGAAAGTGGAAAAAAACAAACACAGAGCTCCCTGACCCTTATTTCTGAATGCATTATTGCCTTCGCGAGATTTAGATGCGATATTTTGGCTGTCGTGGACGGTCATTTTAATAATGCAAATGAGGGCTGCATTGATCTGATGGCAGGAAGGAGGGGCTTGACACACGGGTAACTTCAGCATATCATTCCCAGAAGACCGCGACCTACAGAATTCAACCATATGTGTTGGAGCCAGACTTGGAACTAGAGCTGGAAACGGAAGATATAGAGTCAATGGAAGGACGTTCTACATTCAACATGTCTCTGAATGGTAAAGCAATCATTTTGACTGAGACATACATTAATATCAGTAACGAGGCTGAAACGTTTGTTGCTATTTTTCTCCCACATAAGTTTACCTTTTATTTAATGTAGATTACATTAACGGAGATGTAGTCTAATTTTTTTTTATCAACTTACAGTGGTTATAAGTATCCATAGACATATACACTAGACCTCACCTTGGGGTTCTAAGCATGCGTCAAAACCGCGCCATCTTGGAACAGGGGTCTTGTCATAGGAAGTAGCTAGGTAACGCTGCTATCTCTGCCTTTACTTCGAATTCATTGATGGTGGTGGACTTTTGTGCAGCATATGATGTTCACGGATGAAATCTGAACTAGGAAGAATGTTTAAAAATTGTTATTTTTTTCTAGAATCAATGATAGATACATGTCTGACAATTGGAACAAACCAAAAAAACAAGATAAATCTCATTCATGATGATTTATGGTGATTTTATTTCCGTTAGACCTGAGTCTACATTGACGCTGATGCACTAAAGTGGAGGGGCTCCCCTGTTCCAAGATGGCGGCTCTATTGACGCATTCGTTCCAATGAACTGCCATAGCCAAGGTGACGTCTAGTGTACATGTCTATGATAGAGATAAACGTTTGCTATCATGTGTTGTTTTTGCCTTGTTTCATGTTCACGCACTTCTTATAACTGTGTTTACTCAGCTCTTACGGTGATTTTCTGAAGTAAAACTCGACGCTTCATCTTTTGTGTGATGTACAATAAACTTTATTAAACTCATCATCAGTATATGTTTGATCATCATTCGGACCTGATCTGAAACAGTAGCCTTGTAGGCTGTTAATAAATAATGGATACATACAAGCAGATGGCAAATTACGTTATAATAACCGTAATTAAACTACTAAACTATACCTGTTCCATCTCTATACAGCACTCTGACTGTGTAGAAAATATTGTCCGACTCAGAAAATGAAAGTTGTAAAGGATTCCTGTGTTCAGGGTTTCTGCAGGTTTCACAAAGTGAAATTTAAGAATCTTTAAGACCTTTTTAAGACCATTATGAATGAAATTTAAGACCTATATCACAAAAAAATGTACAAAGGAAACGCAGAGTCTCAAAATTATTCGCAAAGTTATTTAATTTATTCAAACTGAACATTCGTCGAAAATCAGCATGAACGGTTCTGTGATTTTGTAAATTAGTTCTGTTTCTGTTTTTATAAAATCCTCTATTCCAAAGCACGTAATGTAGGCCGTTTTATCTTTCCCGCACCAAAAGGATTTAGCGATGTCAGAGTCCAGAAACATTGTTTGAAACAATGTAGGACTAGTGTCTTGTTGCCGTTTGGAGAAGTTTAGTATTGGCTCTGATCCAAAAGCAAAATCCAAATCAATCCAAATCCAATCAAAATCAAAATAATCCAAAATTCTGATTTTTTTAAGCCAAGTATCGCTAAACTTCCACTTCCCCATAGCTGAATAAAATTTGTTTTATGTCTGTCTGTGGTATCTGAGATACGCGCCAATACACAAAACCTCAAAACTGATTGGCTGTTGCATGTTGGTCTATTTTGCAGTTCGCAATACAGTGAATTAAGAACTACAACCACGTAATATAAATAAAAAAACCCATTCCAAAGCGCTGCGGAGCATTTCAATGAGATTTACACGGACATAGGAAAATTAAGACCTGTTTAAAATTATTTAAGACCTAGAACACTATACTTCAGCAAATTTAAGACTTTTTAAGGCCTTAAATTGTAGATTTTGAAATTTTTAAGACTTTCCAAACGCGGAAACCCTGTGTGTTAAATGTTTAGCGCAGACACCGTTGAGCCAGTTGTTGAAACAGCATCATTAAAAATGATTTTCATCCACTGGTCCCTGGTAGTGTGGCTGTTTTTGGTAGAAGAACACATTTGAATGTTGATTCTGGCAGTCAACCACAGAGCAACTCACGTGTGCACTACATTTCTGCATCTTTCTTGACTGAATATGATGGGGAGAGGGACAGCGCGAGCTTCCTGCAGCATATGTGTGCGGTGTCCATATATGGTATATCCTGCCCCGTCTTCAACGTCAGAGTCGGGGAGAAATTAAAATCTCGTATTTGAGTGCGCGTGCACGTGGGCTGATTTACGAACCCTGGGGTAAACAAACGCTTCACTTTTGAAAATCGGCTTCCCGGCCAATGTTTAATCTTTAGGCAATCATAACATACATTGATTCTCGTGGAAAAGTAAAAATGACAGGTTATGACTCCTTTAAATGAGGTGACTGGGTTTGTTTATGTATCTACGGTCACCTGATTGATGAGATCCTGAAGTGGTTTTGCCCCAAGCTCTTCGATTTTGCTCTCGTTCATACAAGCTTGGTAATACCACTGGGCCTTTTCCTCTGCTTTGGTCAGGCTCTTCATGCTGGTATTCTCTGAATTCAACAAATGGAGACAAATTCAATGACACAAACCTTTAAAGCAAAATGAAACAAAGTCTAGAGGACTAATGAAGTTCAGGATAGAACTTCATTAATGCTTCTTTCATACAGCATGGCCCAAAAGTTTGAGACCCCATTGAAAATCCAGGATTCAAAATCCAATTACGAACGAGGATGTGATAATGTCGTAAAAATGGTAAGTTGTTTCATATACAATATATCAGGCCATACCTTGTGGATGATGACCTCCCTGAACTGCATTTCTTACCTAGATGAGTTCTTCATGACGGCCATGTTGTGTTCCCACAGGTTGCTGAAAGGACCCCAGCGGGACTTGCCTTCAGGCAGCGGGTTTTTCCTCATCCAGCCCCCGCATGCAAAGTTGTAGAAATCCTGGCAGGGGTCCACCGACCGATCGAAGGGACCCCATAACTGTACTTGCCACAATAACACAAGGCTCTGACAGGCACATTCCAGGGTGAGCTGTTAAAAACAATACAAGCATATAAATCTACTGCTGTATCCATTACATTATGCCTTATATCACACATATATGCCAAAAATATTAGAAAGACTTCCCAATGTCTCTTTCACTCAGCGTATATTCCACTTAGGGTAATCATAAATGAACTGCAGTACTGGCTCAATGCATGATAAAACTAAAATATATATCCCCACTGCAATTATATGAAAAGGTCAATCAACAAAAATGTTAAAGCTTGGGATTTTGGGGCGCTACACTTTCGGCGCAGTACCTCTTACTGCATTCAAGCTGCACATCATAAATATGCTTTGAACGTCTCTTTAGATGGATCCCAGGACATGAGCCCATCTGGAACTAGTTTCTGAGAAAAGCACTGTATTTATTCAGGATCCTCATCAAATGGCCACGCAATGAGTCTCCATCAGTGACCCGTGAAAGCTACAGCGATTAAACCCAGGAGATTTTCTCTTTATAAAAATACTAAATCTAACTGCAAAAAAAAGACACTGAAAACTAACTATTTATTAGCACACCAGGGTAAAATTCAAGCTTGTATGCTAAATGTTTTTGTCTGTATAGGAATAAGTCATTTGCAACCACCAAAGACAGACTTTAATTGTAAAATGGTATTTTGTTTGTGTGTGTCCACTGTGAGGTTATGCAACTATTAAGTGTAATATTGAAAAATAGTTTTGCACTGATTTTATTTGGCTTGTGGAGAATGCAGCTACAACAGATTCATTGTAAGCTTTTCTAAGAAAAATCATTTGGCCCAAAATGATGTGTCCCAAGCTCTTAATCTGGAGAGATAAGGCCAATAAACAGGCCTGACAGAGGATGAGGAAATTAGAGGTAAACAGTCTGGCAAGAAGTCGTTGTTCTTTTATACAGCGATTTGTTATGCTTGGGCAACAGTGGATGACTGAATAGCAGGAATTGGCATTCAGTTCACTTGAAAATAATATATTTGAGCTGCAATAAAAGTGAGTAAATGCTTCTTATATGAGGTTCAGAGCATATAGAGTCCTAGTAGGCCAACATATAAAAAAGTTTGTACTGTGATAAATAAAACAGGAAGGACAATTTAACTCATAAAAACCACAGGTTTGTACGGAAAGCTGATTTTTTCAAATAATATTATATACACGGAGTTATATACTTATTATTAAAATATACTTATTTGAATAAAAGTATTATATACTTTTATCTTTCTTTTTTTGCTTATGCATTAAAAAATCCTTACACCACGTTTATGTAATATTTGTCATGCAATGAAAGGATCTAGTCACTCACATCCTTTATAGCGCAGACCCAAAGACACGATGCAGATGAACAGGGCCACGGACAGAGCGCACACGATGACCACTAGTTTCCTCTCAACATGGGTTTTCTCCGCCAGCACCGAAGACCAAGACCACGCGGCAGGCCGACCTGATAATCACATCCATAATCAGAGAATATGGGTTAAGAGTGAAATAACTATCCCTTCAAATCAGCAATGATACATAGATGATGCAAATAACACTGAAACCTGTTCCAAAAGCTGTTCCATTAGCAAAGAACCAATCCTCAAGGGTGAGAATATAATTATGTGTGTTAAAAAAGTGATTATTTAATCTGGTATTGGTAAATATTGGTATGAAATGGTGCAGGTTTTATCTAAGGTGTCTTTCTGCTCTAATTCAAAACACAGATCATATTCACACCTCAAAAAATAATGCAAGTTGTGCAACAAAACTATGATATGAGCTTCAAATTTCTACTTTTAAACCCTCTGGAAAGCTGGCCTGCGTTACTTTCATTGTCAGTGTGTTACTGTAACCATAATTATTTTCTGTGGTAATCGACACCATAGCCCAGATGCCATTCACAGAGAATAACTTGTATTGAACCAGGAAAAGCAGAAACAGTTTTCAGCATGCAATCACTCTAACCATAACTATGGTATTGTGACAGAAATACTCAAACGCTTAAGGTAATGAATACAAAGGGCAATTTTTGAGCAAAGTTGCCACCAGATGAGACAAAAACCGATCTAAATTATCCCGATAGAAATGTACTGCCCGGCAACATTGCTCAAAAAATGTTCCATGTGTATCGCCTTTACAAGTACTACTTGTAAAGGTGATCTTTTTCCAGCACTTCATAACTATCAAATGTTATTTTTAATGTGATGACCAACATATTTTTGTTCATCCTTCAAAGATTGTCCTAAAACTAAACATTTTAAGATGTAGAAAAACTCTTATTTAAACACTTATTTAAAAAAATTTTTTTTGCTTTTGTACCACCGTTTGCTTTTAATTAATATTAGGACACTTATGAATGCTAATAATTAGCTATTAATGTCATCTACACCTTAATATACATTTTGGAGCTCCTGTGAACTTAATATAAACTGCACATGTAATATCTAAGTACATTATGTCTATTTATTATTCAAGAGTGTATCAGTATTACAGTTATTTTGGGGAAATTTGAATAATTGCATTACAAGTTTTGATTTAAGATGTGCCCCTAAATTTTCTGCTTGTACTCTTAAAAATTTTAGTTAAGGGCTCCAGGGCTCCTAGTAAAAAAAAAGTTAGTCTGAATCGCCGCTCTCATCAAAGACTGCCAAGTCTGAACACTGTTCTGCCAAACACAGTGCAATTCAAAACCTAACCGCTGGAAAGAAATATTCATAACTAGATCTTTTTAATATCTCAGGTGTTTTTGTCAAACAGTAATAACATCAAATGAAGCCTTTAGCATTGGAATTCGCACGGCCTCCTTTAGTTTCAGAACATCTTAATAACCCAAACTCTAGTTTTAGATACCAAAGTCAGAAGAATTTCATTGTATACCTCCTATGCAAAATTATCGAGACCATACGGTCCACATTATAGACATATTTACTGTTCAATGGTCTATGAACTTGATTCTCTTTTCATTTATTCTGTACTGAGTTGGCAGAAGAGGTGCAAGTGAAACTTAATAAATAATCTCTGTAATACCAATCAGATTAAGTCCTACTAAGCTCACAGAGTTCAAAAGTCAATTACACAGCTTAGTTTGGATGCATGCCAGGTAACATGCATGTTCGTATGTTTTATGTGTCTTCAAAGAGTCCAAATGTCAAACTCAGGTCTATTTCCAAATAAGCGCAGAGGGACAAAGTAAAACAAAGAGAGTGAAATGTTTTCAATACAGGCACCCAGAACATTTAATACTCTCGATGATCCAGAGAAAATGTTTTGGGAACGGTCAAAGGATAATGAATTTCTGTTTTGAGAAACAAAAGACCAGAACATATTTGGATGTCCACTTCTTTAACTTATATTACTGATTTTTATTTTTTTTACTTTAAATTGTAATCATATTACAGTTTTTGCTGAATTTATAATCTAATAAATTCCAAATCATTAGTCAATCTTGTTTAACTATTATTATGTCAAGTACAATTTATAATTTCAAACTATTCATGCACTTGAGCTTCAATGCAAAGCAAAAAATGAGCATTTGTATTGACTTTTACCCCAAAAATGGTGTACTTATTAAATGTAAACAGAAGTGTAAGGCGTATTCACACAACACAAATACAAGACACTTCTGGTGGGAAAAAAGCCTTTAACAGTATACGAAGAAAGTTGTATACAACAGTGCTAACACATAGCGGATGTTTGAAATGAAAAGCATGAGGAAGTAACTTGGTAAAGAATCAAGCAAGCGGATCACTAGTTTTTTCAATATGCATACATCAAGAAGCATAAGTTAAAGTAATTAACTCTCACCGGCATGGTAGAGGTGTGATAGATCCCATCGGAGCCGGTGTCCAACAGCTCCTCTTCATCCAGTGTGGCCCGTTTGTAACTAGACATCTGAAAGGTCAAATGAAGAATAGATTCCCTCAGTGATTCCATAACTAATCCAAAGCTCCTCTTGCTGAGGGTGTTTCAGCAGCTTTTGGGAATCCTGAGAATGTTTAGGGTTCCATCAGGAGATGGTTGTGAAGCTAGTCGTCCCCAAGGACTAGAGGAGGCTCTCTGCTCAGCGTCTGATCTGTGTGTGAATGGGATTTCCTCTTCCACCCCTAGCTTTCACCTCCTCCCGAGCTAAATTTACAACCCCCCAACGTCAGCTACACCTAGGAAATGAGCTCCAAAGCATGGTCAGCTCGGTCTTCACAACAAACGTGTAGGGAGATTTCAAAACTCTCTTCTCAGGTTTCCTTAGCGCAGCCCAGTTAGGAATCCTAAACAAGGGATTCGTGGGAAGCTTGATCTCCTTCCAGCCTGCGACAACACTAGCGTCACCATAAAGGCAGGAACTTGTGAAAAACAGGAAGAGAGGACCTTGGTGAACATACGTGAGGGTGTGTGAG
Source organism: Hybognathus amarus (assembly GCA_030378365.1). Classification (NCBI taxonomy): domain Eukaryota; kingdom Metazoa; phylum Chordata; class Actinopteri; order Cypriniformes; family Leuciscidae; genus Hybognathus; species Hybognathus amarus. The sequence continues at coordinate 82,654 of JAQIUQ010002649.1, read as the reverse complement.
TATGCAAGAGAGAGAATGTATGCATTCCACAATGAGCTTTCATTTGGAACTGGGAGGGAACTGTTAGAGGTGAGTTACCGCCCTCTTTAAAATCCAACCTATAGGACTTTCTAGGACAGAGGGCGGGGCTTGTACAAGGTCACGCCCATTATATGTTCTTTAGCTGCTTAGATTAGAATAGTCACTTTATAAATATGACAGTCAGATTTTTGCTGTCCCATACACACAGCATGTATTTTTTAAAATTAAATTCCATATGCTTTATGATTAAAATGTTTATCTTTAGATATGTCTTGACATTGCTGAGAGCATATTTAAATTAAATACTAAAGAAATATATAAATATTCATAAATATAAAATATTTTACATTATTACGTCAATTAAGCACATTATTATTTTTATATTATTTAATAACAATACAATTATTTTATTTTAATTTAATTCAAAATGTTTTTGCATCTCTGTAAAACATGATTTTTCTAGTGAAAAAAAAACAATGAAATTTACATGAAAAAGTTAGTTCAGGCAAGAATTAAAAAACTAAGTAAATTCCATATCAGTACTTAATTCAAGCGAGTAGAAATGAAAGTGTAAATACCAACTCAATAAAATTCAGTAAAAATTACTCAACTTTTCTGATACTGGGGTTCCCATCATGCACTAGACCTTGAATAATTAATGAGGTTCATTTTTCACTTGTTTTCCAGCTGTATTTACACTGTTTTATCATTGATTGTTGTTGTCAGTATTAGTAACTTGCCATTTTGTTACATTTCGAGTAAATTTTTTGCTCAAAATGACACATTCAAACACAAAATCGACCCATCAAACGTTACCGCCAGTGTGTATTGTCTATCAAGTATTGAGGTGTTTGCATTTCACATGATGCTTAACATCTGACATGATGTACTAAAAATTACTTAGATGTACTTTATAAATAAAGCACATACTATAAATAATCTAATAATATTCAATATTATTGTTTTAGTGAAATGTAATACAAAGGCAAAGGAAATCGATATTAATCAACCTTTTACTGGCCGAGTTAAAATTACCTACTTTTTGTAAAGTTTACTTAATTCCATATTCCAAGTAAATTTAACTTAAAAAATTCTAATTAAAGCTACTGATAAATATGTTTAGGTTTTAACTTGGCAAATCTTTGTAAATTTACTAGCATTTTCTGAGTGAAAAAAGTTAGCAAGCTTTTTCAAGTAAATCCAACTCCAAATTTTTTACAGTGTTCCTCTTTTTCACTCCAGTGACTTTGCCTTTGTTGTCATATTTATTTGGGGATTTTCTTATCATTAAGTTAATTAATTGACATAACATTTAATTAATTTCATGAAAAGTAAAGAACATTTTTATAAAAATAATACATTTCTGTCATTTGTCTGCATGAAAGGCCAATTATCTTCGGTCTTGTCAAAGCCAATAGTCTATCAGTGTCAGCATTGATACTCAAACAGCAACTTTAACCAAGCACATAAAACACAATTCAGAGTTTCAGTCCTTCTAAGGAACTGTAAAATAACATGAGCAGTCCAAATAGAATCACACCCAGGGATGCACAGTTAACATATTGTATAGAAATTTCTGGCCAGACGTACTTCTCACGACCTCAGAGAGGTAAAGTCCTGTCATTTGATGACCCTGACAGGGCGGGAGAGAACAAACGAGGGTACTGACAGAAAGGGCTGAATTTCTTCCAACTCTGTAAAGCACAAGTCTTTCTGGCATTTACAGAAAACATATCATGGGCTTATAGTGTCATGTCAGTTTGAAACTATGAGACACAGTTTGAACTAAAATTATTCTTTCATCTAACTCATAAATCTTCATTTTATTTAAAAAAAAAATAATTTCATTTATATAGCCAAAGGTTTCAAGATTTTAAGGCTCTTCCCAACCTAATGTCACAACCATACCTAATGCGATGCAATCACATAATGATTTTTTTAAGATATGAAGATTTTGTATTTATAAAGTGTTTACATGCAAATAATTCTTAAATATGAACATGCATGTGCGTGTATTTATATATGCAAAATAATTATACAAAGCACACACATATATATTATATAAACACAAACCATTAATTTTGGATGCGATTAAACCAATTAATCTTTGCACAGCCCTATTTTTATATATAAATATAATTTGTTGTAGCAAAATTTAAAACATCTAAATACAATTTTAATTCTGCTAAGAAAATAGAATACATAATATGTAATATTATGTATTCTATAATACATAATATTTCTATGTAAAAAAATTAATACATAAATAATATATCAATTTAAGAAAGAAAAATGACAGACTGTTTAACAGGCTGCAAATTTAGCCTAAATTAAGCACACTAGCTAGTTGGTTTGTAATATTGATATTATAAATTAAACAAAAATAAAAGTTTTGTAATATTTTTACAATCATTTTGGTAAAATATGTGAATGGTATGGAAATCGAGAAAATGGAATAAGATTATTTATTTGTCATCCCATTTGCTGTGCAGTGGAAAGGGTTCAAGTTATGTCACTTCCTGGGTTTTATGGTCTACCTCAGGCATAATTCTGTCCAAAGAAGACAGACTCATAGACACTTTTCTGGCGGGTCTGCCCCAGCAGATGTGCAGACGTAAAGCCAGCACCATGTCAGTGTCCAGCAATGACAATGGAGTTTTCCCTTTACGTCTCTTCCCAATGACATGACTCACTGCGAGTTTGACTGGAGGCTCAGCGACCTGCCTGTATCCGGTCTGGACTTTGGCTTGAGGGTTTTCTCAACCATCTGTTAGCCCCAGGTCAAAGCAACGTGCAGGTGTACAGAAAAGCTTGAGTGCTGATTCTATCAACAGTGATGATGGCTTCATAGCCTATTTCCTATAACCTGTCCCGCTTTGGTATCTACACAAAGCTGATCTGGGATCAATTCCTGCATTTTCCATGCTCATAAAGAATGTGATTTGGTAAAAGGAAAGTCGCACATTGTAAAAGACACAATACAAAATATGCCCAGATTCCTGTCCTCAGTCTAAAATGCTGCCTTTCAGTGAGGCAGTAAACCACAGCTATGAGTCAGATATTTGCCACTGATCTTGTGAACCGCCAATTGTTTAAGGCGCCAAAGCATTTCCCTGGTATGACTAAAGCATTTGTTTTCACTGTGTTAATATGTGAATGTGTATGCAAGCTATTTGTGAGAGAGAAAGCACATTTCATTCCACATCAGAATCTGTGACATGGATGTGGCCTAATTCCTGTTCGCATGCCATACACATATTTTCACATATTGAAATTCTAAATGATTCATATAATATTTAAAAAAATTATATGAGAATTAAAGTTCAGATGTTTATTTTTATGCAAAGCAAGTAGAAGCTGGTTTGATACTTGGTAACTCTGACACATGATTCTAAGTCTTGTGATGCAATGAGGTCTTTCCATGGTGGTAAGAGTATCATCCTGCACCCCATTAATACTTTCGGTTGCAAGTGTTTCATTTACGAATCTCAAATTACACTCAATCAGACGCTAACATTTTTGGGACTGTGGTCTGAAGTCAAATTATCTGACAGGATAAAGCAGGATAGAGGCTTTCTTTTAGTCAGCAGAGAAAAAAAAGTTAGTAAATATTTACATGAGATTTTATGTTAATATTTCAATGATTTAACAACATGTCTCTGGTGTTGGTTAATAGTCACAAGTAGGGTTGCAAAGGGGCTGAATATTTCCGGTAAATTTCCAGAAACTTCCAAAAATCCTGGAAAGATTCCGAAAAATCCTGGAAAGTTTCTGAAAATCCTGGAAAGTTTCCGAAAAATCCTGGAAAGTTTCCGAAAAATCCTGGAAAGTTTCAGAAAATCCTGGAAAGTTTCTGGAAACTTTGCAACACTAGTCACAAGACGTGAAATGCTGGTATACTTTAAAATATTTGTATTTTAGTAAGTATTTTATTTTTATTGTTTTTTATTCTAATTTGTTTTTATTTTAAAATCTCATTTAATTTTAAGGTTTTCATTAACTCACAAACACTCAGTAGTTCCATCACACACACCAGCGGAAAAACTAAAAAATATCTGTCATAATTTACTCATCTGATCCTTCCAAAACTTACTTGACTTTATTTATCTTCTGTAGTATACACAAGACATTTTAAAAAGTGTTTTTTAATTATTTGTCCATTCAGTGGAAGTCAATGGTAACCAAAACAGATTGGTTACCAACAATCTTTAAAATTGTGTTCCAAAGAAGACAGTAAGTCTAAACAGGTTTGAAAACATGAGGCTGAAACAAAATGTTCTTCCATTTTTGGGTGAACTATCCCTTTAAGAGTCCCTCTGATCCAGTCCACAGAGTTACCAATTTTAACCCAAACAAACCAGTAAATCACACATGTGAAAAATGTCATTCAAACAGAAACAGTTAGGCCATAATCATGTCATAATCATGTAGAATCATGTAGAAAGCCCATGCATCTGAATCTAGGAGGTTTACGAGACGGAAATATATCAGAGGACCAACAACAACATGCTGATCTCCGCTCTGAACATATGACAACAACATGGAAGTCTTATGATAACGACAAAGGCTCAACAGCTTCTGGTGTCAGAGCTTTCCCGGTGCTGTCTTCTCTTTCTAGAATTACACTACCAGATAACAACTTCAACAACTTAATCTCCTGAGGAAATGGTGCAAGACCTGCCTAAACATGATATGTCAATAGTCAATGCACAGCTTGCAATCAGTGTCTGGATTTAGGCAGAAAAGCTAGTAACTCATACTTTCTATTACTTGATCTACAGTAGCTAAGCCTAAATATATATTTAATATAAACCAAAGTAAATTGTATACGTCATTGATGAACGCTGCTCAAAAGCATTAATGGTCAGATTGTGTATCAACATATAAACTTTAAAGAACATAGACCGTGTTTACAGCCCTGCTGTTGGTCGTGCGTGCAGATGTGACTTTGTTGCCATACGGAAACACATGATCATGATGAAATAGGTTAATAAGTAACCTCTGTTCAAACTAATGCGGCACACGGAACTGACTTAATACATATAATGTGACTTAAAGTATTAGAACAAATAGAAGTGATTACCATTGTCAACAGGGACTATCAAATAGTTTCCAGATAGGCACAGAATTTTTAAATGGTTCTATCTTTGTGACAGAAAGACTCACATGTTTAAGCACTAATAATAAAGATAGAATGACGACACATGAAGGCCAACCATGTTACATTTACAGCTCTACCTATAGTCAAATTCATATGGCTAAATATACAACATTCTTTAGGCTAATTCTGAAATGTATTAACATGACAGCATTTGTTATTTTGACAAACAAGGAAAAGTTCCGTTTCCTTACCATATGTTTAGGCTCTCTCTCTCTCTCTCTTATGGAGCAGTCCACTGTCCGGTGTAATTACTTAGGCTATACTACATATATTTTTCGTTCTAACAAACGACTCCAAGCCAGTATCCCCCTGTTGACACGACATAACATGCCGTACACACTACACGAATATACACAGTTTAAAAACTGTGAGATAGTAGCTCACCCTTTCGGGATTATAATAGCAACTTCAGCCAACCAATCAAATTCCAAAACAGGTTCCCACTTTCTACGTCTGACCAATTGCAGTTTAGCTGTGGGCGTGTCTTTAATGGCAGGCCAGCACTGAGTAACAGGGTAGATGGGCACCCTTTTTTTTATTCAGCCTTATTAGCTCATATCTGTCTGCTCTCTCTCTCTCTCTCTCTCTCTCTCTCTCTCTCTCTCTCTCTCTCTCTCTCTCTCTCTCTCTCTCTCTCTCTCTCTCTCTCTCTCTCTCTCTCTCTCTCTCTCTCTCTCTCTCTCTCTCTCTCTCTATATATACAGTATATATACAGTATATATATATATATATATATATATATATATATATATATATATGTGTGTGTGTATGTGTATACACTCACCGGCCACTTATCAGGTACCCCATGCGTAGTAATGGGTTCGGACCCCTTTTGCCTTCAGAACTGCCTCAATTATTCAGTGGCATGAGATTCAAGCAAGGTGCTGGAAGCATTCCTCAGGGAGTTTGGTCCATGTCGGCATGATGGCATCACACAGTTGCCGCAGATTTCTCGGCTCTGCCTACATCCATGGATGCGATCTTCCCGTTCCACCACATCCCAAAGATGCTCTATTGGATTGAGATCTGGTGACTGTGGAGGCCATTTGAGTACCAGCGAACTCATTGTCATGTTCAGGAACCACCACTCTGAGATGATTCCAGCTTTATGACATGGCGCATTACTCCTGCTGAAAGTAGCACATCAGGAAGTTGTGGTACATTGTGGTCATAAAGGGATGGACATGGTCAGCAACAATGCTCAGGTAGGCTGTGGCGTTGCAGACGATGCTCAAATTGGTACCAGGGGCCAAAGAGTGCCAAAAAATATTCCCCACACCATGACACCACCACCAGCCTGAACCGTGCATTACACAGGCAGGATGGATCCATGCTTTTATGTTCTAGACGCCAAATTCTGACCCTACCATCCGAATGTCGCAGCAGAAGTAGAGACTCAATGTCAGAACCAGGCAACATTTTTTCAATCTTCTATTGTCCAATTTGATGAGCTTGTGCAAATTGTAGCCTCGAGTTCCCTGTCTGAGCTGAAAGGAGTGGCACCCGGTGTGGTCTTCTGCTGTGTAGCCCATCTGCCTGAGAAGTTCGACGCACTGTGCGTTCAGAGATGCTCTTCTGCCCACCTTGGTTGTAACGGGTGGTCGTTTGAGTCACTGTTGCCCTTCTATCAGCTCGGAACCAGGTCTGCGCCATTCTCTCTGACCTCTGGCATCAACAAGGCATTTCCGCCCACAGAACTGCCGCTCACTGAATGTTTTTTCTTTTTTGGACATTCTCTGTAAACCCTCAGAGATGGTTGTGCGTGAAAATCCCAGTAGTTAGCAGTTTCTGAAATACTCAGACCAGCCCTTCTCTGGCACCAACAATCATGCCGTTCAAAGTCACTCAAATCACCTTTCTTCCCCATACTGATGCTTCGATTTGAAGTTGCAGGAGATTGTCTTGACCATGTCTACATGCCTAAATGCACTGAGTTGCCGCCATGATTGTCTGCTTAGAAATTAGTGTTAACGGGCAGTTGGACAGGTGTACCTAATAAAGTGGCCGATAATGTGTATATATATATATATATATATGTGTGTGTGTATATGTATGGGTCCTATATGAGAGTGCTAGCCTATATAAATGCAGCTCCAGTTACCCCATATATATAATTACAACCATAAACACTTGTGGCAGATTCTGTTCTCATTAAAAATTAACTATAATAGGTACTAGGTACTGCTAATAGGTACTAGGCTATTATTATTAGAATAAATAGACCTGGCCTATACTGATTTTTTTTAATTGGCAGTCACTGCACAATCTGATTGCTCATGATTAAAATCTTTTGAATAAGTCACTAACAAGATTCAAGCATGGTTACAGCATAAGCCTTTGCATGGCAGCAAAATGGCTACCCACTGCTCTAGATATTGTGTATCCATGATTTGCAGTGTGTGTGTGTGTGTTCATGTTTTTACTATACCCGGTGGGGACTTGAAAGCACACAGACTCATGGGACTAGTATCA
>JAQIUQ010002649.1:0-70000 GCA_030378365.1 Hybognathus amarus | reverse complement strand
TCCCAGACATAATATGCGTTTGTGAGCTTTTTATTGATCATGTGCCCAGCTGATTTGTATGCACGGCTACTAATGTAGTTGTAGATGTAACAAATAGCACGATTAGAAAGCCCAGTGCGTATATAAACTTGAGAACATTTAAAATTACTGCTCTTCCTTAAAAGGTTTTGTTGTTCAGAGAGACTCATCGACATAATTAGATTAATTTTGTTATGTCGTGTTTACCAAGATGTATAGCCTAATAAAATTCTTACGTCAGTATTGATGTTCTGTGATGGAATGGCCTCTAGGATGTTAAGAGTTAAATGTAAATCAGGTTACGTGTGATCTAATGTTCCTGTTTATTAGAATGCTTGAGTTGTAGTAATGCCTTGAGGGGGTTACTGGCATTAACAAAACAATGACAGGTTCTGACAAAGCAACAACTGATTTGTTGTAGTAAAATATGATGCCACTCTAGGGTAGACATGCAATTGCATGTCCTACTGAAAGCATTGATTTTGATAGGTCTGAACATATTATTCACTGATGTTCCTTTCAAAATAATGTAAAGTCTCTTGTAAGATGAAGGCATGAAGGGAGATTGTCTTTATCAGTAATAACACTAATCTAATCCTCCTGAGCACATACTTGCAGCTCTAATTCGCGGTTGTTGTTCGGGCCATTGTGCCGGAAGGATAGGTGGTTTTCTGTTTCTGTTCCAAGAGAAGGACATCTCTACATTGAGATACCATGAACCGAGAAGGAGTTTCTGTTTTGTTGACCACTTTGCTCTCTGGTTTGCTGCTCCTTTGTGTTTTGGAACTGCTGTGTTTCTTCACCTGCAGACTAGCTTCAAGAGTACTGCCAACTGGAGCCCCACTGCGTTTTTGACCTAGCTTGTGAATGAGCCTCGAGTCATGGTAAAAACCTTGAACTAGTGGGGGGTGGCTAGAAGTTTACTGGTTCGACGTGCAATGGTGTGTTGATTTATAACACAGGAAACAAAGGGGTGTAACGATTTTGGAACCAGAACCGAAAAACCGCGATACTGAACTCACGACTCGCATTCGCGATACTGTCATTGCGCACCGAACACCGCCCCGCCCAGCCCGGCTTTATGGACCTCATGTCTTATGTAAACAGTACACAACGAATTCAGTTTTGTAGCCTAAACACCATTAACACCAAATAACAAGCTCCGTGTTTTGTTACTTTCGATAATAAGCAAGGTGTAATCTTTCAGATTCTGTCTATTTGATCACGAAATTCAAACAATAAATGGCGTTTTGGCGCTCTTTGATGTGACGTGACAGATCGCTTACTAGGCTCCTCATTTCAAGCGGCAGCGCGGCGCGCGAGTAAACGCGATCATCTCTTCCTCAGTTACAGAAAAGACACCTGAAGGTATGTTGAAAGATACAGTATACTTACTGAAAGGCATCATAACTCGTGTAATCGCTCAATCAGTGTTTCAGCAGCGGAAAGACGTCAATAAAACAGCAAAGCTTTAGCTTGTCACTAGCATTATATTTACCTCAGCAGGCAAGTGATTCAGTGTCCACAACTTCCTATAAATGAACCTTTGCACTAAATAAATGCACTATGTTAGCCTGTATATTATATTTTACTTAACCTGTTAATGATATCTTGATTATTTAATTTATGTTTAAAATATCTTTCATGAAAATGACAACTGTGTAAATTATTAGAGTAAAAACACAAGTTAATGTAAAAACTGCCTTATGTTCATTTTACATGTTTTCATACATGTGTTGTGTGTTGATTATTATATCTAAAAAATAAATAAATAAATAAAAATAAATGGCATCTGAATTTAGGTTAAAAGTCTAGGCTACAACATTTAATGTTATAGTAATGTGCAGCCTTCAATATAGTTCACAGCATTAGCAGATTTTGTTTTTAAAAATTGTGAAATGTTTAATTGTAACTGAATTAATTTAAAGACAAAGTCCTTTTTTTTCATTAAACCACTGTTTAAAAAAAGCCATTTTAGCTTTCTAAACCGAACCGAATCGAAACCGAACCGAGACGTCAAAACCGTGGGAAAACCGAACCGTCAGTTTTGTGTATCGTTACACCCCTTGGCCTCCTCTTGATTTTTAGGGTAGTGATTTTTTTATAATAAAATATCAAAGGCTTTGGTCCCTTACATCTTAACCCATCCTTAAACGTAACCATACCTTGAAACCTTGGGTTGCAACGGATCACACTTGATCCGTGATCCTATGGACCAGCCCCCGCGGTTCGGCACGCATTTGATTCGCCGATTAATTGCTATGTTTAATCTTCTTAGAGTGAAAGTTTATCATTTGCATGTTTTTTTCCTTGACAATTTACACATTTAAGTTATTTTAAACCATTCAAGCGAAAGAAGAGGCGAAAGAAAACTTTATCGTGGGTTGTTATCATGTGGGCACAGCCGCTCACACCCGAAGCATGCATAAACTTGAGGCTAATCACCGAATTTATTCCTCTTTCGCTTCTCCTTGTGCTTGAACATACACAAACAAGTTATGTTAAAAAACATCTTGGCAGGTATTTTTGTTAAACAGTCATAAGTGAACTTGAAGAGTTGAGAAAGAAATCAAATGTGTATCATTATATTAGAGTCATTCATTAGGGTTTAAAGTGACAGCAGCCTATTAATATCGGCTGCTAAGTCATTATTGTTAATCAAACAACAAAACACATCTTTAACAAAGATTCACCTATTAATAATTTATACAATTTACACATTATTACTGAATATTTACTTGTCTTTGATAATGTCTAATTATTAAAAACACATTTTTTGCTGTGGTATCAATGTACTTAAAGTGGGCTTTACACTGTGTAACTCTTAGTTTATTCTTAGCTAAAAACACTTAGTTCTTTCAAAAATATATGTGCCCGTTAATGTATATTTACTTCGTTCAAGTAATAAAGTATTCTTGTGAGTGTATAATATGCCATTGAAAATTCATACGGGTAAGGGAGTTCTAATGTCGGTCGCCATGTTGCCCCTCCATCTTGAAAGTACATTAGCCAAAGAGGGACATACCCGTTAATTCAAGCTTCGCCTTTCGCGTTTACGTTCGAGTTAACACTCATGGACGAGGTCGAACTGGAAGCCATGTTAATCTTGGACTACATTGGCCACTGTAGGAGTTAAAATGAAATCGGAATTGAGAGGAACAGAAACTAATATTCACTGGATGGTCATATGCCTTTTCACCGCTAGATGGGGATAAAAATTACACAGTGTAGCTTTAAGTAATAAATGAGAAGTAAAACACCCCTTGGCTTCCCTCAATTTATTTTGCTGATCCCTTGAATTATCCGATCCTTGACTCGTAAACTGTCCGAACCGTAAGTTTATTGATCCTTTGCACCACTATTAAAGCTTGTCTCTAAATTGTTTTGCAATACAACTTAAACACAGTAAGTAGCTTTGTATACTGTGGAAATATAATTTTAACAATAACGGTTATGTAAATAACAATTAACCATTTGTGTTTTCTATTCTAACCAAGTTTTCTCCTTTTTGATGGTAGTCAAGTGTGTAAGTGATAAAATGCTATAAAATACAGCTCCTTTAGTTAGACTTGATGACTGTAGCTACCAACATCTCAATGTCGCAATAGAGAATCCTGCTGAAGATAGAGTCTCGTGGTATTCAGGGGTCTGAGTTTCCTACAATACCTAACAATTTTGATATAATTACATAGTAGTTAATGACACCTAATATAAAGTGTCACCAAAATGGTTATGTAAACCCTATAGCTGTGCATTTCAATGCTCTGACGCTGCTTTTTTCCAGTTTTACAAAATGTTAACACTGTAAGGCCGTCTAATTTGATCCAATGGCGGTATTCGATTAGAGGATAAAGGTCTCGCGCATGTTCTGTCTTTTCTCATGGCAAAGGGATTTTTAATTAAATGCAATACATTTCATCTTATATATTAGCTCGTTATTTCATCGGACTCCATAAATGAAAAGGTTTTTTCAATGATATCTGAGCATCATTAAATACGTGAATGTTTGACGGTTAAATACGTGGAATGTCAGACGGTCCCGTGCCGTCGGCTGAAATTGGTCCGTCGGCTTTGTTTCGGCCAATTCGAAATGTTGAATCCGCGCTTGGCCGTCCGTGAAGAGCGAACTCTGATTGGCTGTTCATCTTAGTGAACGAGTCAGTGCACGAGAATAATAGCAAAAAAGCGAGCAAAGAAGTCAAAACAGTAAAGATAGAGGACTGTTCATATGTTACGTCATCTTACCTGAGTGTTCCTTGGCGAATCTCTTCGAGAATATTAACATGAGCAGAGGAATGCAAAGACATAAAGAAAATTGTTTAGCAAATATAACAATTTATTATGTCAGGTATTCAGGAAATAAGAAATAAGATGCTCATTATACAAATGTGTTATTACAATTTCATAATCAATTGAAAGGAAAATCTCGGGAACTCAGCATTCAAGGGTGAACGACGAGTTTACAGTCGAAATTTACTGTTCACCCCCTCCCAGGCTTACTAGGACCATTACGCAACAAAAATATATTTCTCAATATATTATGTGACAGTATATTTCATGCGTCCCCCATACATTGTGAAATTTACAGTTTGAAATTTAATATCATATGATATATTGTATAATAATATATTATAGATAAGTTATATATTCCAATATATGGGACAATGCTGCAATTATTGCCATTTTTTCATGTATTGAATAAATACATATTTTAATATATGAATACAGATATATTAGCAGTAAGTTGTTCATCCATATATTGTTATAGTATTTTCAAATATATGAGTTTCTGGTGTCATTGATATAAGTTTCTGATACATTGAAATATATTTTCTAAATGTATTGGAATATAAATTCTAGTATATTGTAACATATTTTCGTTTCGCTTAAGGCCACATTCCTTTGTGTGCCAGTTATCCCTAAACTCTTAAAAACCATATTACCTTTTGTTTTTGTTCAAATGTTAATTTGCAGCAAAGTCCTTCATGCTCATAGAGCCAGTGGTCAGTATTGGTTGTCGACCAGTTTTTTCCCGGTTTTACAACACCATGTGGTCATGGGCAATGTATGGGTTGATTGAGGCTTTGATGTCTGATTGATGTTTTCTGTGCAATGACTAAAGAACCTCTTCAAAAAGGATGTGAAGTAAGCTGTGTGTTCGTAGTAGAAATCGTGCGGTCCTGTGCCTTAGTAAGCGAGGGTGTCCAGTTAATCAGCTTTGTCATGGCTATTAAAGCACTGTGTGCAATGGCACTCAATCCCATTAAAGTGACCTTGACTAAAGAGTAGAAGACAGAGAGGTTTAATACTAATGCAGGTATGAACCTTTGCTCAAATTTATGTTCAAATATGGCACTAAATCATTGTTTGTATTATGTTTTGTGACATACATCCCCAGCTGGAACAATCTGCCCTCTTATTTCAGTTGTTTTCAAACATGAATATAATATTATAATGGAAAAAAACAAGTCTCGGGATGGTAAATAGTTGTTTTCTGTGCTTAAAGATGAAGTGTGTCATTTCTGTCGCCAAATGTAACGACAACAATAATGATTGTTTTCAAATCAGGGAGGTCTAGGAAGCTCCGCCCCAAACTCACGGCATTGGTTGAGCCAATATTATTATGTTAGACGTTCTAACAAATACACTGACACAGAGCTCAAATCATCAGATGAATGGCTTACTTGTAGTTACCTCAACTTTAAGTTTAAATTGGGAATAGAAGACACATTTTAGCATTGACTAAAACTTTTTTTTCACTGCAGATTTTAGAGTCTTCTGAGATCCTTGGAACATGACTTATTCTGCAAACGGTGATAAAATGAAGGTCCCTGTACTTCTTATCCTTGGTTGCCTGGTTTGGGAAGGTTTGGCAAAGCCTCAGTTTCCAGGTCAGTTAAGATACTTTTTCTTTATTGGCCTTTTGCCTGTATTAGATAAGACAATTGCATATTTTTCTCTGTAATAAGCATTTTGTCTCTTTAAAAATAAATAAGATGCTCATTGTAAAAGTGGTGCTAAATCTTTTTTCTGAAGATTTAACTTCTGGGAAAGTGTACCTCCAACCCAAATCAAATACACCTGAACCAGCTAGTCAAGATCTTCAACAAACACTTGTAATGTATAAGATTTAGAACAAAACTTTTGGAACAGGAATGAGCCCTGACAAGCTTGTAGTGTCTTTGATTCATAGAGTCATGGCTTTACACTGTTTATGAATTAGCACTCATCTGACACTATCTCAGGCCAGGTTTATCAAACGGAAGGTTTAATAGTCTTCTTTTCGAACCTTTATGGGCATGGGCATAGACTAAAACTAATTTTAAATGTACGTTAGCTTCCATAAGAAGATTGGACCCTCGGGTCAGATGGTCCCAGATATGTTCATTTTCGTGATTGTGGGTTTAAGAAGCTTATGTGGACAGAAGATATGCATAAAATAGAAATTCAGTGGATGTCCTGCATTTGTTATATATAGCACAGTTTAGTTTAGAGAGAGATAGCATACTCATCATCCCTCAAGGCCATTGTCATTATCTTGTTTTGCAGGAGCATCTTTGCTGATTTTGTGTTATCATTTGTGGGCAAACATGTAAACATGTTTTATTATGGCTTGTAGAACAAGAGAAGGACCCTGATTTTTGGAAGGGTTGGGCTCAGCGCACACTGAAAAATGCTTTGGCCCTCCAAGAGCTCAACAAGAACGTTGCCAAGAACGTCATCCTTTTTCTTGGTGATGGTAAGTCACGCCATTCATGGATCCCTGTAGATTTTTACCATGAGATATTTGTCAGGTTATAAATTATGGACCGTAAGTGGAAAATTATTTTCATTTCTGTTCTTTCAAACAATATCAATCTACTTTGCGTTTAATTTTTTTTCCAACCAAGCCTGAAAACTGTTTGTGTAATACTAGGTCTAACGAAAAGAGTTAAATATTTTTAAAAGCACCACCACAGTGGATGAACCTGACTCAAAATTAAGCATTAACACGGGTAGTGATTGATATCAAGTTAATGAGAAATAAGCTAATTAACCACAGTTAATTTCAGGTTGAATGTCAGGTTTCTTCTGGATTATAATTTAGCAAATGAAAATAATTTAGCTTATTGTACACCACGTCTATATGAAAGGAAATCAATGCTGGTATAAAACACCTGAATTTATGAGCCCTCACTTCAAGGGCTTCCTTTATTTCAGTGCTCACTGTCCACCACAGCAATAAACACATTCAAGCTACAAAATGCATGATTTCACATACAAGATTTTCTAGAAGCGACTGTTGAAATAAAGATATGAGACGATTTTGATCAGTTGACCTGTTGGTTCATGCATTAAGATTATTAAAATGACAATGCGACTAGGAATTTCTTGGAGGTCAGCCAACCGAGTTCAGAAAAGACTTCTGAATTTTCATATAGGTTTCATAAATTCTTTGGAGTCATGATCATTTGATGTTAAGTTCATTCAAGGATTTACTTCAAATGGTAATTGATTTATGTAATACATTAGAAGGATTGGCACACTGTGTGCATTTCATTCACTAAAAATAACATTAAAAGAGCCATTTGTTCATGAATTGGTCTACACTGGTAGCACTGTTATCTGCCCACAAGGACAACTCAACAAAAACGTTTATTGTCATTATTTTGCAGTACACAGTCTTTTTCAATTTATCACATTCAATTCAGACAATTCATTCATTCAATGCAAACATGGATCAAATATGACGTAATTTGCCGGTTGACTATGAAAATGCTGGCAAGATTGATCTTGGGGTTTTAAGAGTCAATATCATTCAAATGAAGATAGTGTTTTAAGTGGAAATTGATTACTTGTTTTTCTAGTTATAGTTTAAAGTTATGAAGATTGGAATATATTTTACATAAGATGTCAAGGTAAATCAATAAACGATTGCATAAACATTTAGAGTACTCAGGATTTAATTCCTCTTTTTTTATAGTTCAGAGTATTTCAGATATGGTTTCAATTCATAATTGCAACTCAAACCACACAACCCGCACAGTAACATTTTGTGTAATATTTTATAATTTCATTTTGAGCGTTTTATACGAGTAAAAGAATTTAAGACAGACTCTGAACTCTTATCAATGGGATTGTGCTTTTTGAACATTTCTTCTTATACAGTTTTGTACAGTTCTGCAAGCTTAAGACTTTTAACTGTACTCTAATTTTGTTCTTGAGCTTTTAAGAATAGCAGGTGGTTAAGTATTCTGAATAAACTTCAAGAATTAATTTGAGAATGGCTTGTTCCTTTCTCAGGTAATATCAGACCATATTATTCATAATAGATGGTGTTTGAAGGAAAGCATCATTTTAATTTTTTTTGTTAAAAATAGTCTGTTTTAATCATGGCAACTTTTGTTGTTGGTAGGTATGGGTGTATCTACGGTCACAGCAGCACGGATTCTAAAAGGTCAAATGAGTGGACAGAGTGGTGAGGAAACACAACTGGAGATGGACAAATTCCCCTATGTTGCCCTATCTAAGGTACATCCCTTGTGTTGTAATCCCATCATGCCATTTCTTTGTGTTTATAATCCATGCAGTCGCCCACCCCGGGTCACAGAGAACAGATATAAATCATAGTTTGATTCTGTCAGGGTTCTGTCACATCTGTTTGGTTTGTCTCGTTTGTTGAGAGAGCTCTGACATTCCCGGTTTGACATTTGTGTTTACTGGTTTGTTGTGAGTACATGGCTTGTCTTGTATTGTATTCCTTGTGCCATGTGCTCTCTGGTCAATTGGCTTTATGCACAGCTCCACTACTTTCTGAACTTCAGCCAGCTCCTTTGTTTCCTGTCTGCCATTATTGGACAAACTGATTATCCCAGGTGTGCCTGACCTCAGGAGTCACAACAACAATAATAAGACATTGATTCAGATTCAGTGATCATGCAGAGAGACAGGGACTTGGTGATGTGGCTCTTAAATACTTATTTAGTTATGTCCTTGAGGAGCCCAAATACTTCGGGATAATGAGAAGGCTGAAGTTTGAGGAATTGGTAAAACACCTTGATCGTCAGGAGAATCCTCCAGTTACAGAAGTTATAGTTCCCCCAGAAGTGGCAGATATGGTGGCAGCATCTACAGAGGCAGTTTTTCCCACACCACCTCAAACTTCGAAAACGCAGGAGAAGGAAGGCTCCTTCTGCTACCCCTGATTCAGTGGTCCCAACCCCAGTGGTCTCGGAGGACCTGGCTTCGGTGGTCAGAAGCCCAGTGGTCCGGGAGGACCCGACTTCGGGGGTTTCAAGTCCGGTGGTCTGTGAAAACCTGACTTCGGAGGTCTCGAGTCCGGTAGTCCAGGAAGACCCGTCTTCGGTTGTCTCAAGTCTGGTGGTCCGGGAGGACTCGACTTCAGGCGTCTCAAGTCTGGTGGTCCAGAAGGACCTGACTTCGGTTGTCCCAGAGCTGTCCACTCTCCCGGTTGCACCGCCAGTGGTGGCCTAAGAGGCTCAACACCACCATGACCTCGTAAACGGAGGAAGGCATCTGCAATCCCACAGGGTCTGGAGGCCATTCACAAGCGCCTCGCCCTCCCGACGCTGCCCCACCGCCTCGCTCTGCCGTAGCCGCCTCGCTCTGCCGTAGCCGCCCCGCCGCCTCGCTCTGCCATAGCCGCCCCGTCACCTTGCTCTGCCGTAGCCGCCCCGCCGCCTCGCTCTGCCGTAGCCGCCCCAGCGTCTCGCCCTGCTGGCTCCACCCCAGCACCTTGCCCTGCCGGCACTGCCCCAGTGCTCTCGCCTGACCGGATCCACCCATGCAACCTACCAAGCCTGTGATTCTTCGTGTCAGTTCTGTCGATCCAGAGACCGTTCACCTCACATCGGCCGATCCAGAGACTTCGGACAAGATGGCAGCATTCAAGCTGGTGTCGGTGTCTGTTCCTGTGTCATGGCCGCCCAAATGGTCATCTCGGCCATGGCTGCACGAAGGGCCTGCTCCGCCCTGGTTGCCTGCATAATCTGCGCCGCCCTGGTCTTCTCCACCGTGGCCACCCAAAGGATAGTCTCCACCATGGCCACCCGAGGAGTCGTCTCCACTGTGGCCGCCTGCCATGTCTGCTCTGCCCAAGGTACCGATAGATCCAGAGGGGATATTTTAGAAAGAAGGATCATTTGCAGAAAGAGCTAGGCAGACACATCGGGGTAGGGCCGGCTGGACGCAGGCGAGACAGTCAATACGGTACAAATAATAAACAGTAAACGGTACTTCGGTGAAGCCAGCTCGGCAGAAGACTTGGACAGAGCCAGCAGGGCAAGCAGTTTTGGGGTGACTTCTGGTGGCCATATCTTGGAGAGCAGGAAGCTCTAGGACCACCAAATTTTGTAAGATGGAGGAAGCCTTTCTCCTCTTCCTCCGCATACTTCAGCGAGGCATGGAGATTGCGAGCATGGAGATTGTTACTTCCGAACACAATGACACACGCAGACAGAAGAGCGTATGGCCCGAGCGAACTTCGAAAGCCGCATGCTTGCAAGAGGGCGAGCAAATACTCATAATATCAACACTTGTAGCATGAATTCTGAAACCCGACACAGAACCAAAACAAAACAAGACCGAAGTGCCAGGGTCTGAATACCACACTCAAAATAACTTGCATGGACCGAAGAGTGCTAGGGCAATATAATGCTAAATAAACCATTCTAGAACTACACTAAGTGCTCTGTTGAAATAATCCCTTCAGCTAATAAAATTGTGCATGTTTTTCCCCAGACATATAACACCGATGCTCAGGTACCAGACAGTGCAGGCACTGCCACGGCATATCTGTGTGGGGTCAAAGCCAACGAGGGAACGGTTGGAGTGAGCGCAGCATCTGTAAAATCCCAGTGCAACACCACTCAGGGGAACGAGGTCACCTCCATTCTTAAATGGGCCAAAGATTCGGGTGAGATGCTCTATTGAATCCTCTCATACAGCAGCTATAATGCCTCTGTCCCGACTTCTATTGAAATTAGAATATAGATGGGATATTTCTGGTCTCATTTTTTTTGCTAGCAATCCATTAGCTTATTTTTGCATGAGACAAACAAAGGTGACACTTGCACAAAAAAAACAGTTGAGCAGATTTCAGAAAGTGGAAAACACGTCCTTATCTGGAGTAAGAGGAATAAATCAGAAGAGTGACAGTTTGACTGAGCGCAGCACGCAGGCGGCTCTCTCATATTTTATTCTCATGTTGAAAATAAAAACAAATGAAGCGTTTTATAAGATGGAAGTCCTCCGAATGAAGGTAGAGGTGAATGTAGCCGAGTGGAATTTGCTCAACACGACCAGAATAAACATTTTAAAATCCAGCTGAGAGGTTTAAAATGCGGACGGTCTAATCAGTGTCAAACTGATAACCTGATTTGATGTGAGTACAGGGGAAAATGCTCTCTCACTTGAGTGCTTGTGTTCAGAGAATGCATTAAAATAGTGTGCCATAGAACTGCTTGACCTTAGCCAGACAACATGGCTTTAAATCAACGGTTTCCTTGTCCAATACAACATTTCTAGGCTGATGCAGTGCATACTTTAGTTAGTTTTCAGCCAGTCAGTCTGTCGATCAAATATCCGCCATCCGTCAACATGTAATCAAATAGAATATAGATCTAGTGATGGAAATGTCTCTACTGGAACAATTAACAGTTGCACCTATCTGTATTTTTCCTCAGGCAAATCAGTGGGAATCGTAACAACAACACGAGTGAATCATGCCACACCGAGTGCCGCGTATGCCCACTGTGTAGATCGGGACTGGTATTCAGATGGGGAGATGCCAGCAGAAGCACTGCAGAGTGAATGCAAAGACATTGCCAGACAACTCTTTGAAAATATCCCTGATATTAATGTGAGTTTTCCAATGTCAAATTAATTATTAGATATATTTTAGAATCATTATTTATTATATAATGATATATTAATAATAAAAATAACTTATTATTTTTGTTACATAATATTTATAAAATATTTAAACTACTAATCTAATTATTTTAGCTGCATATGAAAAGTTCAGATGCAAAAGCCTCTAAGTGCCATTTGAAATTTTCTTCTAAAATGACCATTTTTATCAAGCTTGTATATTTAAGTTCAGTAATTTCACTTAAATGGCAATGACGATTACCTATTAATTGTCATTTAAGTGAAATTACTGAACTTAAATATTCAAGCTTGATAAAAATGGTCATTTTAGAAGAAAATTTCAAATGGCATTTAGAGGCTTTTGCATCTGAACTCTTCATACATTTTAATAGTGCAGAATCTTAAATATTTCTACTGTTTTTAACTTCATAATGTGTTTACATTTAAATTATTTTGGTTTAAATTGGGTTTTCTTTTAGACCGCAGTGTGTACAATAAAAGTGTGATGTTTTTCTTTTTGGATTGGCAGGTAATTATGGGTGGTGGCGGAAATATATGTACCCAAAAACACACCAGATGTGGAATACCCAGGAGACAAGAAACACAACGGTACACGCAAAGATGGCAGGGACCTTGTGGGGGAGTGGATTGACAGAATGAAGGATAAGGTGAAAGATGAAACAAGAGAAAAACAGTCACTTCATTCCATCTTTTCATTTATAATGTCATGTTCAATTCATTTTAGAAAACAAAAAACAAACAGAAAAACCATTCCATGCTATGCCTCTGCTGACAAGTCTTTTTTATTTTCTCTCAGTGCTTGCCTGACTCTGGCAGTGTATTTGTGCTTTTTTGATGATGCCCTCTTTATTGACTTCCGTGAATTTGAAGCTCTTGAGGCCTCTAAAGCAGGCTTTACAGCTGTGCACTGCACTTAATAACAAATAAAGACAATTTGTACTTGCTGTGAGACTGGATTACAGAGATTTGGTTGCAAGATATTGGATCATAGCTTTGTCATACATTCGGCATCTAAATATAAGAGGGTACCGCTATTTCTCTAACCTATTTGTTGTTTCTCTCTAAACCTTTGTGCAATCAGAGAGGTTACTATGTTTGGAACAAGAAGGATCTCCTTTCTCTGAATCCAAATAATGTGGATTATTTGTTGGGTGAGTTTCATTAACATTCTGCTTGTGACCTTTTTTGAGATAATGTTTGGTGACACTTTATTTTAAGGTGACTTAGTCTACACGTTACTACATGTATTTACTATAGTAATAACAGTAAATCATGCATAATTACAAGTACCTAACACTTACCATAACACTAGTAGTAAATTACTTGTTACACTTGTACAGTGTAATTATATATAAGTACTGAGTAATATTAATTAACAACATGTACTTTTCTATTGGGTTAGGGTTGGATTAAGGTTTGGGTGAGGGTTAGTTGCTTGTAATTATGCACAATTTTCTTTTATTTCTATGTTAAGTACATGTAACAAGGACACTATAAAATAAAAGTGCAACCCAATGATTTACTGAATTCCTGCTATGTTTGCACTGCAGGTCTGTTTGAGCCAGCAGACCTGTCCTATGAGCTTGAGAGAAACAAAGAAACCGACCCTTCCCTCACTGAGATGGTAGACGTGGCCATTAAGATCCTGAAAAAAATGAGCGGGGGTTCTACTTGCTGGTGGAAGGTAAAATATAGTGTACATCACTATTCATTAGACACTATTCAACGGATGGTCATCTTAACATTTAATTAAACTAGTATCAATTTGGCATTTTTTTTTTAGTGCTGATGGGAAAGCTACTCTTTAAACGACTCTAAAAAGTTGTGCTCAAAGGTTTACAAACACCTTGCAGAATCTGCAAAATAGCCGAACTTATACAAATGAAATCTGTTTAAAGTTTACACAACCTTGATTCTAATACTTTAATACTGTGCCGTTTTTTTGTTTTGTGATGGTTGTTCTTGTGTCCCTTGTTTGTGAGCTGTTAAATTGCCCAATGTTCTGCAGAAAACAGAAATTTCTGCAAAGTCTTCAGTTTTTCAGCATATTTTACATATTTTAAGCTCTTTCCAGCTGTTACTGTACGATTTTGAGATCCTTCTTTTCACACCTAGGACAATTGAGGGACTCAAACACTGTTTAAAAAGATTAATACATTGTGTTCCCTTCTGGAGAAATATATTTACATTACACACACACACACATATATATATATATATATATATATATATATATATATATATATATATATATATATATATATATTAGGGCCGGGACTTTAACGCGTCAATTACGATTAATTAATTACAGACTTTAACGCATTAATTAATTACACAAAAGAAATTAACGTATTTTAATCGCACATATTTTTCCACCGCGGAACATTTCTCTCTGTAATTAGTTTTACTTGACTGATTATACTGAGCACCAACTAGCGTTCATGACTTTTTTTTTTACAGTCCATGCTTCAGACAACTAAACAATAAACCACAGTGAACACAGCTGATCGAGACCGCTTCTATTGGTCCCGTGGATGGGGAATTATGTTATAAAAACGTAACGGATGCAGGGTTTGACATCTAACACCCACCAAATGCGGGTGGATTTCACGCCTGGCGGGAACAGTCACTCCCACTAGCCACTTTGGCTTGTTAAAAACTTAGCAGTCTTGCTCAAAAGACATCTGACATAACAAACGAATTGCACGACATTAGACACGTGGAGATTAAACTCGTGGGCTGGCGCGTCGGACTGAGGCTGTTTTAGTTTGCCCTTAATTATTCACTTAATGTGATGATATAGCGATCTTTTTTAATAAGCATGAGAATCCAGTAACATAGGCGCGTCTCACGCGTCCCTGTAGTGCCTCTGCGCGAGGGTGCGCGCGCCAATATGACACATTCCAGACTTTTGTCAAATGATCATGCACACGTGATGGTCGCGCCACACAGACATCAACACAGCTTTCAGTCAGTTCTGAGTGTGGCCGATATTTTATATAAAAAATAATCTTCATGATTAAGGGACACGGTGTAACTACTAGCAGGGCTGCCCTTATGTCACGTCATATCACAACTATCTTTACAGACTTAATCTCAAGTATTCAGAAAATTAATCATGTCATGAAAGAAAGCAGGAGATGCATTTGTGGGAATAATCTGGGCAATAAACATGTAGGCCTATACTTGTTTCAGGTGGACATATCTCCAGTTACTCAGAGCTATCAGCTTCATGATGATAATTATTAAGTCTCTCTGAGGAAATGCTGAGGCAAAACAATCTACAGTCCCCAAAACTATGTCATATAGGCCTATATAAAGTTGTAATCCTGTTGCCTTAATTGTGGATTTTTTTCTTAGAAAAGATTATGTATTCTTTGCTCATTGTTACTAATGCAGATAATTGTTCTACTCTGTATTATTTACTGCTGTAAAAAAAAAAAAGATGCAGTACTTTTATTATATACAATAAGAATCTATTGTGTGTGTTTATCTTAATAGACAACATGTTTTCAAAAAATGAGCTTTACAACCAGAGCTAATGATACAATTATTACATTTTAGCACATTTTAAGCCCCATTTAAAATGTGGCTAGTAAAAGTGCTGTGTGGCTAGTAATTTTGGGAAAACCACTAGCTACATTGTCTAGTGAGCAAAAAAGTTCATGTGAAGCGCTGTATGGAAGCGTCATTAAGAGCAGGGTTGTGTGAAAGCTATGCAACAAGGAATTCGCATATCACATCGACTCTTTAAGTTTCACCTCAACGCAAAACATATACAATGGCTCTGGTCTGTTGGACTTGGTTGAACAAAAATAAACAATATTTTGTTGCTTAAGCTTATGTATTCAGTCATTATGCAATGTATACTAAAAATCCATTTGAAAAAAAATCTTCTCACTGTTCTTAGTCCAAATATTTATGCGATTAAAATGCGATTAATTTCGATTAATTAATTACAAAGCCTCTAATTAATTAGATTAATTTTTTTAATCGAGTCCTCGGCCCTAATATATATATATATATATATATATATATATATATATATTAGGGGTGTAATGGTTCACAAAAATCACAGTTACGATACACTTGTGTCACGGTTCGGTTCTGTTCTATATGGTTTCAAATACAGCAAAAAGAAAGAAATGGCAGAGAAATTTGCTTGATTTATTTTTTTTATTATTTTTTTATTTAAACTAACATCATAAAGTATGATATTTTTTAACTTTGAGCAATGATGGAACTATACTTGACTGCATTGGTCCAAACTGATATACGGTCCATCATCCAGACAACCACACAATAACAAGTAGCTCAGTTTCGTTTCGCTTACATTACATTTGCAATTTGATGTTGGGCAATGTTGTGGTCACGCCAGCGTCTCTTACATTATGAACACACTCCATTTGAACGAAATGTTGGCCTTGGTCGGCAGGAAAATTTAACCGAATCGAACCGTTCGGTTC
This sequence comes from Hybognathus amarus, assembly GCA_030378365.1. NCBI lineage: Eukaryota > Metazoa > Chordata > Actinopteri > Cypriniformes > Leuciscidae > Hybognathus > Hybognathus amarus. Next base: position 53,624 of record JAQIUQ010002649.1, on the reverse strand, counting down.
AAAATGCGTAACGAAACTCGAACTGAAACCCTCATACCGAATGGTTCAATTCGAAAACGTATATCGTTACACCCCTGAATTAGGATTGGGTATCGAAGAATCGAATATCGATTGAAACCGGGACTAACTTTTTGTTTTTCCCTGGAATCGTTCAAAAGTTAAAATTTCGATTCCTGAATTTTGATATTCACAGTCGGTCGACCGGAAGAAGAAACCGCTGAACAACACCAACGAAGAAGCGTTCTACCGGAAGTGTTGGCATAACCGTGCGAGTCGAACATGAGTAGCTTGACGTCGGCGGTCCAAAGTGTGGCTTCGCTTTTCTAAAAATAAAGAAACCTCGGCAAAATGCAACATTTGTGACAAAAGGAGTATTTGTGACAGAAGGAGTATTTCCTTCAGAAAGGAGTATTTCTTTCAGAAAGACCGTTGGTTAGCAAGGTTAGCTAAACTTTTTGGACCCTGCCTCTTAAAAGAATCGGAATCGAGAATCGTTAGGAACCGGAATCGAAATCGGAATCAGAATCGTTCAAATTCAAACGATACCCAACCCTACCCCTATATATATATATATATATATATATATATATATATATATATATGTATATGTGTATATATCTATATAATGTATTTAAGAAATGTAGTATTTATGCTGCATGAAAACAGCAGAGACGATGATCAAAAAAGATCCAAAAAATTAAAATCGAAAAATAAAAATAAAACACAGCTACACAAATCTATGTAACTAAACTACAAACCTAGTATAAACTACAAAGTATTTAAATATAAATCTCATTAAACATTTGGATGGTGACAGAGTTGAATTAATTAATTTGATGTTTGCCTCAGTTTGCTTGTAGAAATGCAATGTGACAAAACTGTCAAAATCAACCACTTATTAATTAAATTAAAGTGAAATTAAAATGAATTTTAAAAGCTGCACCATAACAGCTCAGCAGCTGTCAGGTGTTGGCACTATAACAACCCTTTCCTCTACTGAAGTGAAAGATATTTACAGAATGAATGCATGTTTATATGAGACCTCTGACCGGGCTGTCCGATGACAGGTGGGCGCATTGACCACGGACACCACGAGGGCAAAGCGAAGCAGGCCTTACACGAGGCCGTGGAAATGGATCGGGCCATTACTCGAGCTGGCCTCCTCACCAGCGTTTATGACACACTGAACCGTCGTCACGGCTGATCACTCTCATGTCTTCAGCTTTGGAGGCTACACACCACGGGGAAACTCAATCTTTGGTAGGCAATGAAGGCTCAAGGCATGTTGGGAGCACTTTAATTACTGAGTGATTTCTTGGTGATTCATGGCTCAGACTCAGTGCTTTCATCCTTTCTACAGGTTTGGCCCCCATGTTGAGTGATATTGACCAGAAGCCCTTCACATCCATTTTGTATGGAAATGGCCCAGGGTTCAAGTTGGTTGCCGGTTCTAGAGAAATGTCTCAACCGTGGACTACGGTAAGTAATTACAAAGTAATTACAGTTTTATCGCTTCCTGGTTCTGCCTGGGGACCTACTTTTGGAAGATTTGGAATGCTGCACTCTAAAACATGCTGGTTTGTTTTAACCCAAATATGTACAAACCCAGCCATTGGGTTACATTTTTTAATTAAATTTTTAATAGGGCTATCAAACGATTAATCGCGATTAATTACATCCAAAATAAAAAGTTTTTGTTTACATAATATATGTGGGTGCACTGTGTATAATTTATTTATATATATATATATATATATATATATATATATATATATATATATCACACACACACATTCTTGTATATATTTAAGAAATATTTTCATGTATATACTGTATGGATTTATATATAATTTATATTATATATAAAAATAAATATTTTATATATAAATAATATTTTTTCTTAAATATACATGCATGTGTGTGATTTATTTATATATATATATATATATATATATATATATATATATACACACATACATACAAAATAATTATACACCCACATATATTATGTAAACACAAACTTTTATTTTGGATACGAATTAATCGTGATCAATCGTTTGACAGCCTTAATTTTTAACCAAATGTTTGGGTTTGTCCATATTTGACCCAAAGTTGGGTTAAAACCCAGCATTTTTAGAGTGTGGGTTCCCTTTCAGTCGGTCACGTTCGACGTCATATCTCCTTTACTTTCCTCAGTTAACGAGGGTTACATACATAACCGAGAGGATTTACTTTAAATTGTTTTATGGCGTGTTACATAGCTACTAAAACATAATGTAAAAAGTAGGGCTGTCAGTTAAATGCGTTATTAACGGCGTTAACGCAAACCCATTTTAACGGCATCAATTTTTATCGCGCGATTAACAGCCTTTTTGGCCTAGCAAACTTTGTCCGTTTTTTTCACATGCTTTTGCAACAGGACGCGCGTGCGTGGCGCTGCGCGTATGAAACTATTCATTTCATCGGGTTGTGCCATGCGAGGGCGTTTTGTTGCTTCGTCGACTAAAGCGCAAGCAGAGACTGGAAACAAAACAACAGGCTCGCGCGTAACGTTACGTTTTGAGTGGATGATGAGCGTGAGACGCCGAAATGGACGCCAATAAGATTCTGAATGGAAAGTTTACTTTTAAAAATTTGCCAAATGTTTCCATTGACAAGACCAAGAGAGATCTGTGTGTTTTGTCGTTGTGAACTGAGCTATCATCATCGCAGCACATCCAGTCTGAAATGCCACTTGATGATGGCCAAGCACACACACACACACACCAGCTGATGTGAATTCTCCACCCCTCGTCAATATCAGGACCTCGTATTTCTTTCACCCTTTTATTGATGGACATTGTGTGTTACATTGTGTGAGAGATTATTTGCTCCAAGTGAGAATTTGTGTGAATTGTGACAATGTGTGAATTTGAGCACAGTATATGCCAACGTTGTTTTCAATAAAAAAAAAATAATAAAAAAAAACATTTTCACAAAACAAGTCGATCCACATTTCCATGTTGATAAGAGCATTAAAATAAGAAAAATTATGGGACAAAGAGACATTTAGAACATAAAAATGTGCGATTAATCGTGAGATAACTATGACAGTAATGTAATTAATCGCGATTAAATATTTTAATCTTTTGACAGCACTAGTAAAAAGCCTATACTCCAGATACATTCCATAATGTAATCTTGATGGATTGAAATGCCTCTGATGAGGACATAGAGTCTTCATTCACAAACATTAACAAATCTTAGACGTCAAGCTTTTGAACGGTAGTTTACATTATATTTTACATGTTTTAATGTGAGACTTGTTGAATGTTGTTCTCTAAAAAGTGTCAACTCTAGTGCAGGGGTTCTCAACTCAAGTCCTCGCCACCCACTGCTCTGCATATTGTGTATGTCTCCTTATTTAACACACCTGAATCAGATCCTCAGCTATCCTAATCGAGCTGAGGATCTGAATCAGGTGTGTTAAATAAGGGAGACATGCACAATATGCAGAGCACTGGGTCGCGAGGACTGGATTTGAGAACCCCTGCTCTAGTGTAACAGCGCCCTGAATGTCAAACTCAGTGGTAGTTGAATGATGATAAAGTGAATCTGTCTGTTCCCACCACCCATATTTCTTCCTCTTCCTCTGTTTGACAAGCCATAGAATTATGGCAAGTGTTCTGGCTTGGTCTTTCTTTTGTCTCATTTTCTTCCCCATCACTCTCTCTCTCTCCTGTTTGTCTCATTACTATTCCTCAGCATAGGTTTGACTCTTTCAATTTTTTTTTCACTGATAAAACACAATCCAAAAACAATGAAGAAACATTCATTGTCATCCCTGCTGTTGACACTCTTCTGGGGATGTCATATTCCAGAACAAAGACAAATGGAACTGTACCATTTTTTTATATTCGTAGTTCTTCTAAGCATTGACAAGTAAACAGAAATACTGTATAGAAAACTCACTGCTTTATTTTTTTTATTCTGTGTTCAGTATTACTGTTGATTATTCGAAAATGAAGAGATTTTTATTATTTATTTTGTTTTTTTTATTACTCGAATATTTTAATCAACAATTATATATTTTTTCTAATTACTGAGAAATGCTTTCAGGCTACATCTGTTTTAATTTTAATTAGCTAATAATCATATTAATACATTGACCTTATTGTAATTTAATTTGAATTTAACATTATTCATATTTATCTTAATTACTGACATTTAAATAAAGTAGTGTTTTATTCAATATTGATTTATTATTATTTATTTTTAATATAATTAATTCTAGAGAAAGGCTTTCAGTATACATGCTATTGTTTTGATTTTAATGTGTTAATATATTAAACTTAATATTAATTGGAATATTTTTATAACAATTTATTTATATTAATCATTGAGAATTTCATTTAGTTTTGATTTGATAATATTCATGTTACTATTTAACTAAACTAAGGTGTTTCATAAATATTAAAGTTTTTAAATAAATATGTAATTATATCATTTAAATAGCCTGAAAGCATTTTATTTAATTGTAATTTCTTAATATTCATATATTTAACTAAATGTAAACTGTTCTTATTAAATATTAATTGTAATTTAATTGTAATACAATATTAATATGAACAAATTACAATTAAAAATGTTCTTCTTTCTTCTGCCCTCAGAGCAAAACAACTATCTGGCTCAGTCTGCCGTTCCCTTGCGCTCCGAGACTCATGGCGGTGAAGACGTGGCCATCTTCTCCAAAGGCCCCATGGCTCATCTTCTTCATGGAGTCCAGGAGCAGCATTACATTCCCCACGTCATGGCCTACGCCGCGTGCATCGGCCAAAACAAAGACCACTGCCGTGCAAACTCCGGCTCCTCGTCTCTCAGCCACATCTCCCCTGTGCTAGCCGTTCTTCTCTCAGTTACATGGCTTCTGTGCTGACCACTCTTCTTCAGATCATCTCTTATCCTACCGTGATTAGATCAAGAGCTGATTCTCTCAAGTGGAGTTTGATTTTTTTATATGTGATTCATTTTTAAAGCATTTATCAACTTCAGGACCAATGTGTGGGCATTTTGAAGAGACTCTGTTGCAATAATGGAAACAAATTGTAAAACGTGGTTAATTCCTTTTACTTGCCATTCAAGTGATATCACACAAGTAAGATTGCTGGTTTACTGAATATCAGAACTGCTGCGATTCAGTACAGAAGTGCAAATGTGAGTGTGACATTGCTGTTCTCTATAGAACATATTAATGAATAATTTAGATCAAATCTGGCCAGCAAAAATACTTCAGAAGGACGCCAAAAAAATATCACGCTTTTGTGTGTCGCAAGGCAACGTGCAGATTGACATCGTCTGTCTGTGGAGAACGAATTGTTGTTTACCAAGCTCGCATTACAGCATTTTAACTCTGAAATTTTGTGAGGTCTGCGGTCACATGAGATCAGTATTTTTTTTTCTTGAAAGAAGGAATGTTTATTCAGCAAGGATGCATTAAATTGATCAAAAGTGACAAAAAAAGTGGCAAAAAGTGACAAAAATATTTATACTTGAATAGAAAGTAAAAAAAGCTTTTACTCAAAGAATCCCAAAAAGTATCATAGTTTCGACAAAAATATAAAAGCAGCAACTGTTTTCAACATTGATAAGAAATGTTTCTTGAGAACTAAATCTGCATATTAGAATGATTTCTGAAGAAATCTATGACAGGAACAAATTGCATTGTGAAGTATATAAAAATAGAAAACGTCTCTGGTTACGTATGTAACCCTCGTTCCTGAGTACAGGGAGCCAGAGACGTGTCCGTCTGGCAGTTCCCTGACGAATTGGATCCCATTGATTCAGGAACTTCTTCACGACACCTTGGAGTTCCCAGGGACGAAAGGGAACCACTATTTTAAAGGGTTAGTTCACCCAAAAATGAAAATTCTGTCAGCATTTACTCACCCTCATGTTGTTCCAACCCTGTAAGACCTTCGTTCATCTTCGAACACGAATTAAGATATTTTGATGAAATCTGAGAGCTGGATCACTCTCCATACTGAGTCCATAGGCTTCTTGAGGGATTGAAACTTGCTGGCCTCAAAGTTATTAAAGACATCGTTAAAATAGTCCAAGTGACTTCAGTAGCTCAATCTTAACTTTATCAAGTGGACGAGAATACATTTTGTGGGCAAAACATACAAAATAACAACTTTATTTCAACTATTCACTTCGTTCTCTATGAGCCTCTAGTCAGTTAACGTAGTGTGATAGCATAGAGCTACGTCACACGTAGGCTCACTATACGTACAATAACAGAAGCTTACGCTATTAAACTAGTAACCTGAGTCGAGGCAGAGAGAAAAGTAAATGAATAGTTGCAATAAAGTCATTATTTTTGTAGTTTTTTGCGCACAAAACGTGTTCTCGGCATTTGATAAACTTAAGATTGAGCCACTGACGGACTATTTTAACAATGTCTTTAATAACTTTTCGAGGCCAGCAAGTTTCAATTTCTCAAGAAGCCTATGGACTAGGATGCAGGAGTGATCCAGCTCTCAGATTTCCTCAAAATGTCTTAATTTGTGTTCCGAAGATGAACGAAGGTCTTACTGGGTTGGAACAACATGAGGGTGAGTAAATACTGACAGAATTTTCATTTTGGGTGAACTAATCCTTTAAAGCTGAACAAATATTTCACAATAATGCTGGATTTTTACAGAGCCCCTAAAGGGACATACTGTAGGTGAAGAAAAAATTCTATGTTTTGGCAAACTCTCGCAAATGTTTTGTGTTCTCTTGAGAAACTTTGCATTCAATCGGAATCTATCAGAACTAAAAAAAAATTGTGCGCGAAAGCAAAGTTTTGTAGAGAACGCATAAAATATTTTTTTTTCCCATGTCATTATGTAGGGGGTAGGGAGTAGAGCACTATATAGTGAGCTCACCAGCATAATAGAAACACCACTTTCGGACACTATCGATCGTTTCTCGGCGCCCCTACCCCCTATGTAGGTGGTAGGGAGTAGAGCACTATATAGTGAGCTCACCAGCATAATAGAAACACCACTTTTGGACACTACTCGATCGCTACGTTTCAAAATGCATTCTGGGATACATTGAGTGGACTATATAGGGCTTGGAGCCAGAGGGGCGTAAGTGGCATTTTGGGCAAATATGAGTTCTTTATATCAAAATAAAGGTCTCGATGAGCTCTACCCAGTGGTGCCAAAAATAGATCTTGAGATCAAACTGTATTGAATAAAGCAACCAAAAAGCGTATCTGATATATTTGATTTTTTTTTTATTCGAAAATGTTTTAGAACATGTTCATTGTGTTAATATGCCATACATTTTTTTACTTAAATACTCATTCATGCAAGTATGCCTGTGGTTGCAATGTTTGTGGTTTAAGGTTAATAATACAGGTGATTAAAATGTGGTCAACATTTTGTTTTGTCTCTCCTGTAAAGATTGTTTAAAGCCACTTACGCCCCTCTGGCTCCAAGCCCTCGTAATAATCATCACTATACATTCGGACAGCACTACAAAATGGCAAGCTCACTATATAGTGAGTAGTGGGAGATTTTGGACACAGCCTATGTCTGTTTAGGCGCTTTTTTACTGTATTTTTGATTAAATAAATGCAGCCTTGTTGATCATAAGAGACTTTCAAAAATATTTCAAAATACCGACCCCAAACTTTTGAACAGTAGTGTTTGTCAACACTAGAAGAGTTTGATATTTGTTTAGTGTGAGCTTTGATATTGGTTGCCTAAAAAGTGGATTTTTTAAATGATTAGAAGTATAAATAGAAGTACTAACAGTCTGCTTATTAAAGAAAGATTTTGTTACATATCAGGTCTAATGCGAAAATGACTCGAAGGATTCTTTCATTCAGCATTTTATAATTTGTTTCCCTACATTTGAAATCAAATACAATCTACCTCACTGGCATGTGATGTCCTGCATTACATCCTGCTGTGAAGACCAGTTCAAAACTCCAACAAAAGCAAGTCTCTCATTTTGAGCAACTATTACTATTGACAAAGGACTCAAGCCACGTTTTTTTAAAAGGAATCCATTGTATGCAAAACAAAAATGTACATTTATATCCATTGGAAATGCTTGATTCATTATTGATCTGAAACTTTTCTGTATCTGTAACGTTTGATGATTATCAGACCAAATGTGGTGTATATTTTTGAAACACTGTTTATCTTTCATGTTTTCACATTCTATTGAAATCAGAATCTGAATGGGGGTGCAATCGTTGTTAGTTTGTTTATAGCAGTCTGTGGGTCTCTATTAATGTTGGCAGTTCATGAATATTGACAAACATATGGATTTTAAGTAAATGAGAGTTTATATTCCTTGGCTATTCACTTGGACCCAAATTCAAATACAGACATTACAAAAGTCATTTAAAAATATACACAGCTCTGGAGATACAAGAACGATTTCACAATAAAGGAAAAATGTGTTGGGGAAAAGATTTTTGTATGGGTCATTTTGTTTTAGGTGGCTTTCCTTCACTGTTGTGGTTTTAGTAAAACACATAAAGCTCAGCTGCAGTAAATGGCTCTTAGTGAGCAATATGGTTATGGTCACATTGATTGTCAATGTAACCATTATGGTAATGGTTACATTGACATTTAGACATGACGATCTACGCTGATAGCTCTACGCATAACATTTAAAAAAAAAAAACTTTTAGGAAAGAATATTTTATGAGACACTGTGACCACAGTGCTCAGATGCCTTAACCTAAAAACAACAATTATGCAGGACTGCAACATATTTGTGGTAAAGCAAGTCAGTTGAGCTCTGTCCTGCTGCATGATTTAGAGAAGATTATAACACACACATTTTTATCCTCTCATTTCTGTCCCAGAGTGTGACAAAGCAGCCAGACTCTCTCGATCAGCCTGCTGCTTTAATGAGGGAATGTGATATTTGTATTTGATGTCACCTGAGAGACTACCACTATGGAAATGGGGAGATATCATGGCCCCAAACTCATCTTCTTTTAGCTTCTTTGCCCTCTGTTGGAGTCCCAGTCGAGTTGACTTTATCATCACCTAGCCATTTTGCATTACATGACAGTTTGCCAAAATTTTCCCCACTCCCTTCTCCACGGCTACTGGTTTTTACAATGTACATCTGCCTATTTCACACTGACATTCAAATGCCAAAGTTGTTAATTTCCATAGGCTGAGAGCGCTAGTGTCCCTGCTGATAAAGAACAGACGGGATGTGGCGACTGCTAAAATGAAAAACTTAGCTGAATATATATATATATATATATATATATATATATATATATATATATATATATATATATATATATATATATATATATATTTATAATACATAATTTATTTTATATATTAAAAGATGTAATGTATTATACATATATAATTGATGTAATCTATAAAGTTTAATATTTATTTTTATTATTAATAATGATATTCAACTAAAATATACAAATTATATTTTAGTTGAATATCATTATTAATAATAATAAACATGTTAATAAATATTAAACTTTATAGATAACATCAATATATATATATATATATATATATATATATATATATATATATATATATATATATATATAAATACATTACATCTTTTAATATATAAAATTAATTACGTATTATTTTATATATTAAAGATTAATATATATATATATATAGTATATATATATATATATATTAAAAGATGTAATATATATATATATATATATATATATATATATATAAAATTGATGTAATCTATAAAGTTTAATATTTATTAACATAATGTTTATAATTATTATTATTAATAATGATATTCAACCAAGATATAATTATTATTGAATGCTAAACAATAAACAAAATATTACCAATAGTGCTGTAAAATTTATTAAATTGCATCTAACAAAAGTTAGTAAATATACTAATATTATTATATAGGCCTAAATATATTATGTATATGTATATCACACATGCACACACACACAATTTTATGTAAGATACAATGAATCATGAGTAATCGATTTGACAGCACTAATTACTAAATATTATTATGTTGACATTTCGATTTCTAATAAGTATCTAATCATTTTAGGAGTTTTGCATTTTCTTTAACCCTGAATGTTTAAAACTATATTTTCTTGCAATGAACATTGATATTAAAACTATGGCAAATAGTGGTAACAGTAAACATGCTCAATTAAGCTTTAGGTTAAATATTTGAAAGGTTCAGCTTGTTTGGGACCAAATGTGAATTTGTACTTGTACATACTATTTATATTTTCCATAAAATATTTTTGGTAACACTTTATTTTAAAATGTCAGTGTTAAAGTGTAATTATACATTTTAGTACTGAATAATAATAATTAGTAACTGCATGTAAGCTACTGTAGGGTTATGATGAAGGTTTGGTTTAGGGCTAATTGTAATTATGCAGAACTTATAGTTATTACTAGCAGTAAACATGATAACATGTAGTATCAATGACACTGTAAAATAAAGTGTAACCTATCTTTTTAATAATTTTTTCATTGTTTGATTATTTAACATTTGCATAAACGAATGCAAAGCACATTTTTATGCTATGTTCATTTTATTTTAAATGACCCTATTATTGAAACATATTGGATTTTGCTTCTAATGCTTAAAAAAGTGGAATAGCATTTTCGCAGTAGAGTGCCAGTTACAGATGACCCTGAAGAGAATTTGATCATATCTTCAAAGCCTCTTTGGAGCGTCAGTGATTGACAGTGAATCCATCAGAGGAAGTCTTTATCTGTGAGAGCCGGGAATTGAGGGCAGCTGTCTGACAAGTCACTAGCACGTGCCACCATTGCGACTTTATCTGCCTCTCGCTTTCTTTCTCTTCAAACTAACCTCTTCCCCAGAAAGGATCCTGTGTGAAAGACTGCGTCCCTCTGCAGAGCTGATCTCATGATCTGTCTTTTTGAGGCCTGGCATAAGGTGTGCGTAACTGGCGCTGAATAACTTCGGGGGAAGGGGTTTGGGATGGACTCTTGCTCTCTCAGATCAAATCCAGGGAGCATTGCCAAGCTGACAGCCACTGGCTGTCTTCATAAAAGGAGTGCTGAGGCTGCAACAAGACAGTAATGTGCCCTTTTGCAAAACCCATATCCATCTTTAACCCCTATTGCTCTCTCCCTGACCTCTTACACAAGCCTTCAGAACATAGAAGCAGTCATAAAGTGACAATGCATCTCTGAACAATGCATGTGCTATTTCAGATCAAACAACATATTTGATTTAATGTGGGCTTTATTGTGGCTTTGCAAACCAAACACAGTAATTTTGTGTTCATATGTCAGAGAAACTTGTATAATAAACTGCTAACATCATCTGTTTTGATCTATTTCGGATTGCTTTATGATATCCTGGTATGAGGAGTGGTGACGGATCCAGCTGGGTTTTGGTGGAGGTCATGAAGTATTTATTGAAAAAGAGAGCTTTTAAGTGTGTTGACTAAGCATTAGTATTGTACATATTGTGAGAGTTTCCCATAACTTATTAGCTTTTTATGTTATATAATCTTTGTCATTTTCTGTCATCTCTTGTCCTCACCCAAAAGCTAATTTTCTTTACACTGATATAACATGTTACATTTCAACATGCAGGGTTGAAAATATTTAAATAGGTTTATTTTAAATATATTAAATAGGTTTTTATAATCAAACCTATTTTATACCTAACCATATTTTGAAGAATAATTTTACAAGCAACATGGCTATAAACAATAACATTAATAATTGTATTATAACATACAATGTTTTTAATGAATTAAATGAAGTTGATTATATTGGGTAACGCTTTACAATAAGGTTCATTAGATGAACTAAGAGTGAACAATACTTCTTCAGCATTTATTAATCTTAGTTAATATTAATTTCATTTCTAATCATTTTAATTATAATTTACTAATCATTTGTTAACGATATAATAATTGCACTGTGAACTAAAATGAACAAACAATGAACAGCTGTATTTTATTTTATTAACTAACATAAATATTAATAAATGCTGCAACAAAATGTATTTCTCATTGTTGGTTCATGTTAGTTAATACATTAACTAATGAACCTTAGTGTAAAGTGTTACTGATGTTATATATACATATATGAATTTGAATGTTATTTTAATAAATTATTACATTTACTAAAAATTTGAAAAATGCACTCCAGATCCAGAAATAAATAAATAATCGATATATAAATAATTTAATTACATTTTTCATTAATAGATTCTGGATCAAATTCTGGGGTCTATATGAAATATTGATGATATTGCTCTCTTTACTCTTATGATTTTGAGAAAGAAATGTCCACATGTTTGACAGCCATGGTGACACGTTCACAACACAAACACAAATACTATCCTCTATCCAGTGCCTTTTTCCTAAGAAAAGCCAATGAACTTCCAAATAGTTACATGCATACAGTTCACAAATATTCGGCCGTCTCATTTCTTATTATATTACAAAATTGCTTTCCAGAAGAAGTTGAGGTCATTGCAGAAAGAGGAATTCCTGAAAGAATTAACATACACTTATATGAGTGATCAAGCTTTAAAGGGGTCATCGGATGCCCATTTTCCAGAAGTTGCATGGTATGATTCTTTGGGGTGTTCAAGAAAAATTTGTAATATACTTATTAGGGCTGGGCAATGATTAAATTGCAATTAATCGCATTCAAAATAAAAGTTTGTGTAATATATGTGTGTAGTGTGTATTATGTTCCATACATAAATACACACATGCATGTATATATTTAAAAAATATTTGCATGAATATTGTGTATATATGTATACATAATTTATATTAAGCATAAATAAATATTTAATATATGAATAACTCATTTTTCTTAAATATATACATGCACGTGTGTGAACATTTATACACAAAATAATTATACACAGTACACACACATATTATGCAAACACAAACTTTTATTTTGGATGCGATTAATCATTGCCCAGCCCTAATACTTATATAATATTCCTCAAAGTTGTGTAAAACAACACCCTTTTTATTTTTTCTCAAAAACAGCTCTGTTCACAGTGACCTGTTTCAGTGCATCTCTCTTCCATGGGGGTGTCAAATAGCTGAGGGCAGAAATATGCAAATACGAGAGGGGTCGTGGGTGAGCATGAGCATTATGACATCATAATGCTCAGAAAATCCAAATGCCTTATTATATTGAGAGTGTTTAAGACTTTGAGGATTTAAAAAAGAGGAGTAAATAGATTATTGTTGTGTCCACACACTGCAAAGACACATTTATATGCAAACATCATATATAAAAGTGAAGTTTGCATCCGATGACCCCTTTAATAATTGTAAAGACGATCTAGCATGATATCTAAGAGCCTTTGGCATTAAATATCATCCATTCTGCTCACATAATTTTTCATTTATACACATGCACAGAATAACAAGTTCCGGCTTTCTGCAAAGCCCCGGGTGAGTTTTGCCTCAGTCTTTAAATTAATTGAGAAGGAGAACAGTTCTGCTTGGCCTTCCCCACATATTGCTTTGGTTTGTTCTTAATATGAGCTCAGCATAATGAGAATAATGAGAAGAAATAACCATAAATGAGTCCACAGATGAAAAGACATAAAATTAATTCAACTGAACACTTTGGCCCAGTCTAAAAGCACGATTCTTAATGCTATTAAAAGGCCAATTTAGATTGTCAAATTATATAGTGTTCTAATACAAAATCCTGTCCTTTTTCCAAGTTTATGCATATGGAGGTTTTATATTTTAATATAAAAACCTATTTAATATATTTAAAATAAACCTGTTTAATATATTTAAATATTTTAAACCAGGGGTTCTCAACTTCCAGTGCTCAAGACCACTGCTCTGCATATTGTGCATGTCCCTTATTTAACACACCTGATTCAGATCCTCAGCAGAGAGTCTATCCTAACGAGCTGAGGATCTGAATCAGGTGTGTTAAATAAGGGAGACACACAATGTGCAGAGCAGTGGGTCGCGAGGACTGGAGTTGAGAACCCCTGTTTTAAACCATGCATGTTGAAATGTATAAGCACACTATGCAACCACTGAATGTTTCGATTTACAAGCACAGTTTGCATTTAGTTGAATTAACACGCCAGTCCTATGATCAGTTTATTTGTAGAGAAACATGTCTTTAAAGTGAGATATTTTGCCATTACAGACATGATTTCGAGACACTATTCTGTTTTTTGTTCCTCCTGAAATCCATCATCCCCAAACCCTGATCCTTCATGGTCTTTTCTTGCTTTCTGCACCAAAAGCCACAAGCTTGTAATAGTCATGACTTTTGAAAGATGGGGGAGTAAATCCTTCATTCACACTCTAAGAAAAAAAAAGGTTCAATAGTGTCCTTTTGTGCCAAAAAAGGTGGAACATTTTTATTATTGCATTATTCAACTATTAAATTAATCAAATTTAAATAAAAATAAAAATGGAATTAAAACAAAATGAACTAAATCCATAAAATTATCCCATGAGAATCAACTGACAGTGACAGAATCCTTTTCTTCAAAGAGCGCAGACTGGTTTTATTTTTATTTTACTCAACGTGCAATACATCTTGTGTTCCTCAGACAGAGTCAGGGTCAAACACTTTTAGTTAGTGTTTACTGAACATTCATTGTCCTGTGTTAAAGTTTCCTGTGTTGGTAGAACTTGTGCTGCAGTTTTAACAATAACACAATGTAGTGGAAAATTACAGTACAGCTGTTTGCCATTCGGTGTTCATGCCACAAGTTAATGTTTGCACATGTTTCTATGGTTTTCAGCTTTTGAATTATAAATGCAGAAACACGGGGAATACATGTGGTTTCAGATTGAAAATATTTACCCATCTCATTTTAACCCCTCTGTTTGAACCCTTTAATAGGCAATGACATCACTTTGAGCATTGATATTATGTTAAAATTATTTTGTACTCAACACAACCTGACTGTTTGCAATGTTAATAGCAAATATTTTGTAAAAATGAATATGCTTTATCTAATCAATAGAATTGTGGCAACAGATTACAAGCAATATTAAATGTAACTAATTAGAATTGAGTAATTAGTAATCAAATTATTCCTTAAAAGTTAACCATGTAAAAAGGAGTAAAGTTTGCACCAAAAAAATAACAAAAATATCTCACTAACAGATGTCAAAGATTAATTAAGAAATCTTTATTTTATTTTGCCAACATTGAAGACATCTGATGTTAACAAGCAGAATCACGGAAGGAGAAAATCAGTCATTTTAAATCAAACACCGATCACCATAATGGTGACTTCAATTTATGTTTTTTTGGGTTGTTGGTGTAAGTTTTACTCATTTAAAATGGTTAACTTATAGACCATTTCACTAGATGTAAACAACAATGGTCCAGAAACAGTTTTTCAGTTTGTAACTGTTTTCTTTATTTCACATGTAAAGAAAACATCTTAAAGATGTTTGTTTAACTTTTTGATTCAGTTTTAAATGTTCTGTTGGTTGTATTTTATCCCAGCTTTTATGTAGTGTTAAAAAATTAAACAGGAAGTGCTTCTGGACCAGTGTTGTTCACATCTTGTGAAAATGGTCTATTGAGAATGAGGAGGTGACGTCACGCGTTTAACTCCGCGGTGCATTGTGGGAAGGATCCGCCATTTTGGGGGACACGCTATCCGTTGTCATGGTTACTTCGACCGTGAGACTGAGAGAAATAGCGTCAGAGAAGTAGTGCAGCTTGATATTTATTTGTATTTTTGCGATAAGGCACACTTTCCTGGGAATAAATGAAGCAAAAGGAAAGGGTCTCTATCGGGAGAGACTACATAACAACACTAAGCAGCGTTATTTAGAGAAACTTGACATCAACATACAGTGTGGACCCATACGACCTGCTACAGAATGGACGAAAGACCCGAAGCACTAAGTTACCACATTTCACACACCCTGAAATAATCAAGCACCTGGTTTATGGTAAGTGCTTAACGTTACTGCTACACAATGCAAGAGTTCAGAAGATTTAAGTCATTAACTTTAGAAGCTTATGAACAATTCTGCTGTGGCTGGAAGCAAGAGAAACCCCCAAACCTGTAACGTTAAACTGCGAGAATTCAGTCAAACTTGATATTTCAGGCTTCATTCATATGTGGAAATAAATCAGATACGTGCATTTGCACCTGCCATGCAATGTCAAACGGACAGATAGGATATTACCCTGTCAATGCGAATCGTACGTCATTAAAAAGGTGTCTTTTTAAAACATTTCGCGGTACAGATAGGCTATATCTATAACAAATTAAACAACTCTAGTTGAATAACAGAGTATTCATTTTGTTTGTTTGTGTTAAATAAAAGGCGAACTGTGCTGAAATGTATTGCTTTTAAAATCATGCTTTGCTCACTGTTGCTGCTGTCAGTTTATCCACAAGCAGTTTCTCTAAATAAAGCTGGCTAGCATTGTTATAAACCCGATAGAACCACTTTCATTTCTCTTCCTTCTCCATATCTTCCAAAGACACTGCCGTGTATCGCTAAAATGTAAACAAATACTGCGCTGTGCTGTGTCTCTCTCGCTATTTCTGCCATATTTAGTCGCGCCTCTGTGAAGTTCAGAAGGCGTTGCTCCTGGCAACCAATAGTGTGTCCTCCCAAAATGGTGGACGGCCTCAATTCGTCACTTGACAGCAAGCTACCGTGACGCATGTCCTCATTCTCAATAGGGAATGCGCGTCCGTATAGGCGATCTAGGCAGTTGCCTAGAGCGGCACTTTTGTAAGGGCGGCAAAATGTGAGCCACCCGGGAATTAACAATTCACAAAATAGGTTATTTATATGATTTACTGAGCTGCCGCCGCCCCGCAGCGCCGGTGAGTGCGAGCCCCTGCTCTCACGAGTCATGACTGGGTGAGGGGAAGTTCGGATCATTTACTGACTCTCTGAGTCATTCGAGTCATTTCGTAAGTGGCTTCTTGGCTTTAAATGTTATTCTTTTAACAGACAAATTCCCCGATCACATCCACCTACGCAATGTTGATTATATTCTGAATTAAGAAATCATAATGCAGTAAACATAAATAATTACTTTACCTTCCGAGTCTTACTTTCATTTGGGTGATCCGTTCATTCATTGTGTCACATAATGAACAGATCGTCCGTTAGGCCTACTCACCGATCAGGGACAGGATGTCGTCGTTGAAACAATATCGCTTCAGGAGAACGCAGTTTCTAAAAGTTGAAATTAATAAAAAATACTACCTTCGCAGTACAATGAAACAAGACTGGCAACAATCTTCATAGAGCGTGAACTGGCTCAGAGAATCAATATGGGGGATGCAGTGAAGAGCTTTGCTGCGATGAAGGCCGCCGTGCGCTCTTCTGAAAACGTAAGTTAAGCTTTATTTGCTCTTTAGTCGTTATTTTGATGCTGAACCTGCTGATGATATAATGTGCTTGCGGACATTTCATTTGTGTGTTCTTTTACGCACATAAAGTGGTGTAAAAAATTTGCAAACAACAGTAATTTGAGGAGGTGAAATGTGATTATTTGGAAAAGTACTGTCATGACTGCTGAAAGAAAAATGCCAGCAGGCATTTGCCTAAATTGCCTCCTGCATAAACTTTATTATTGTTGACATTTTGGGCACATGCGTGTTGCGCACAATTTGCGTTATGTAGGCCTATCGCTTATTGGTCTTTATGTGTTGTTGCTGGTTTTGGTTATATATGGCATATTGGTCTTTGAGTGTTGTTGCTGGTATACGTTGCAAATAGAGGGGCGGCACAATTGACCTTATGCACAGCTTCACTACTTCCTGAACTTAAGCCAGCTCCTTGTTTCCTGTCTTCCATTATTGGCCAAATTGATTAGTTCTGGTGTGCCATACCTCAGTAGTCATGGCAATAATCAGACACACCTGAATTAATCAAGCTTGGCCAATAATGGCAGACAGGAAACAAAGGAGCTGGCTTAAGTTCAGGAAGTATTGCAGCTGTACATAAAATTAATTTTATTAATTATTACTCAATTCTAATTTGTTCAACTTAATTAATAATATTGCTTGTAATCTGTGGCCACATTTTTCATTATTATTATTATTTTTTATTAGATAAAGCATATTCATTTTTACAGTGTAACTACAGTTTCATTCCCGGTAAAAGTCACTATAGTCTCTATATGGCAAATTCTTTTTAACAACCTGGATGCTATGTTTTAAAGTTGTCCTAAAGCAGAAGCAGAAGAATGCAATGGTATTTTAGGAGTAAAACTGCTTTAAAAAAATGTTGGGCAGACTTGATTTGGATTTTGACATACATTTTTAAAATAATATGCAAGAGTTCATCCTTTATAAAAATACTGGAATTTTTCCACAATGTGCAAGAGTTCATCCTTTATAAAAATACTGCAATGTTCCACTAAATACATACTAATAATTTGACATACTAATGAATTAGAATATAATTAAAATGTATTAAAATACATTTCTCAGCTTTGCTCTATTATGCAGTACGCTAGTCTGATTTCACTCTCTAAAAATTACTGGGTTATTTTAACCCAACTTTGGGTCAAATATGGACAAACCCAGCCATTGGGTTACATTTTTTTAAATTACATTTTAACCCAACATTTGGGTTTGTCCATATTTGACCTAAAGTTAAAATGGGTTAGGGTTAAAACAACCCAGCATTTTTAGATTGCATCTCTCACCTCTTTTATTAAATCAGGTAACTTTATTCTGAGAGTGTCTATTAAAGGGTTAAGTGTGATGATTTATTTCGGCTGAGACCGTTCAATAACATTACGTTCATCATGGATGAAAAAATGCCAAGTCAAAACAGGTTACATATTGACTTGTAAGCGAGAGATAAAATGACAAAAATCAGTGTTTGCAATAAAAGGACCACCAGACGCACAGCGTGTACCGTGCCCTGCGTGATAGAAAACAAATGTTCAAAAACAAAGCAGGCCAGGGTATATAAAAAGTGTTCATTAGTCTCTCCCACAGTTCTCCAGTAACAGACCAGCTCCACTGAGACGTACAAAGGGCATCCATTTAATGCTTTTACAAACATTACACGCAGTAGACAGTCTTAATCATGAACAGCCCATTCTGGGAAATCAGAACTAAACACAAAATATGCCAGAGTGAAATCTTTTGGTTTAGACTGAGACGTCATTGTGTGGTTTGGTGGACCATAATATTTAGCTCTTGACTCTATAACAATGCAAGGCCCATTTATGTATAGAAACGTACACAATGAAGTAAGGCACTTTGAGACCTTTTAAAGGAAATCTGTTATCCAAAGGCTGTTAAACATTAATATTTTTGACAGATTGAGCTTTTGATGACAAAAGTTCATTTCAAAGCCTTTTACTTATTTACTCTGTCTACAGTGGCTGATATGCCCATAATATGTGTAACTTGATCCATAAAAAATATTTAACACCTAAGTTTGTCATGAGATTTTCGTTAGAATGGAAAATGTGGCAATTTGCAACAAGAGTTCCGTTAAGCAGTTTAATAAACAAGTCGTTATGGGTCATTATACGAAAATGGTGGCTTTCCTGTACTGGCCTTAATCACCAGGAAAAATACTGAAAAGTGTCAGATACAGTGACACAAAATATATGTTTGTTTTAATTGAAGTGTTTTATTGTTCTTAAAACATATGTAAGACAGTTATATTGAAAACCAATTTTTTATATTGGTCAAAACCATGAAATTGGCTGGTCCCTTGTGTCAGAAGTCGTTGTTTAGTGACATATTTTGGGTTAAAGAATATATATTTTCCCTCCTTTAAAATGCCATAATAAAAATGAAAGTAGTATACACTCTAAAAACGATTTGTTGGCTGAACAACCATACTTATAAAAGTAATTGGATCAAACATAAAAATAAGTATTCATAACTTTTTAACGTTTACTTAACATAAATGGTGTGTAACACAAAAATATAAGTTACTAGGTGCACTTAAATGTATGCATAAATAAAATGAAAAAACATAAGACATGTCAACTACTACAATTGCTTCAAAATGAAGTAAATCGAGCATATATTTTTAAGCAACTATATGATCCACATGATATGCAATTTCCTGTGATACCTATCCAGACAAAAATTTAAGCCATTTTGTGAAACACATGCGAGACTTGGAATAATTTTACAGAACACAACTTGGAATAATTTTACATAAAATAAACGTAAATATTTGAGTTCATTAACATTCTTTTACTTAAAAATATATGTAATGTGATGCATACATTTTTAAGTACAGAATGTTGTGTGAACTCAAATAATTAAGTACATATAACAAAGATTTTCTTTCCAAGTTTGGATTACTTAAAAGTATGATGCAAACATGGTGCATATATATTTTAAGTAAATCCAACACATAATTTTTTACAGTGTACACTGTAAAAAAATATTTTCAAAGATTAGTTATCACAACATATTTTCTTTTGTCAAATCAACTTTATAATAATTTATTTAGTTGAGATAACTTATTATTTTGAGTTTCTGATGATTAAATTAATCTCTTTCATTGTATTAACTCACTTTTTCCAGTTCAATCAACTTAAAATTTTAAGGCAACCCAGGTTACTTATTTTTTAAGTTAAACCAATAATATTTTTTACAGTGTAGTAATCACAACATTTTTCTTTTGTCAAATCAACTTAAATAATTTATTTAGTTCAGATAACTTATTATTTTAAGCTTCTGATGATTAAATTAAGCTCCTTCATTGTATTAACTCACTTTTTCCAGTTCAATCAACTTAAAATTTTAAGGCAACCCAGGTTACTTATTTTTTAAGTTAAACCAACAATATTTTTACAGTGTAGTAATCACAACATTTTTCTTTTGTCAAATCAACTTAAATAATTTATCTAGTTCAGATAATATATTATTTTGAGTTTCTGATGATTAAATTCATGATAAATCACTTTTTCCAGTTCAATTAACTTAAAATTTTAAGGCAACCAGGTTACTTACTTTTTTAAGTTAAACCATCAATATTTTTTTACAGTGATAGTTATTTAGCTTGACTTAAAAAACTAAAATATCAACTAAATATAAATAATTTACAGGGAATAACTGTCCCTCAATTTCATGTCACAAATAATTTGATAATTTCATGCAAGGACTTAAGATCACTGGTGTTTTACAGTTTTTAGTAAGGAAAAGGAAATTTGATTAAATGCTAATGCTAAACCAAATGCTAAATGAAACAATGCCAAGTCATTTTCTCTTTACCAATTTATACCAAAAGAAGCTGGGGGCTTTGGGATTACATTCCAAAGTGGGGTCATAATGGCATCCAAGACATGTTTTAAAACGATTAGTCCTGCACAGTTAAATAATTAACAAAGAACCATGGGCAGATTGTGACAATAAATATCATGCATCAAAGCCAAGAATTCAATGCTTAAGTACAAGCTCAATGTGTTTGAATCCATTTGGGTGTATGGAGGACATTTGAAATATGATCTTATTTAATTGCATTTATCTTGCATAAAATATTATTGAGGTTGCATTTTCCTGATAAGCGGATAGGGTGGATCAATGCTCAGGTCTTTGCAAGAATGTTGAAATGATTAGGTAGAGTAGATGAGACATTTCCCTTATTATGATAAAATACTCCTTCTGAAGGCTGACACATAAAATCAGACCAAAATCTCTCAAAGTGCCTGTTGTGGAGTCTATGTTTACATCATCTCTGTCACAACATTCTTCCAACAATGATGAACGCCATTTTTCATTAGATGACAGTAAATCTCATTACAGAATGCATAACAAACAGCCTCTCCGATTCATGTTGGCCGTCTTTGTTTCAAATGCATTGTGTAATTCTGTGTTAACCTGGTCAGTGAACCTGAATGATGTCCACTGAGTGACTGCCAAATTAAGGAGGACATTAGGCCAGACTTTATTAAAGTATCTTCATCCGAGAGCAGCAGGTTACTCTTCTTATACTGTTCAGTCATGGTAGCTTTATTTTATGAAATTCCAGTGCAACATTAATGCATTCATGTGAATTAATTAAAATTATGAGCTGTGCAGTTACAACAATAGCACTATTATTTAAAGGAACAGTGCATCCAAAAATTCCAAATCTGTGTGACTTTCTTTCTCCTTTGGAACACAAAAGAACAGGCTCATTGGAAAAAAAGTGCCTATTTTTTTAATCAGAACTTGGAATTCATTGCAGTTTCCAGTTGAAGTGATCATTAGAGGCAACTCAATTTTCATTATGATTAAAGAAGCATACATTTTATTTTTGCACGGTTCCTTGCACAATACTATGTTATGAATTCAAAACACTTTTACGTAGGATTTATAAACTAATACATTTTGACGATTTTGCATCACACAACTAGATCCATGTGGCTTTTGTATACTGTAGCTTTTGTAAACTTGCTTCAGCAAACATGCTAATTTTGCATCTCATGTTTGCTTTTGTTACCATTATCGATTTAACCTTTTAGTGCTAGTATAGTGCTTAGTGCTCTACTAGTATTTCATTTCTGAAACTGCCACGATAGGTTACGTAATACAATTGGTGCAATAAAACACAACCAAATTCACATTCATCAGTTTCTGATAAAACCAAACACGCTTTTAGCACTTACTGGAAATTTCCCTTTGAATAAAGACACTATCATTTTGCCTTTTTTTTTGCACACAATAAGTATTCTCGTTGCTTGATAATCTTAACTGTCGTCAGAAGCACTTTTTTATGGGTTTTTCAAAATATTATATTTTGAGGAAAAAGTGGGACTCAAACAACATCTGACCCTGGTGATTTTCAACAACAACAACAACAACAAAACACTAAGATGTATTTCCCCATCTTTGTCACATCTGTTTTGGGTTTCTTGACTTTTTTTTTAATTATTAGCCATGTTTCCTGTTTTTCATGTGCTTCCCTTGCTCCACCTGTTATCCTGCCATGTGCTCCCCTTGTAAATGTGTCATGTTCTGATTGGTTGTTTTGGTCATGTGTTCATCAGTTCTGTTTTGTCATTGGTTCATTGTCTTGATCATCCTCAGGTGTTTTTGTTAGTCATTAGTCTTTCACTGCACCCAAAATGAAATAACTTACCTTTTATGTGGTATGTGAAAGTACGCCAATAGAGTTGTTATGGTGCGTTCTATTAGAACCAATGAACCGACTTGGACATGACGTCACGTCCACACTTAAAGAGTTCTATTATGTTTTGCGTGTCCAAGTCAGAAAAAAAAAATAAAGCAATGGACGTCACCCGGAAAGCTGGTGTAATGGTAGCACTGGCGAGTACCAGGCACTTACATGTTAAAAACTATATATATATATTAGGACTACACCTTGACTCAAAACACGGCGCGTATTTAAACTTGAAATCATGTTTACTTGTATGTCACATGGTTTTCATGTTAATCTTCTGCTTACCAACGCCTTAGATAAGTTGCATTCACAACAATCAATTCCCATACCTACAGGGGACGCAGTAATACAAGTGATTATAATCGTTATTTAAAATACCAAAGCGGTTCAAAAACAATGAAAACAATTCATACAATTCACACAGGGCGCAGCCATCTTGAATTTCTAAACGGAATTCCTTGCTCTGTGTCTGCACGGTTGATTCGGATTGGAAGCTGAATGCATCATCTGAGAAGCTGATCACGTACGTGTCAATGTCAAATAATGTACAGATAATGAATGGCGACTGTAGAAAGCAAAAGCTGAATCCTGGGACATTATGGGTGATCTTGAAATGTGGGACTGATTGTGCAAATCAGCAATGTAACGTTTCATAGCCTAACATAGCAAAGTAGCGATTTTTAAAAACGTTTCAATAAACAACATAGTTGCAATTATATATGTACATAACTGTGTAGAGCACAAAACAGAGACGGTCATTTTTTGACCAATAATTTAAGCGAAAAAAACTTTCAACTCTGGATGGTATGCCCGCCATTGTTGCCAGATGCGCAGTGCATTTCTAACCCCTTGGTTTCAAGTAAGCTCACGAAAATTCTTGGTCTTAAGGGGTATATACCCCTTACCCATACCCCTAGATCAAAATGAGAATTGGGATAGCCCTTCCTCTCACGTGAACGTGCAAAACTAAGGGTAAAGGGTAAGACGGAGAATTGGGATTCAGCCATGGTAATGACAACAACATGGCAGATGTAGTATGTCTGGATTACATTTAGGGCCCTATAAAATCCGCTTTATTTTTTCCCAAATTCCATTTATTTTTTCCCAAATTCCGCTTTTTCCGTTTTAATTTTTGCAAATTCCATTTTTTCCGTTTTAATTTTTGGGAATTAATTTTTTTACCCTTTACTGTTATTTTAGTTGTAAAAAGAGTGTGCTTTTTATTCCGTGTATCGTAGAAATTATAGGGCCCAATACATTCATTCTACACACATTCATCCTAGTACATACTTAACAGTTGTGAATGTAAAATTCAAATGTTGTACCTACTCAGAGTACATGATTTCGGATTAAGCTTTCATATACTGTAGCTCTCATGTTTTCATCATCTCTTTTCTAATGTTTCCTGTGGCCATTGATGGGGATTGTTTTATTATTGCTCTATTGTTGCTCATATCTGGTTCCCGTATCAAGTCAAGCCAAGTCTTATAGTTTACAGTGTATCTTTTGGGATTTAATGTAGGCTACTGCACATGGGTTCAACTTTGCTCTCCTTCAGTGGACTTTCATTACAATTTTCATTTGTGTTCCACAGAAGAAATAAGAAAGTCATACAGGTTTGGAAAAAGTATGTAAGTCTGATGACAGAATTTAATGTTTTGTTGTACGATCCCTTTAACAGTATGAATTGTGTGCTCAGAAGGAACAATGAGAGATGACTAATACTGAGAGGTCGGTAAGTTTGAGGACCAAATTGAATTAACGCATGATGATTCAGTGCCACTTACAACCTCCACCTCCATTCTCTTCAATCTGACTGACCAAACACCTTTTCAATAAAATCCTTGAACACCTTACTTGTGTTCAAAATGTCTTTCAGCAGTTGCCTCAGACAATCCAAGGACATTCTCTCCAGTGACTACTGTATATGCTTTGGCTTGTGCCTTCAAACAGTCTCTCAGTAAATCAGACGATAATTAACAGTCTCCAATCCCCTCTCCACTACCATACTCTTCCATCTGCCTGTGAAATGGGATTATTAGTGGAACTCCAGAAAGCTACACAACCACCGGCAGCATACTGCCAGGGTATTGGTATTTTTAGCACTTTTTCCAAAAGCCCAAACTCCGACGATTCAAAGATACATTTTATATCTCTGAGAGGGAAAGGCTTTCCTTCCTTACAAACAATGTCCCTTCCTTATATTGATAATGGACGGTATTCAGAGTGTCCCAGGTTCCTGTCAGTCTTCCAACAGTCAGTCAAAGACTGGGTGAGGTGTTCCTGTATCCACATAGGAACTATAGACTCGACCGATAAAGGATTTTGAAGGCCGATACCGATACAAATATTTGTTGGTTTTAAAATCCAATATATCGGCCGATATTTATTTTCTAATTTCAGAAACGCGCAACAAAACATTAACAGATTTCCCTAACATTAGTTATTTGTAGTTATAGTTTATGAGTTTTATCTAAAATAATATGATAATGCATTTTAAAAAGAAACATGTTTCTTTTATTGTCACAACAGAACAGACTGATGAGAGTGGCATTTGCTAGCTTTGTGGTTAGCTAGTCTACGATGAGTCATAATTTAGCAATGGATATACGTCATACTGCAAATTGTAAAACATACATTTTCAATATAACAGGCCAAGGAGAGATGATACGTCTCATTGCTATAATTGTCACGCTCTATTAAAGAAATACTTCAGTCACATTGTCAAAAGTTAAAAGGACAGTCAGTCAACTACACTGTAACAACGTAACGTAATTATTACTAGCTAATTCTGGCTTATTTAACAGCAGCAAAACTGGACATGATGGTCACAAATTTTGTCATGCTTATTTGAGTTAAGAGAACTGATGAAGATGTTCTTCTTTTAATTGTTATTCAAGCAATGTATGTATCGTGACCAACTCAACGAGTGTTGCCAACAGGAACAGTGTAGAGTGCCCTCTGGTGGACAAACTATACAACTCCAACACTCATGAGATGGTTCAAGCGTGTTTCGTCCGTTTTTATTTTTCATTTTTTAAATATAAATGTATCAGCCATTATAACTGCCGATACCGATAGTTTGGAAAATGCCTAATATCGGCCGAGAATATCGGCCTGCCGATAAATCGGTCTTGGCTCTAATAGGAACACAATGTGAGAAGCTCCTCTGTTTCCATGTAGCCCTTTAGCATCTAGCAAGAATAAAATTGTCCCTGTTTGATTCATTTGTCTAAATCTAATCTAAAGCTGCTATCAGTCATCAGTTGAAGATACAGGCGCCTCAACCACTGTGATGTGTGGCGGCAGCAGCAGAGCTACCTCGGAGATATGTATAACAGCAAAGTGTAAACCAAGCAAGACTATAACAAGGAACAGGGTGTACATTTTCAACCAAGCGAAAACCTAAACTGATCACGATTTTTAAATCGGCAATACTGTCATTGCGTACCGACACGCCCTGCCCCGCCTGCTACCCCGGCCCTGCCCAGCCCGGCTCAACCGTACCTCATGATCTAATGTAATACAGTACACAATTAATTCAATTTTGTAAGCCTAACCACCATTAACACCAAATAACGAGCTCTGTGTTTTGTTACTTTCGAATAATAAGCAAGGTGTAATCTTTCAGATTCTGTCTATTTGATCTACGAAATCCAAACAATAAATGGCGTTTTGCGCTCTTCTGATGTGGACGTGACAGATCGCTCACGCAGGCTCCTCATTTCAGCGGCAGCGCCGCGTGCGATAAACGCCACCATCTTTCCTCAGTTACAGAAAAGACACCTGAAGGTATGTTCGAAAGATACAGTATACTTACTGAAAGGCATCATAACTCGTGTAATCGCTCAATCAGTATTTAAGCAGCGGAAAGACGTCAATAAAACAGCAAAGCTTTAGCTTGTCACTAGCATTATATTTACCTCAGCAGGCAAGTGATTCAGTGTCCACAACTTCCTATAAATGAACCTTTGCACTAAATAAATGCACTATGTTAGCCTGTATATTATATTTTACTTAACCTGTTAATGATATCTTGATTATTTAATTCATGTTTAAAATATCTTTCATGAAAATGACAACTGTGTAAATTATTAGAGTAAAAACACAAGTTAATGTAAAAACTGCCTTATGTTCAGTTTACATGTTTTCATACAATGTGTTGTGTGTTGATTATTATATCTAAAAAATAAATGGCATCTGAATTTAGGTTAAAAGTCTAGGCTACAACATTTAATGTTATAGTAATGTGCAGCCTTCAATATAGTTCACAGCATTAGCAGATTTTTTTCAATCCTTGTGAAATGTTTAATTGTAACTGAATTAATTTAAAGACAAAGACCTTTTTTTTCATTAAACCACTGTTTAAAAAAAAAGCCATTTTAGCTTTCTAAACCGAACCGAATCGAACCGAACCGAGACGTCAAAACCGTGGGAAAACCGAACCGTCAGTTTTGTGTATCGTTACACCCCTAATAAGGAAGATGGGTCATATTTATAAACACACAATCAGGCAATAACGTCCATGATATCCTGGAAATCCAATCATATTAATATAGTAACAAGTAGGAGATGTGTGTGAGCAAACACATGCCCGCATCTTGAGTTTGAGTGTCCCAGTGTGTCCAAGGTCTGGTCCTTGTTTTGTCTAGGTCTGTCCACGATGTGCATTTAATATAATTGTAAGTTACACATGGGCAGTCTTACACAACAACAGTCAAAAGTCAAAATATGAAAATATTAGACTGACTGTAATGTTTTGAAGGACAAACTCTGTAACTTGTTCAAATAGCTACATCATGTTCTTCAGCAAATAGCACCTTGCCAATTTGCCCTGTTTTATATTTACAAAGAGTAGGCCTGGTAGAAAATAAGGGTCAGTTCATTTCAGCAATAGCTAAACAGTTTATGCTACATTGCCATGCAACAAAACACAGATAAAATCAACACAAAATACTGTGTAGAGCCTATCTGCTGTGTTTATACAAGGCTATACTGAACACAAATAGAGAGTTATAATTGTATCTATTAATATATAATAATAATAAACAGATTTAGCTTTTCATTTTTGCCGTTAAAATATTGGGATGCCAAAAGAATAAAATAACTGAGGTTGATATCATCCGTCAAGGACGCCAAATTCAATGACCTGATTCAGTCACAGCCAATCAGACATATAGAGTGCCAAAGTGATGACATCACTTTGTAGGACAACTCGGAAGTTAGCGGCGCATGGGTTCCCTCTGATCGAAAGCAATGCATTTTCCCCATAGACTTTTGAAAGAAAAAAAAAAAAAAAAAAAATCGCAAAAAATAAGATCTGTGTTTAACAAAGAGTTGTGACCCTTACACGTTTATCCAAAATGTATACATTTTGTAAGCCTACATAAAGTTTTTTAAAAACACAAGCAGACACAAAGTTTAAAAAACCACAAGCAGATTAGAACCGTGTGCTATAGATCCAAACGTGAAAATATTTAGAGGCTTTGTTCACCACAGACCTTATTTCAGGCGATTTAGCAAAAACCCATTCAGAAATCCCATAGGCTTTATAGAGCGAAGGAAACCGGTAGTGCTAAAATGCTAATTCACTTCCGCGTTTTGGCCTACAGAGTGACCGTTGTAACTTCGGCACTCTATTGATAAGGCAAAACTATTTACAAGTTGAGCGTTGCAGTCTTCCCTCTGAATTTCTTGTGTGTTTTTAGAATAACACCTTTGGATTTATTCAATAAACTGAATAGCAGTGGACAGCATTGCTGTAGAAGACTGCTTTGTTCTGCAATGCAGGCTAAATGAAACGTCATCACTCAAACGTGAATATTCAGTGTAACGTGCAAACTGCACAACACAAACAATAAATAATATTAACAAAACACATGCACCTTTTTCAAACACATAATATCGCTTATTTCATCTCAAAACCAAGGAGTCAGTTTCCCAACCGAGTCACTGAAAGGCTATTTGTGTGGGAGGGGATCAATTGCCTACATCAATCTGCCAAACTGCAGTAAAATAACACCTCGTTCAAGAAACTCAATATAAAGGCCTATACAACACAGCAAAGGCAGATGATAATAACAGTGACAGCAACAGAAGTAACAGAGGCCTAAACAAGACTCCATCTGTCAACATTTCAGTAATGCCCAGGACATTTCCCCTGTTCAGATACCATCAGCATGCCCAAGTCCAATGCCATTGTCAAAATAACAAACAGTGTATGGATCAGGACGAGAGCATGAGAATGTGATTTCTTGGGGATTCTGTCAGATTTCAGGAACTGCATGTTTTCGCAGCCAACCCGCCCGCTGACTTTTGTCCTGGGTTTTTGTTTAGTTTTCTTTACCATATTATTCTGCTGTTAAAAGTTCACTTGCTCTGCTTGTTTGTATGCATATATTGTTCTGAGTTAGATCATTGCAAGGAGCCAAGATCACAGCAGGTCAAGCTAAGTTACAGTTCAAAAGACCCTTTTCTGAAAATGCCACCCACTGAGATTGACACAATGAGGTTGGGTTACGGGTATTTGGCCATAATGAAACATGTTTGAGCAAAGGGGTGTCCTTAGGTAACTTCTCATCAAGGAACCTCCTCTGTAAATTGATTGAAGATAACACACAGCGAACAGTGAATGTTCTCAAAACTTCCGCTGAATGTTCATGGCAAGGTTCTCAAAGTTATGAACAAACGTTCTTCCAGGATGTTTTTTCAAACTTGTCTGGTCTTTAATGATGTTCTCGAAATTCATGGAACATTCATTGAACTTTTTTTAAATTAAAACATGAATTAAAAAAAAAAACGTGTTTAAATGAAGCTTTTCCTGAGTCAAGTCTTTCATTTCCGTTCGTTGAATGAACCAAATGACACGAAATAACGATTCGTTCATTTTGATAAAGGAGTTCAAACAGTAGTCACGAACGTGCATCACAGAACAGAGCAAGGTGACCATTTGAGCTTATAAAACTTAAACTTGTTATTATTTTTATTTAAATGAGCGATTGTGTCTGCTTGATAAGACCCTTATTCATCGTCTGAAATTGTTTAAAGCCCTTTGAACAGTTTGCAGTTGCACTGAAACTATCTTTTGGACCTTGAACAGTCTTGGTTCCCATTTGAAGTCCATTATATGAAGTAAGTAAATTATCAGCAATTTTTTAAATTTTAGTTCCAAGTCAGTTTCAAGTTAATTTTTTATTTAAAATGTTACTTCTTGTTGCAATAACATATAACATTAAAAAGTAACATTCCCATAATCTTTCCAAAATGATAGTGGAATGTTACTAGATTTAAAAAAAAAAAACGTCTTGAAAGTAAGGTATAACATTCAGAAACGTTTTCTTTAACTTAATGGCAATTTTAGCAAAATGTTCTAAAAAAAATATTTTTAGCTGGACATCAAATCTAAGAATATATATTTTTTAGCTGGTCATCAAATAATATTGGAAGTTAAATAAAACAGAAAATTGTTTCACATTTTACAAGAAAATACTATTTCAGTCTTTTTACCTATTTTCACATTTAATTAAATGTGTTAAATGCAATTTCTTGTGAAATTTAGAGCATTTGTAGTTTACAAATCCTGAAAAAAAAAACTAGTTATGGACAAGTATTCCACAGACTCTCCTTTATTACCATATCATAGAGAGTTGTTGAATATGTAAACCACATCAAAAAATAAATAAATTACAAAATACAAATAGGCTGGTCTCTGCTCCCTACGCAAACATCACGTTGATATCCTTACATAACTGCCTCTCGAAACACATTAGCTGTGAGTATTCTGTGTGGGATTGTCTGATGCTTTTGGACAGGAACCGCTGCCGTTTGATTCTTGTAGATGTTATGTGAGCTGTAAACCGCACAGACTGATCACTTATTAACTCGTAGTCAACACATTCAGCATTTTTGGATGCTCCTATCAAACACGTGTTCTTCTTCACAAGTGAAATGTCTTTTTGTGCGTACGTTTCTTATTAGTGCGTTATGAATTGTGTGGTGCAGGTTGTTTATGCAGATGCGTTTCAATAAACATTAAGATCACGAGAATGTGAAAACAAAAAGGCTACATCCGTTTCTCAAGTAGGCTACACGAAAATACAAAGAGTTTCCCAAAAGAGCTGAGGCAACTCTGTCCTACCAAGTAGCCTATTATGTGTTCATAACTTACAGCTTAAGATATTTAGTCGCTATAAGCAAAGAAAAGTGCTTGCCTGAAGGAAATGTACTTCAAATTTACTCAAAGGAACACCTGTTTCTAATATTCAACAGTGCTGGTACATAATTGAAATACCAAAACGTTACTTGGGACAGCGATGTCCTCTAGTGGAACAGATGGGTAACTGCATTTAGTCTAGATATTTATAGTAGTAGAACTAGTAGTAGTAAAGATAAACATAAGAATAATCATTGTTGAAATTATATGTATTATTTTTTTTTTACTTTATTAAACGGATCCAAGCACCAAATTGAGTTCTCTTTGAGTTGAGTTCTTCAGGTCTTTTTGTGAAACATAATTTTCTCAAACATTTTGATGGGTATGGCAAACAAGATAAATCGTTGGATGTGTCTTCAATATATTAGATTCGTGACATTAGGTTTTAAAGTGAAAGCAAAACGTTAATCAAGCAACTCTAAAAGACAGAGAGAATCACTCACTTGATCGAAACACTTTTGTAGCTTTAACAAGGATGATCTGCATTTCATTTAAGGTCAAGACTATATATGTGTTATTTTGCATTTGATTATTCAATTTTTTTGTACCTGAATAACGGTTAGACCTATACCTGAAACACTTAAAGCTGTATTTAATTCATTTGTTTCATGTTCTGTGGTATGTATTTGTGCTAGGCCTATACTATGATGGCACAGCGCAAGAATATATCGAGTGTCATAGGCCAAGTTATAGTGAAGGATGAATTTATAATGAATTTTCCTGTTTGGATTAAAACCTTGAATCAGGATGAAATCAATTGAAATTGGCATTTAATAGTATATGGCCCTGATCTAATAGCAGTGGAACATCTGGAGTATATCTTAGCCTAGGGGTCTCCAATCTTTCAGTTCCCCATCACCTACTGCTCTGCACGTATCTCCCTTGTCAGACACACTGATTCAGATCCTCAGCTCGTTATGGTAGACTCCTAACGAGCTGAAGGATCTGAATCAGGTGTGTTTAACAAGGGAGACGCACACAATATGCAGAGCAGTGGGTCGAGAGGACTGGAGTTGAGAACCCCGTTCTAGCCAATTATTATTTATTTATTTATTTTTTTTTGCTTTGTGTTTCACAGGATTTAAGACATGGTGTGTTACCTCAATCTATGTTAACAGTCTTATTAGTGTCAGTAATTAAAGATAAAACTGGTCAAACTTAGGCCCCGTTCACACTGCAGACAAAAGTGGCCCAAATCAGATTTTTTGGGGGTCAAGTGACCAGGTCAGACTTCTTCAGAGATAGTGTGAACACTCAAATCTGGTCCAGATCTTGATCTTTTTAAATCAGATTTCTAATTCATCTGTAGTCCTGAATCAGATACAGATCTGATTTTTTTTTCAATGTGTCTGCAGTGTGAACAACCAAAGCGGATTTAATGCGACTCTGACGTCAATCTACACATTTAACACAATTATGCGCCGCCTAGTAAGCACTAGACACAACAGACACAGACAGTAACATTAAAAACTTGAATACATATGGAGAACAGTGATGGAGGGAGAGTGAGGTGTTCGACCTTTAACATATGGGCTAATTAAAAAATAGCCAATATTGCTTTCTTTCTCTTCATTCTTCTCCTCATCATCATCACCTGCTCATTAATTTTACAGCTTCCATTCCACAGACATTTAGAAATAAAAGCATAAATGCTTACTTCCTCCATAACCACACGAACATTAGTGCAACAGCGTGCTGCATGTGATGTCATTGCTGTTCTTTTGCGCATGCGGGTTAGTTTGAAACATGCAAACAGTTCACATTTGAATCAGATATAGGCCACATTTTAAAAGGTGATGTGAACAGCCAAACCCAAAAATCAGATCTGAGCAAAAAAATCTGAATTGAGCATTAAGACTTGCGGTGTGAACGGGGCCCAAGAGTATAGAACATTATAGGCCAATTGCCTTTGCAAGCATAATTTTGCGTATAGGCTACTCACAGGTTCAAAGAATATTTGATAATCAGTTTGGTTTTAAAAGAGAGCATGGAACTGATTTATGCATACATTCATTAAAGGAAGGTCACCGAGTATAATACACAGAAGATCCAATAATGCAGCAAGTTTTTAAGGAAAACCGTTACTCATAAAACAGTCCAGCCGCAGGGGTCAACATCCACACAAGCAAGCCAAAGAACAATGAGCAAACAGACCTCAGACGTGGTGTGATTATAGAGAAGGACTCCATAACAAACACTAAACAAGCAGGGCACTTATACAAAGACTAAAATCATGTGTGACAGCTGCTGGGTGTGGGATAGTGGGAAATGCAGTTTCAAATGTGACTGACACCGTGGGGAAGAAGACCTCTAGTGGTGAACCAGGGAAACACAAACCCATACTGTGACTTTTACTTTGTTTTTTTGATGCATGCTTCTAAAGCATTTAATCGAATTAATCACACTAAGCTTCCAGAAATGAGGGACTTGTTTTGTGTTCGAGAAAAGTCTTCAACATATTAAAACATTGAAGCCAATATTTCAAGGCACCTCTTTCTTTCCGTTAGACTAAAGTGCAGCACTCCTTGAGAGAAAGAACGCATTATCTTGATGTTTTGATTGGACTCTTGTTGTGGAAATTTTAATTAGTGAAGATTACTATGTAGTCTGAACCATGTGTTTCCACTGAACCTATTCCATGAGTAAAATATAGATGTAGGGACAGCCAGTTTTGGCCAGTTTATTTCAGTACCAGTTTGTGTCCTTAAGTAGAGACTAACAGCAGTAAGGACCTTATCTGGGTGGGTGAAAGGTACAGCGAGTGAAGAGAAACCTTGAAAAGACTATAATAGCTGTCTGAGGGCATCTGACTCATTCCAGTGTAACTGCTGTGTTGGCGAATGGGCCTATTCTTGCAAGATTAAATACTTCTTTCTTTATTAATTTGACTCTGAGTGTCTCTTATTCAGTGATGATGTGTTTTTGCCACAACACTCCTGTTTACAGTCAGAGCATGTCCAAATCTAACCTTGGAAAAGCTGTGTGTCCCACGTCCAGGTTGTGTGAAGCCCATGTCCAGGATCCATCTGAGTGAGGTGGCTTGATGCAGTAACTCCAGCCTCAGTCCAGTCCTTTTGAAGCTCCCCCATACATTTAAATGGCCTTTTCTTGGCAATCCTCTCCAGTAATTCCTGCTGCTTGTGCATCTTTTTCTTCCACACTTTTGCCTTCCACTTTTTCTGTGCTCTGATACAGCACTATGAGTACATTCAAGTTATTTTGCAATTACCTTTTGAAGCTTTCCCATTCCTTGAGGGTGTCTGATGGTTTTCTGCACAACTGTCAAGGGTCAGCAGTCTTCCCCATGATTGTGAATTTCACTGCACCAGACTGAGAGACCATTTAAAGGCTCAGGAACCCTTACAGGTGTTTTGGTTTAGTTGATTAGATTGTGACACTTTGAGCCTACAATACTGAACCTTTTCACAATATTCACATTTTCTGAGATTGAATTTGGGGATTTCATAAGCTGTAAGCCATAATCATCAAAGTTATAACAAATAAAGGCTTGAAATATCTTACTTTGCATGTAATGAGTCTATATAAAATAGCCTATTAGTTTAGCCTTTTTTCGAGTCCCACCTGTAAGCCGGCTCATAAATGTTAGGCTATGTGGCACAGGTGATAGCCCTTTTAGAGCTTATTGTACATCATTTTATATGGCACATATAACAGTAAGAATTTTGCTTAAACTCCCAAGATGGTAAAGTGGAAGCCAAATGTTCGTATCTAGTGATGTCCCTACGAGTACGTTGCATGCTGTGTTAAGGAATTATAAGCTAACTTCATGTATCGCTGAGGGTGATTAGAAAAATACAATCCCAGTTAGGGTTGGGTATCGAGAATCGAGTATCGACTTGGAACCGGGACTAACTTATCGCTTTTCCGGAATCGTTCAAAAGTTAAAATTTCGATTCCTGAGTTTCGATATTCACAGTCCGCCGACCAGAAGAAGAAACCGCTGAACAACACCAACGAAGAAGCATCTACCGGAAGTGTTGGCATAACCGCGTGAGTCGAACATGAGTAGCTTACGTCGGCGGTCCAAAGTGTGGCTTCACTTTTCTAAAAATAACGAAATCTCGGCAAAATGCAAAATTTGTGACAAAAGAAGTATTTGTGACAGAAGGAGTATTTCCTTCAGAAAGACCGTTGGTTAGCAAGGTTAGCTAAACTTTTTTGACCCTGCCTCTTAAAAGAATCGGAATCGATCATCGCTTAGAAACCGTAAATCGAAAACAAGGAATCGGAATCGTTCAAATTCAAGCGATACCCAACCCTAATCCCGGTGGTCTTAAATTATCCTATAATAGGTGATAAGGTATTCCTCCTGGTTCTGGAAGCACTGGAACTCAAGTTTGTATGTTTTTAAATAATGTCTGTTGTAGTACAGAGAGCTGCCAACTTTTGAGTTTAGCTTGGCGTGAGTTTTTTCCATGTTTAAAAACACTCCTGTCACTGAACAGCTACAGTGGCGTAGATTATAGCACGTGTTGTTCATTAAAGAGTTAATGCGCTTGGACTCTGAGTTTGAAATCTGCCTTTTGCCAAACATATGCGATGTAAAATGTATAAACTGACTTGAAGGTCTCTAGCGTTATATTTTGCCAATTAACTAAAAAACGAAACCATGATATTGCTTTTTTCCTTCATAAAACAGCACAAGACTTTAAGAAAAGTCATTCTGTTTGAGCTGGGTGTTTAGAGAAATGTGTGCACTTTGCTCACGCGAACACGGAGCAGTTTTTCCTTTGAGTGAGACTGGAAAATCCGTAGTGGATGTAATCGGAGTGATAACAGAACGCTTAGAGTGCAGAGAGGAATTGGCTTTGACTCCAGTCCTGGTTTCTGCGTCCGCGCTGTTCAGGAGCTCAGCATCAGTCTCTGTATGCACGATCGCTCTAGACTAGATTAGAGGATATTTTTACTAGTTTGCGGTAAAACTAGTCAATCACGAGTGGCTCAACTGGTGGATTTATAGATAAACTTATCTTTCAGGTATTTTGCCGACTGGCTTAACACTTTAGCGTGAGAAATCGGGGGTGTGGCGTGAGAGCGTGAGATTTGGCAGCCCTACTTGTATGTTATTCTTTCATTCTGTTTCTTTTACTTTGTAATATGCACCTAAGGGTCTGGAATAAAGAATCAATAATAATAATTTTCATATAGAAATTATATATAATTAATTTCCACTTTTTTGGCAGTCACGATGAAATTACTTATTCAAAACAAAGGCTTTTTGTATGCGATTTGTGAATTGTAGTGAAACGACGTAACAGTAACCGGCGCTGGAAGGTCACATGATCATGACAATACCCTGGCATTTTTATTCATTTACTTTTTTGTATTATTTATTTATTCATTCATTTATTTATTTATTTTTTGTTCATGTTCTGTGATTGTTGTTCATTTTTTTAAACAAAAATAAAAAAACGATCATGACAACATGGCGAATGTAGTAGTATGCTAGGATTGCATTTATACAACAGAAATTTATACTAGCCTACTATAGAATATACTGTTTTAGCTCTCGCAAAGTAAGTAGGGTTAGCTTGCCTACTTATTTAACTTTGTGGGCGCCTAAAGATTTTAATTAGTTGGTTCAGTTGTGTTTGATTAGAGTTGGATCTGAACTTCGCATGGAGGTAGACTAGAGGATTGGACACAGACATGTAATAGTTGTTATTCACTAGGGGGCAGTGTATCTTCATTCAAAACTAAATTTTGTTTCTGTTTAAAAAAGGACTTGTAGGCTACCATCAGTGTGACCCAAACATTCAATGAAACACACTTAGATGGGGCTACATATATATGTCTCTTTGCTCTGTAAAATATATTTAGTAACGTGTTTTACCATGTTATATTTCACTTGCTGTTGATGTAAGAGTGATCATGCATGTTTGATGACACTGATGTTCACATGACCTTGTGTGTTGCTGTGTGCAGGATTCTGGGAGTGTGTGCTCAGAAACAGCAGGTGTTGGCACAGATCTCACAGGTGATGATTTTCTCTGTTGACAGAGCGTTTATAAAGGTCAGCCTCCTCTGTCCTCACCCTGTGTTATGTTTGCTGATAATAATGCTACTTTTCCACTCTGAAAACTTCTGGAGTGCTCTCACATTCAGCCAATAAAACAGTCTAGCCTATAACATGGCAATAAAATTTATAGCCCATTACAAAGAGAAGCTTTGTTTACAAAGAGACAATTATGCATGCGACAAGATCTCTATGCCTCCCTAAAGTAATGTTTCTATTTTACTGCTCAAAGGTTCCTCTTTCAAAGCTTATGACACTTACTGGAGTTTTATTTCATTAAGTAGCCTATCAACTTGACACTTGTTTCGCCTTATATTCATTGGAAAACATAAAAATGCACACAAAAGAGACAATTAAGGGCGAAGAGCCAGTGTGATTTGCATACCAACTCAGATAATAATTTGATTAGATATTTGAGTTCAGTGTTGACGTCACTGACTTTTAAAGGGATACTCCACTTTTTTTTTTTTTTTTTGGAAATAAGCTCATTTTACAACTCCCCAGAGTTAAACAGTTCGAATTTTACCGTTTTCGAATCCATTCAGCCGATTTTCTGATATTTAGAAGAATATCAGTAACCAGACAGTTTCTAGTCTCATTGACTTCCATAGTATATATTTTTTCCTACTATGGAAGTCAATGAGACCAGAAACTGTCTGGTTACTGATATTCTTCTAAATATCAGAAAATCGGCTGAATGGATTCAAAAACAGTAAAACTTGACTGTTTAACTCTGGGGGAGTTATAAAATGAGTCTATTTCCAAAAAAAGTGGAGTATCCCTTTAAACTATACTGTTCAAACGTAAACTTTTATGCATTAAACTGATCAAAAGTGGCACTGAAGACATTTAGAATGTTACTTAATGTTCTATCTCAAATACACACTGTAAAAAAGTTGCTGCCTTCAATTTTTAAATATACAATCAACTTGGAAACTTGGATATTTAGGTAATTTCAACTTAAATGACTAAACTGGCTGAATTTAATGAAATAAATGAGTTGAATATTGTATAACGTTTATTGCATAAAATATTGCTTAATGCATTGATCATTTATATATATTACCGTGAATAGGCCTAATGTTCTTTTGAACTTTCTATTCGAAATCTAGAATGATTTCTAAAGTATCATGTGACACTAAAAACTGGAGAAAAGGTGCTGAAAATTCAGATTTGCCATTATTTTTAAATATATTAAAAATAGAAAACAGATTATTTAAAATTGCATTACAATATTACAGATTTTAATGTATTTTTGAATACTAAATGATATTGGTTAGACTAGTAACTAGTAATTCACTAGTAAGAATGTAAAAAGCAGAGGAGGCTGAGGAAACAGCAAGACTAGAGAAATATTCTCAGCCGTCAGCTCTTTTGATCAGGCCTCTGCCAGAGCTAATGGCGGCTGCAGAATCACAGTTAAAGTAATCATTTCTCACCTCTGCTGTCTGCCACCACTGGGGAAAGGTAATGTGTGCCTTGGAGACTGACAGGGAAATCATGGTTCCCATTGATGCCGCTCCATAAGGGGAAAAGATGAAAGAGCAAATGTGTTCGCTCAAAAGATTTCTGTGCGTCATGACAAATCATATGTTAACTGTTGTACTGAACAGAGAAACACACCTTCATGCTCTATTTTTGGTGCTTGATTCAAAAATCTAACATATATGAGAAAAAACAAGGAAGTCATGGTTTTGCTTGTTAGCATGGGTCAGTTACACTCTGTGCTTCATATTTACCAATAAACAGCCAATATAGTAACATGCATGCTGAGTTGCAACTAGTTAAAAGTGAGATTTGGACATTAAAGGGGTCATGAACTGGCTTTTTAAATTTTACGTTATAGGTGAACTTATGACATTCGCTTGGTTTTTGCATTCTAAAACGTCACAATGAATAACTAATAAGCTATTTTCTACCCTAGTTTTGAGCCCAGCTCAAAAACGCTTGGTTTTTATGGGCGTCTCGCACTGAAGACTTGGAAATAAACATCCACTGCTGTGAGTGGATACCAGTTTTGCATATTATAATGAGTTTCAACCAAGCGGCAACATTATAATCTGAAAGATGAAGCCTACCCGGAAGTGCGATAAACTGCAATACATCTCAAATCCGCTAGAGGGCGGTCCCAAAA
Organism: Hybognathus amarus; assembly: GCA_030378365.1. Taxonomy (NCBI): domain Eukaryota; kingdom Metazoa; phylum Chordata; class Actinopteri; order Cypriniformes; family Leuciscidae; genus Hybognathus; species Hybognathus amarus. The sequence continues at coordinate 14,116 of JAQIUQ010002649.1, read as the reverse complement.
GGGAGCCAAAATCCATAGACATCATGTTAAAATCTCCGTTTTCACAGCATAAATTCATATGGTTACAGTTTGGTCCCATTGAGCTTTTATTGTAGTCTTCAATATGTTCCGAGTTCCTGACAACTGTGAGGGGGTGCATTTTTTCTAACTCGTAGTTTAGATCATATTTAGATATAAAATGTATGACAAATAAGGGCGTTTAACTTTGATTGACAGCTGATAACGGGCTGCGCAGAGTGAATTTGACGTCTCGGCCATGATCTGACACAACACATCATACCAACTCTGTATCCTTTCTGAAACTTTTGTATTTTATTTTCCAAGATTTTCCAGTATGGTGCTGCCCGTACCCAGCTTCAAAAACTCGTTCTTCGGAGAGTCTATGGGTGACGTCACAGACGCTTTGTCCATATTTTTCACAGTCTATGGTTTCAACTCACCTCGTCGATGTACGTGGGGAAAATTGTTATTCTCATACGTCTATATGTTTATTGGTGGTTTTTACAGCACACCGACCCGAGACGTTGGATGACTTCGCCAGCATCATCTTTTTCGCACAGCTCTGAACTCTTCTGGCAGGTCAGGGTCGGCACATTGGGGCTCTACATCGCCGTAGGTCTGTCGCAGGTTAGCACTCGTGTCAAACTCCATCAGCTTTTTCAGGGTCTTCACTGCCTCCAGGGAGAAACTGTACCCACTGTCCCAATAAGACAGATATTCAATAAGAAGTCAAGATGTGACTTATTGTCCCTCACTGCAAAGTATTTTTCCCCACATGGGTCTGTCTGAGAGTGAAGAGCTGACATTAGCCACCATTTACATTGATTGATCTTGAAAGTCTGGATCGGAATTATACACTGAATCACATTCAGGGTTCAGCCATTCATAAATAGCTGAAGAGAGGCACATATATTAACTTATCAGCAATGTCATGTTCAATTGATATACAGAGAACACTGAAATCAGGCGAATAATAATAATAATAATCTTGTCTTAGTTTGACTAAAAAGTCAATGTGCAATACTTTTACCAAAAGGTATATTCATAAGAGTTTAATTAAAATATGCACAGATGAAACTAACAATATACCTGTCAAGGCCGTATCTGCATCATATTTATCCTGAAAAACCCAGACAAAGAAATAAATGGTGTGCTTAAAGTTCTTATTACCAAGTCACATAATATTCTCTGACATACTTTTTAATTTTTTTTGTTCAACATTCTCAGTTATTCTGATTATGGGAGTATTTATTTGTAGCTATCTGCCAATAATGATAAAAATAAACGTACTATAATACATTTTTTTATTTATTTAAATCAGCATAAATCTATTTGAAATATTTAAAAGGATTGCTAGTAGTTAAAATATTTCAGTGTTACAGTAATCAGCATAACCATTGAGAAAAATGGGGATTACAAATATCAGAAGGAAAAATATGTGCTCAAATGTAATATATATATATATATATATATATATATATATATAGAGAGTTCAGATGCAAAAGCCTCTAAATGCCATTTGAAATTTTCTTCTAGAATGATATTTTTTTATCAAGCCTGTATATTAAATATCAGTAATTTTACTTAAATGGCAATGAAGATTACCTATTAATTGTCATCCAAGTGATATTACTGAATGTATATATACAAGCTTGATAAAAATGGTCATTTTAGAAGAAATTTTCAAATGGCACTTAGAGGCTTTTGCATCTGAACTCTTCATATAGGCCTATATATATATATATATATATATATATATATATATATATATATATATATATATATATATATATATATATATATATATATTTATTTTTCCAAGAGGAATACTAATTCCAATCATAATAGACTAAATAAAATGTATTTGTGCAAATTATAATCTCTTACTGTAACCTATCTTATTAAATTATTGTTACACGTGTCCTATCTTGACAAAACAAATCAGTTTTTAAACCTGCAGTCCGCAGTTTTTCCTCTTTGTCGCCATCTCTGTTCGAAATCTGCAATTGCAGTTATTTGCGGAATTATCAACTTTACGTGAGTTGTTCTTCAAAACTGTTGTCACTGGTGATTGTCGTTTGAACCTTTCTGGGTCCGCCATCAAATTGATAAGTTTAATTATAGACGCTTTCCAGTTTTTTAACACGGTAAATCAGACACGTCGATAGAAAAACATCTTGTCTCCTATTTTTGTTCAACGGGTCTGGTAGTGTCACATTTCAGTTTGGCCAGGTAACATTTATTTTCTTTGACTGGCAAGAAATACCAGCTACTTAGGTTATTTACTTGTTATGGATTGCCTGCGCAAGTTTGCCGGAAGTTAAGTTTGGGCCAGTTTTATGCACATGCGCAGTACCAGTTTGTTTATGTTGTCACTGCTGAAAGCGTCTATAATCAAGTGCTGTGAAAAGGCTATAAATCTCCAACTACAACATCCTCACACGCAATATAGCTTATACTAGCCGAGACTCTTCTTTGTGTGTACAGATGTGGCGTTATGACGTAAAGACATGCTCGAATCTCGCACGGAAAACCACCACTGGAATTAAAAACATTATTACAAGCTTACCGTTTTGAATCGAGCTAAGGCAAGCAGGTAGTTTTGAACACTAACTGGCTGGTTGTGTATTTTCTCAAATATGTATTTTGGATAATTTTTAACCAAAAAAAAAAAAGCTAAGGACTGCAGCTTTAAAAAAGTATAATGACTATAATGTATAGTGACTATGACAAAATATACAGTATTTTGTCATAGTTATGAAAGGTGCCCAATGTTATCTGTTACATAGAACAGGGTTTCTCAACTCCAGTCCTCGCGACCCACTGTTCTGCATATTGTGTATGTCTCCCTTTATTAAACACACCTGATTCAGATCCTCAGCTCGTTAGGATATCCTAACGAGCTGAGGATCTGAATCAGTTGTGTTAAATAAGGGAGACATGCACAATATGCAGTGCAGTGGGTCGAGAGAGACTGAGTTAGAACCCTGACATGGAAGGAAAACCCCAGATTTTCAGATTTCCAATATCCACTCCTACAAGACACTCACATTTATCAAATACAGAAACGCTTTGAGATTGCAGTGCCACAATCACACTGGCTTGACAATGAAGCTAGTAATATTTTTTCTCAAACAATTTGACAATTGTTTTCTCCAGCCTCACATTTTTTCTCCAGCCTCACAAAGTGACAGTGGTTTGTGTGAATAGACCAATTTTGACTTACCTTAACCTGCACACATTGTATCTTGGGGTCAGAAAATGAAAATGATCAGCGCTCTCATTTTCACTCAAGTGTGGCTCTTCACAGAGAGGGATTGCATTGAGGGAATTTAGAAAAACATCGGGTCAATATAAAGAGTGCTTATTGTGTTAATGGTTACTATGTAACCTGTTATGATCTGGTGGTCTGTCGTTTACATTTTGAACTCCTCTTCGATAACAAAAGAGGATGTGCGTGTTTTCTCTATGGATAAATCATATGCAGCCCTGTCAGTATAAGTGACGAATAGTGCTAGTTAATCTCATCCATCTGTTATGAGCACATACAGGACGTAGATGTCAGCAAACTGGGATTTAGGAATTATTGTACACATCTCCCTATAAACTGTAGGGCTGTCAGGGGTTGATACATTAGGAATGCTACGGATAAACTGTTTCAGTTCAGAAGTGTAATAATAATTATTTTAATTACATATTTTGATGTAAATCCATGATATTTGTTTCCTGTTTTTGTCATTATGATTGTTCATTGTAAGAGATGCAACCCATGCTTAATTTTTTCTGATCTTGTATGTATAAGTTCTGCAAAAGGCATCTGGTAGCCTGCATAAATAGTTTATTTTAATCATATTATGTTTGTTGTCAGTATGTTTGAGAGGTGAGCCTGTTTGTAATCTAATAACGCATGGGGATACAAAAGAGATGCATCAGTTTAATCCTGACAAAACTGGACGGAGACACAACAGGATATTGTGTTTGTCAATCCACTGGACTATAGTAGCTCTGCAATAAAACACAGAGTGATTGGAAAAAATGGGATCAGTGCATATTGCCACTCATTGTTAGCCTTGCAGACAAGATGGCATTTGATCAGAAACCCCAGATCTCAACAGAATCTGACTCTATTTAGTACTAACAGCCTCTTTTTGTTCAAATGCTCTTTTCTGAACCATTAGTCTGCACCTGTGATGGCCTTGGAATTCTCAATGATGCAAACAAACCATCCTACAATCACTATCAGTGAATGAAGTGTTGTTGACAAGTGTTGTTGGCGTAAAAAGAGCGTAGAATCCAGGGAAAACATTTATTTAAATTCAAAACTAAGGAATATATAGCATAGGCAGACAATACAAAATGACTAATAGCAGACCAGGAGCTGACTGAAACTGAGGTCTTATAATATATTATACACAGCTAGGAGACAGACCTAAACAGAATACTCAGATCAATCAGAAACCATGGTGACAAACAGGCAGGAAACAGAGGATGACACAACTAATAAACAAACCAGAAAGCGGACCCTGAAACACAGCATGAACAAAAAAGAAAAATAGATAGTTACCTATATTTCTAGAGCTGGTCGTGGTTGGACATGAAGAGAAATCCTCTCTAATGACCAAAACCTTCAAAGTGAAAGAAATGGCACTCTCCATTCTGTTTGCTCACCATTTCCCTGAAGCTTTCAAAATAGGCAAATTATAGTTCCATCAGCAGCCGGCTTGCTTCGCCTTTCCTGAGCTTACGAGAAAACTCAGAAAGAACATTGTAAAAAAAAAAAACTAATACATTTTTACTCAAAGCACAGGTAATCAAATCAAGGTGGTTGCTTTTGCAGAAAATGCTGCGCAGCAAACAGGTTTGGGTTTTTATGTGGCTTAGAAGAATGTGTATGCAACGCAGGCGGAAAAAAGTATATGGCAAGACACAATTATGATTACAGGGGCAGATTATGGATTAATAAAGACTAGTTTTCATGTGGCACTTTGCACGATGATGTTATGACCTCAAAACACTTTTTACCATGATTTGTAAACTAATTTTGGAGTTTGTGTAGCTCAGCTGGTAGGCTACTGTAGGCTACTTGACTGAAAAACAAGTCATGATAAAAGAGCTAAAATGCCATGGTTCCTGAGTTTTTATGTCACATTTGCTTTTGTTAACACAATCGGGTTGGTTTGGGTTAAATTGGTTACGTTATTTTAAAAAGTGATGGAGGAGGAATAATCTTTTAGGGTCACTCACGGACATTCCAATTTAGAACTGCAGTGATACGTACAAACTCCAACGTTTTATTACCAATGAAACATTGGAGTTTTACGTATAATATGACCATACTTGGGTTAATCTGACAGTATGTGAAACCCTACAGTATGTGAGTGCAGGCCAGATGGGGAGTGGGGAGGGGGACAATCGTACTCGGGCCCAGTTCATGGCAACCGTGCCTAGTGTGAGTACACCCTTAAGGCCAATTTATACTTCTGCGTCGAGGGTACGGCGTAGTGTACGACGTTGGCTACGCACGTAGGCGACGCCGTTGTGAGCATTTATACTTCTGCGTTCAGGTCTTGGTTGCTCTGCAGTACTGCTCCGAAACGCTAGTTGGCGGCGGAGGGTTTTAATGTTTCACTGTGTTTAGATTCCTCGCGGCTAGGTTACTACAAGCAATAGCGACTGAAAGAGAGTGGATCATGTTGGAGTTGGAGCTTATTGAGGTGGAAAAACTGTTCCTTTAAGTGAAATTCCTAAAACTGAAAGGCAGATATGAGAGAAGACGTTGGAGGAGATGGTACGTGTGGAAATGCGTGAGAAGGTACGTGCGGAAATGCGTATGAGGAAATGCGATGCTACCAAGCCGACCAATCACCGATCTTGCGGTCCGCGTCGCCGCGACGTGTAGTTACATTTTTGAGGAGGTGCGCGTCAGGCTACGGCGAAGGGTACGCGGTATGGGACGCGTCTGTGCGTATGCTACGCCGTACCTACTGCGCGCACCCTACGCAGAAGTATAAATTGGCCTGTAGTGTACGACGTTGGCTACGCACGTAGGCGACGCCGTTGTGAGCATTTATACTTCTGCGTTCAGGCTCTTGGTTGCTCTGCAGTACTGCTCGAAACGCTAGTTGGCGGCGGAGGGTTTTAATGTTTCACTGTGTTTAGATTCCTCAGCGGCTAGGTTACTACAAGCAATAGCGACTGAAAGAGAGTGGATCATGTTGGAGTTGGAGCTTATTGAGGTGGAAAAACTGTTCCTTTAAGTGAAATTCCTAAAACTGAAAGGCAGATATGAGAGAAGACGTCGGAGGAGATGGTACATGTGGAAATGCGTGAGAAGGTACGTGCGGAAATGCGTATGAGGAAATGCGATGCTACCAAGCCGACCAATCACCGATCTTGCGGTCCGTCGTCGCGACGTGTAGTTACATTTTTGAGGAGGTGCGTGGTCAGGCTACTGGCGAAGGGTACGCGTATGGGACGCGTCTGTGCGTATGCTACGCCGTACCTACTGCGCGCACCCTACGCAGAAGTATAAATTGGCCTGTAGTGTCCGACGTTGGCTATGCACCTAGGCGATGCCGTTGTGAGCATTTATACTTCTGCGTTCAGGTCTTGGTTGCTCTGCAGTACTGCTCCGAAACGCTAGTTGGCGGCGGAGGGTTTTAATGTTTCACTGTGTTTAGATTCCTCAAGGGCTAGGTTACTACAAGCAATAGCGACTGAAAGAGAGTGGATCATGTTGGAGTTGGAGCTTATTGAGGTGGAAAAACAGTTCCTTTTAGTGAAATTCCTAAAACTGAAAGGCAGATATGAGAGAAGACGTCGGAGGAGATGGTACGTGTGGAAATGCGTGCAGAAGGTACGTGCGGAAATGCGTATGAGGAAATGCGATGCTACCAAGCCGACCAATCACCGATCTTGCGTCGCGCGTCGCCGCGACGTGTAGTTACATTTTTGAGGAGGGTGCGCGTCAGGCTGCGGCGAAGGGTACGCAGTATGGGACGCGTCTGTGCATATGCTACACCGTACCTACTGCGCGCACCCTACGCAGAAGTATAAATTGGCCTGTAGTGTACGGCGTTCGGCTGCTGCACGTAGGCGACGCCGTTGTAGCATTTATACTTCTGCGTTCAGGTCTCTGGTTGCTCTGCAGTACTGCTCCGAAACGCTAGTTCGGCGGAGGGTTTTAATGTTTCACTGTGTTTAGATTCCTAACGGCTAGGTTACTACAAGCAATAGCGACTGAAAGAGTGGATCATGTTGGAGTTGGAGCTTATTGAGGTGGAAAAACACAACTAGTTACATTTTGAGGAGTGCGCGTCAGGCTACGGCGAAGGGTACGCGGTATGGGACGCGTCTGTGCGTATGCTACGCCGTACCTACTGCACGCACCCTACGCAGAAGTATAAATTGGCATTTAGGCCTTGTACGGGTATTTTTATAACCAGAGTTTTTCCTCCTGCGTTTAAAAAAAACGTCCACATGAAAACGCCAAAACACGCTTTCAAGCGCTGTCAAGTGCATGCCACACCAGCAGGTGGCAATATAACCCTAACCGTATGAAGAAGCCTGAAAAAAAGTTATTACAAGTTCCGCAAGGCAAAACCCCTGGTTTTACTGTCTACATGACAACACTGTAACCGGCGTTTCTGAAAATCCTCACCCTGGCAGGGGTTTACAAAAATGTTTGGTTTCAGTGTCCTGATACTGCGTTTCCGTGAGGACGAATGGCCGAACTGCGTAAGAAAAGTCACGGTTTTAAAAATACCCGTGTCCGTGTGTACAAAGCCTTAAATTAATTAAAAATTAAGGATAATTTTTGGCTTCAATATCTTGTGGAAAAGAGCCCTAGCTTAAGATATTACACAGTACGCAGAGAACCTCTTCAGAGAGAACCAAGGTTACGTTATCATGTAACCGAGTACGTTTTCTAATAAACCTGGTTATATGTGAGGGTGTTCTGCCTACATGCACTCGGCAGAAAGGTTTTTCACTTTTAACTAGAGATTCATGCCTGAATGATTTCATTTTAAGAAGTTAATGAAAAAAGATGCATATTTAAATGAGCAGTGAAGAAGACATCTATCAGTAAATACACTCTTAATGTTCCTGTCACTCAACATTCAATGTATCTTTTATGAGCACAAGCCCACCAAACCTCATTACCGAACTCATGGCATATGTTGCTTTCTAATTGACAGGATACAGAATATAATCACGAGGAAGTCTGCTCCCTTCTAGTCAATCAAAAAGTTAGATATGAAGTGGTTGAGGACGACTTCATTCAGACATCCTGAGCACCTCTTGAATGAAGCATTTTGAATAGGCTACTTTTATCCATTAAAGTGAATTAATTGCCTAGATTTTGCTGTACAAAAAAATCCAATAACATTTTTGTTATGTCAATCATATTATTTTCTACAATACAAATGCAAATGATATGAAGAGTTGTTTCCAAACCTGTATGAATTTCTTACTTCTGCTGAACACAAATGAAGACATTTTGAAGAATATGGGTAACCAGTTGATGGACCCCATTGACTTGATCCACATAATGGATGTCATCAAATGGGCCCCATCAACTGTTTGGTAACTGACATTCTTCAAAATATCTTTTGTGTTAGGCAGAAGAAGGAAAATCATACAGGTCTGGAACAACTTGAGGCGAGTAGCACAGTCTCATCCCAAAGATATCATATAACTGACGTCTTGGGACGTCTTTTGACCATACGTCAATATCCGCCTTTTAGGGTACCCTTAAAGGGGTCATGAACTGGCTTTTTAAATGTTTTTGTTTTGTTGTCTGAGGTCAACTTATGAGCGTTCGTTTGGTTTTTACATTCAAAAACATAAAAATGAATAAGTTATGGGCTATTGTCTTCCCTAGTTTTCAGCCTACTTGAAAAATGCTCGGATTTTATGGGCGTTTCGCATTGAAGACGAGGAAGTAAACACCCACTGCTGTGAGTGGATAACAGTTTTGCATATTATAATGAGCTTCAACTCTGTCGTTGGTTTCGGTCGGTGCACGTGGGGGAGTTTGTTTTGAAAACCACTGTTGTAAAATGGCAACCGGAATGATTCGCCATACATGTTTGACCCAGAGTCGATCCCGAATCGCAGGACAATGAACCAACAGCACCTCGGTTCAATACAACGGATACTTGTAGACACACACACATAATTATTAGATATCAAACAATCTGTAACAATGCAATGCTAGCCGAGTAGATTATTATTTCTAAAATAAAAATATTACTCACGTAAGTGTGTTGCACCACTCCTGTTGGATCCAATATAGAAGGTAACGTAGACTAATCATGTTCCGTGACAACAATGTTCCGTACAGATAAACTTTAACCACCGATCGCTGAATAAATACTTATAGGTCATACACAAAATGCATTTCTGTGTTTGTCTTCATTTCTCCCTAAATAGATAATATCGGCCGGCCGATATATCGAGTATAGACTATTAGTTGCTACAATAATGATGTTAGCAAGTAGCATATTTATTATAGCAACAGAGTGGATGGACAACTGAGTATTTTCTCAAAAAAATAATGTTCTAAACTAAATTTTAGGTCCAGTTTAACCCTATGAGTGGCAAACCTTCAGCGGCAGAAGTGAGTCCCTCTACACTCGCCTAGCCGTCCAATAAAGAGAAGTGAGTTCCTCTTTAATTCATTCTCTTCCTGATTTTGAATATAGCCTCATGTCTGAGCTGTATCTCTGATATGAACAGCGGAGAACCTATAGGTCTGGACTCCAAGTACTTTGAGAGACGAGACGTCAGCATTCCTCTCCGCGGTCTCCTACCCAGCATACATCTAAATAGAGCCAAGCGACCAAAAGATTTTTCCGCAGTTATTTCTTATTTCTATACTTTTGAGGAGATTTAATACATTCTATATTTGATATAAATGCCTTCTACCTGCAGAAGTCCCTAAGCCTTTGAACACGGCTGGAGTAAAACCGCCCGCAGCTTCTGCGTATATTCCCAGGATGACGAACAGCACGTTTATATGGACCTCTATTCATCACTACAGTTTGTGTGTGAACGCCACTGCTAAGATGCTACGGCATTGCAAAGTGATGGTCTTGTTTGTTTCAAATATTTTCAACAATTTATTAAAAGATTTATTTTTAAAACCATTTCTCAATCTGTTTATAAGAAGATTCCCTAAACATGGGACAATTTATATGGTGCTGTGTTTGGTCCTTTAAGTCTACGGTGCCTAACTTTTCAGTGTCTTAAACTTGTTTGTGCCATACATGAACTTTCACCTTTTGCCAAACAGTCAGAGCTGCCGTTTTGTATTCTCAAATAGTGCCATTTAGTCAATTCAATTGGCTTTTTTATTGTAGGTATAAAGTACTTGATTGGTTGATGACAAACTGACTGGTTTGCTGTGTAAAGCTGTATATATATCATTGTGTGTACATTTATATTGTATTTATGGTTTATCCTTTAACCTGTTTATCATGGATTGCAGATTGGCAGCTTGTTCATCAGTTGTAAAATTTTAGGACTTTAATTGAATAAATTCTAATATACAGTTTGAAAAAATTGTTTGTCTTTACTATGGAACGGAAGTATAAAAACACAACAATCGCACATACAGCAAAAATATTCAACTTTTATTGAAATGCATGTTTAGATACTTTGACATATTTACATTGGTCAGTCAAAAAACGATATACCATTTAAAATGTATAATGAAGACGGCACAACAAAACCACAGAACATAAAAAAGCACACTGTATTCTGAGACGAAGAGAATATATTATCATCTCATAAATATCCAAACCACACAACTAATATAACAGATGAACTCATCTGTCTTGTGTGAATAAAATATAGATTTGGTCAAATGTATCTTAAAACAAGCCATTCATCTGCCTCTATGAAAACCAAAAAATATATTGAGATATTTATAATGGCATAAATGCTATGTGGGATCTCAATATCTCAGCTCTGGAAGGGTCTAGAGCCTCCATTTTGCACTCAGGTCCAAGTACCATGGCCCTCTATCAGAATCCAGAGTTTTCAAGAAGATTGGAGAAACTTATTTTTTTCACACCAAAAAAAACAAAAAAAAAATAGTAGGCCTATTTATGGAGGTTTAAACAAGACAGGGCAAATTGTTATGATAAACATTACAATGCTCATGATAAATTTTGTTAACTCTATAATAAGTAAATCCACTTCACCAGCTAATTTTTCCTCCACAGCGATGCCATATAAATATACAGAGCGACCGCGAAACCGGAAGTTCAAAGACAATATTCTGCAGATGACGGCGCCCAAGTCGATGAAGGCCCTGTCCCAATATCCGCACTTCTGCCCTTGTGCCCCTCAAATGCGCGTTCTCGCTAAGGGGTGCAAGACCGTAGGTGTCCCGAACCTCTAATGTGTTCTCCAGGGGTGATCGTAAGGGCACTTAATGCACCCTTTTCGCAAGTGTGCATCAGACCTCACTTTGCTGTGGGATATTACCCAGAATCCTTGTAGTGTTGTGACGTTTCGAACAGCTAACCAATGGGGGAGAACGGTTGCTATGGTGCTGTTCGGGAGCGCAAACTCCGACTAGAAAGGTGGTGAAGTGTTCTTCCAAGGCGGCGAAATGTAAAAATATTAGTATTATTAAGTTACGAAATGTAGTTTTAAGAGTTTTTCACTCGAGAATATAGTTGTTTAAAGCTCAAATCTGTGGTTTATTTATAAAGATAGCGCCTGTTTAAAAAAATTGATCGGACATTTTCGGAGTTCCAGGTGATCACCGGGCCGGTGCTCAGCGCTCTGTACCCCACCCTGCAACAGCCTTGCCCCGGCTAGTCATTCTGACGTTTCCTCTCCCGTTTCCGCGGGCTCTCTGTCTAGTGTTTAAACATGAGCTATAAATCGGCTGACATCTAACGGGCGATCTTTGGTCTCATTAATCTATTAACTTATTTGTTCCCTGGCAAATCGTGGGGAAAGTGAAGTTTTATAACTATATTTAGACTATTTAAATGTAACGTTGTAACGTTAGCCTGTTATATTTGACTGAATCTTTTAACTTGCCTTATTTCTTGACTTTTACATCTTCTTAAACTTTTTAGGCTACTTATACTTTAATAATGGCTATTGTTGATCAATAAAACTGAAATTTAACAAAAGACAGGGTTGTGTCATTTGATTTCATATAAGAATAATTTAATATATAGCCTATATATATAAAAAACAATTTTTCATTTTTTCATTTTCATGAATGGGGTGGGAAGAATTTTATTATCAATTTCCATAATAACAATTAAAATTGCATTTCGAATCGCTGTGAATAAGGTAAGGCAGTATAAGCTCAGGTAAACCTCAATCACAATTTATCTTTGCCAAAACTGTTTTAATATTAATAACATTAAAAGAAAGGTTGGTAGCTAAGAGTAAAAAATGATATTGATTTTTTCATTCAAAGGATTGTGTCATATTACAGCTATTATAAGCAGCACACACATTAGCCAAATTAACCAACCCTTGCTGATCACAACAGAACTGACGTATATTTTTGACGTGCAAAACTGTCCCGATTCTGCTCTTCACAGCCTCGGGCCCTTGCGCACTTTCTTCGCTAAGTGCACTTTCAACAAGTGTCCACTTCCAGGAAGGCCTTAGGGCTCAAGTGAGAATTCGGGACTGGGCCAAAATAAAACCGTAATAAGTGTCCAGCCGCACACTCGCTGATCAGAAATCCAAAATGGCGGCCGCATGCAACCAGCCGTGATCAAGTAAGTGTTAAATACTCTTTACACAGTTTAAAAAGCGTTTTACACGGTCGTTTTTAAATGGTTTATATCATGTTCAGCGCTCTTCGTGTGTGGTAACTAAAACACATTAAAAAAAAGACAATGTTACTCGCATACAAAACGGTAAGATGCTAGCAAACGGCTTTGTTAACTAAATTCAATTAAAACTAACTTTAAATTAACTATTCATATCGGCAATTACAATGTTTGATAAAGATGGGTTTCATTGATCTTTATGTTCCTGCAATTTTACTGTATCATTTGAGAAATAATATTTTAATATTAGACCACTTTTGTTATGTTAGTATGCAGTCTGTAACAATCTGTTTCTAGCAGCAAATACTTATAATAAAGTGAGATGATCTGCTGCTGGTCCTGAATTGCTTGTCGAATAAGTGTTGATGATAGTCTATGAATCATCACTATTATCAGAGCAGATGAAAAGCCTTTTCATTTCATGTCAATAGATCATGTTTTCACCTCATTAATTATGTTGTTAGATCTGTAAATTGCCCCATTAAGCTCATTTTATGTGCGTCAACAGACTTGAGCAAATGTAACTCGATCAACTTGTAACATCTACTAGATCCAAGTAAGTCTAATAACAGCATTTAATTAATTTGATTTAATTTATGTTCCACTTAAAACAAGTAAAGTCAGACTCAGAGAAACAAATTACATAAGTTTACTTTCTTTTTTTAATTATTATTTATATTTGGTGTCTGTATTATGTATTTTTTCTATAATTATTTGCCAACATGTTAATGAGAGGTAAGATTCTAGAAAAAAAGTATTTGTATGAAATTTCTTAAAAATAAAGTGTTCAAGTTGGTGTGATGACTAGAACTTTTGATTACCCAATGGGACACACTTACAGTGAGACAAAAATGCAAGTGTTTACAGAGCTTTATTTTAATTTTCAATTCTTTGCATTTTAAAATCAACAATGTCTGGTTAGTAGTCCCCATGTAACAAAAGGCATAATTTAAAAAATATGGTGCTTTTAATTAAGTGATTTAAAAAGCAGCTGTAAATGTACAAAATACACATACCATACTCATCTTTGCAACATTATAATGACACTTTTTAACATATAAAATATGTAATTCATTTAACTTACAGTGGAATGTTTTCCTCATCATCTTGTGATTTCTGAGCATGTGAGTTTCCACACCTAATGCATGATGGGATAAGCTCCAATGCAATGTTCAAGATAGTGTACATTTAGTGTGTATTAAGGTATTGCACGGATAGTAACAATCGGTTTTGAGTGTAGTTCACCCAAAATGAAAATCACTGTATGCAAAAAATTCAAGTTTATAGAGTTTTAGTGT
>JAQIUQ010002648.1:255000-256325 GCA_030378365.1 Hybognathus amarus | reverse complement strand
AGTAGGCGACGCATTTGCCTACTGGACAATGTAACGGAATAAACATACGCAGATAAGGGATGGAAAACATAATAAAGCTTAAAATGTTCTTACCTGAATGAAGTGATGCCTGTTGTTCATTTGAGTCAAACGGAACGTATGGGGTTTCCTCTTTAAATGCAAGTTTTCACGATTTTAGTTTTTTTAAGATATGCAAAGATTCCCGTTAAAACAAAGAGAATCAGATGTTCCTATTAAAAGCTGCATTACTCTGTAGCCTCTATAACTTAGGTCAATCTAATAACCCTGGTTATGATTTAGTTTTCAAATGAAGTCCTTCTGAAGTTCAAAGTATCTCCGGACTTGCCGAATATGAATATCCACTCCTGGAAAAACTGTTAACACGTATAGGGGATCCATATACATCCATGCAGGAGTCGAACGTAATTCCTTTGATCTAGAAGAGGATGGTCGCTTCGACACGAACTGCGTGAACGCACAGGTGGCGAAAAAATCCCCGGGCTCCGGCTGAACTGAACTCAGTCTGCTATATGACGCCTCGCAGCGCCATGTTGGGCTCGCGAGACAACGAGCGATCGAAAGCCACGCAGAGAGAACGGCGGCAATGTGTTTTCTCGTAAATGTGCACGGACCGGTCCTCACACACACATTTACTGAGCACTGGCCAAAAAAACTGCCATACGAATTCCCTCTCTCTTTAATATAACGGACCGTTCGCGGAAAATGTCCCGTGTCTCTTTGTCCCGGTTCCGATACGCGATATCCCCTGGCGCGCTGAACGCTCGCGCAACTGCTGCTTGTGTATGCGTGTCTCTCGGTAAGCGCGTGCAGCGGGGAATGAAAGCTGAGCGCAAGACGCCTGTCTCGCTCTCTCTCGCTCGCTCGCTCGCTCTCTCTCTCTCTCTCTCTCTCTCTCTCTCTCTCTTACCCAGAAGGCCAGTCGGGGGAACAACCGCAATTACCATAAACCCAGTAGGCTGCGCTCCCTCTGTACGACTCGATGCGCCCGTGTAGAATACAGCGAGAAGGGGTGTTTCGCACAGCGCACGGGCTCCGTAAACAAAATTTAATCGGCAGTGCCGCTGAGAGGCTTTTGGAAAACCACAAAACGGTATTTTTGGCTTATATTAGGCTATATAGAGAGAAGGAGGTGGTAGGTTGATGTATGGGGTGTTTTAAATCGTATAAACGAAATGGCTATATATATATAGAGATGAATGTAACTTTTTTTAAGCAGAACATTTTATATTTTCATTGAAATAGATTAAATATATCAATCATAAAAAAAACACATTTTATGCGGTTAATCCCTATAGACCAATTTT
>JAQIUQ010002648.1:125000-250000 GCA_030378365.1 Hybognathus amarus | reverse complement strand
ACAAGGTTTTACCAGGCCTATGAGTCATCTCTCCTTTTTTTAATTGCATTAGGCTACCGAACGTTAGCAACGTCTGATTCATTAATGTAGAATCTGATTAGAATCTGAAGCTAATTTAGACATGCATATGTTTTATTTATTTTAACATTTAGTTTCACCCAGATGCAGAACTTCACTTTCCACCCAGACTTTATTTTCAATTTATTATTAAATGATCATTTATCACCTTTACGAGGTATACATTTATTTTGAATTATGTCATGACTCATTTTAGGCTTCTTGGCCGAACATATGGTGACGGTCTGATTTGAATGCACGTGTACCGTAAGTAATCTCACAGGCTCTGGCTGGTGAATGATCGCTGTTGCGCGGAGATCGACGCAAGCGGCACGAGCGGTGAGTGACGGAGCAAGAGCTCCTCCAAGCGGAGAACGATGATATTACAACACAAGCAGCAAGGTTGAAGAGGGGGCTTGGAACTGCAAGATCGTTTTGTTTGCTTGTTTTAAATAACTATATATATATATATATATATATATATATATATAGAGAGAGAGAGAGAGAGAGAGAGAGAGAGAGAGAGAGAGAGAGAGAGAGAGAGAGAGAGAGAGAGAGAGCTCAGAAGGGAAGGTTATAGGACGTAAACGGTTATTAAATCATATTTGTCACGTGTCCTTGTTTTGAACGTCATTCAGATAGATAGATAGATGATAGATAGATAGATAGATAGATAGATAGATAGATAGATAGATAGATAGATAGATAGATAGTAATCAGATAGATAGATAGATAGATAGATAGATAGATAGATAGATAGATAGATAGATAGATAGATAGATAGATAGATAGATAGATGAGATAGATAGATAGATAGATAGATAGATGAACAAAACTTGTACCGGCCTACGATACAAAATCAGGCTTGACTCTTCTTCTTGACTCTTGCTAAACGCTAAATTTATGTTAATAATTTGACTTGAAGCTATTTTAAACATACATTTAGTAAATGTACATTAGTGAACAAATTAATTAAAGTTTTAAGAGTCACACATTGAAAGCTGAAGCGCTGAGGGACCCAGCGGGACGTCATGACGCAAGACGTCACGCGACACGGCTGGTCTGGGTCATGTGACCGGTGTTACGAGGAAGAGCAGTCCATCAGAAAATCCTGCCAAAATGAATCGAACAGTTATGAACACAGTATTTGCGCTTTTAGGACTTTTATCAGGTAAACATGCGTTATACTTCTTCTTTTACGTGTACGTGGTTTTATTTTGACGGGTCGGTGTGTTTTTGGCGTTTGTTTGATGAAATAATGGCGGCTGCAGTGAGATACCATAATCCGCAGTATAATGGTTCAAATTTCTCTCGTTTATACAATTGAAATGATTTAATATAATTAATGTTAAGTGAATTTTGTACGATATTGTGATTATATTGCTGTAGGCTGTTAAATAAAAAGGTTTTCAGTGTTAAATGTGAATAGTGAATGAGGAAGCAGTTAGCATGTCATGTCATGTGACGGTCATGGTGGTTCACTATATAAATCCTACTAACTGTTAATTGATCAATACTATGATTGTGTTAGTTTATACTGGTAATTGTGTTAGGAGACAGGCTTTCAGTCGTTTAAATGCCACATAGACCCAAATATGACTATGCTTGTGCATCCTAAAATTAGGGTGACCATATTTTGATTACCAAAAACCAGGACACTCTGCCCAGCAAACAGATGGGCCTACTCAAATGATATTCAGTTTACTAAAGATACCTTATTAATTTCAATACATTTAAAGTAAGTTATGCCTCCTCTGTATGGATAGAAAATGGTTATATTGTTGTATGAAAACAGGACAGTTGGTCACCCTACCTAAAATGAAAATGTGTAAAATATTCCTGCCCTGTAATACTGTATATTATGTATTCATTTATATCAAGTTTTAGTCCTTTATTTGAATGGAATTTAAATGTATTAAATGTCAAAGCAAGTGTCATTTATTGCTAAGAAACATTGTGACTGATTAAATCATTATGGTGTTCTGTGTGATTTTCCCTCAGGTGTTTTGGGGACAGTTTGACCGTCTTGCGCAGCCCGCAGTACGTGACCTTCCGGGATGGACAGTGGCCCATATCAGGAGAAAGATCCCTGACTTCAGTGGCCCTTACCATGGGCTTCTCCGTTCGTGAGGTATCATGTCTGTTTAATTGTGTAATATTGGTAGGTGCGATTGTCTTCATATAAATACTGTTTTTGTTTGTGCAGGATCTTGACTGGCCTGGTCTGGCGGCCGGCTGCGCTGTTCCAACGCCCGCGTGCAAACGCTCTGATCGTCGATGCGCGGATGGACAGCCTCAACTTTCCGAAAACATTTCCTCTTACCCTCTTGAAAATGTGAGTGATTCATTCTCACATGCTTGAGATTAAGTAGCAGCGTCAGTTTCCCTCAAGACTTCCCTTATTTTCTACCATGAGACTAATGCTATCTATCTATCTATCTATCTATCTATCTATCTATCTATCTATCTATCTATCTCTATCTATCTATCTATCTATCTATCTATCTATCTATCTATCTATCTATCTATCTATCTATCTATCTATCTATCTATCTATCTATCTATCTATCTATCTATCTATCTATTGAATCTATCTATCTCAGAAATATACATACAAAATCACAGTTAGTGAAAGCTCTGAAGTCTTTGCGGGGTTTGGTGACGTCTCTTCACTTCTGTTGGGTATCTAAAGTCTTCATAAAAGGCTGGATCCAAACTGAGAGCTGACATACTCTCTAGTTACCTCAGGATGGGCGTTAGCATAGCTGCTTCTCATAACATTATGCAAGAGTAATCATGTGCATTTGATCTTCTACAACTGTATAATGTTAGGTGATGCATTATATGAATGCTAGGCTAAAGAGATGTGTCTTTAATTGTGTTAAACTGGGAGAGTGAGAAACTGGCTATTCCAGAGTTTGAGCCAAATGTGAAAAGGCTCTGCCTCCTTTAGTGGACTTAGATATTGTAGGTACAAAAGCCCAGAGGTTTGTGACCTTAAAGAGCTGATTGGATTGTAAGGCGATAGAAGATTAAGTTAAATACCCAGGAGCTAAATCATTTAGGGCCTTATAGGTCGAGTAGCAATACTTTATAATTGATACGTACCTTAATAGGTTTCTAGTGTAGAGGTAATAAAATTGGTGTTATTTGATCATATAACTCTAGCAGGAGCATTTTGCACTAACTGTAGCTTGTTTATTGAGGATGGAGAACAACCAGCTAGTAATGCATTACAGTAATCTAGTCTGGAGGTCATGAGTGCATGAACTAACGTTTCAGCATCAGAAACAGAGAGCATGTTTCGTAGCTTAGCAATGTTTTTGAGGTGGAAGAAGGCTGTTTTTGTACAAATTGATTTCAAAAAGACAAGTTGCTGTCTAATATAACACCCAGGTCTTTTACTATAGAGGATGAAGTTACAGTACATAATCTATCTACATAATCTACATCTATCTATCTACAGTCATGGTCAAAATTAATGGCACCCTTGGTAAATATGAGCAAAACTGCCTGTAAAAAATAAATCCGCATTGTTTATCCTTTTGATCTTTCATTAAAAATTTTTACAAAATTCTAACCTTTCATTGAAGTAAAAGAGTTGAAAGTGGGGGTAAATCATATTATGAAAAAATGTTTTTCTCCAAAACACGTTGGCCACAATTATTGGCACCCTTTGATTAAATACTTTTGGAATCTACTTTTGTCAAGATCACTGCTCTGAGTCTTCTCCTATAATGCCTGATGTGTTTGGACAAGACCTGACCAGAGATCAGAGACCATTCCTCCATACAGAATCTCTCCAGATCCTTCAGATTCCCAGATCCATATTGGTGCTTCATCTCTTCAGGTCAGGGTCTGGGACGTCATGGCAGAAGCTTCATTTTGTGCTTAGTTACACATTTTTGTGTTGATTTTGATGTTTGTTTTGGACCGTTGTCCTGATGGAAGATCCAGCCATGGCCCATTATAAGATTTCTAGCAGAAAGCGTCAGGTTTTGATATTTTATCTCTTTGTATTTGCTAGCATCCATAATACCATGTATCTAAATAAGAAGTCCAGGACCTCCAGCAAATAAATAGGCCCCCAACACTAAAGATCCAATGGTATATTAAATTGTACACATGGGGTACTTTTTATCCTTGTGTGCACCAAACCCATCTTGTGTGTTTGCTGCCAAAAAAACGCTTTTTTAAGTTTCACCTGACCACAGAACCCTGTGCTGTTTGAAGATCCATTCGTGTCTGACCACTGAATATGCTGGAGTTTGTTTTTGGATGAGCGAGGAGCATTTTTCTTGAAACCCTCTCAAACAACATGTGGGGATGTAGGGGTTGTTTGATAATTTTTTTCAGGCTTTCTGACCCCAAGACTCAACCAATCTCTGCAATTCTCCATCTGTGATCCTTGGAGAGTCTTTGGCCACTCAAACCTTCATCATCACTGTCCATTAAGAAAATATAGACACACGTCCTCTTCCTGGCAGAATCATAACATCTTTAGTTGATTATAACTTCTTAATTATTGCCCTGATGGTCAAAATGGGGATTTTCAATTCTTTAGCTATTTTCTTACATCCACGTTGTATTTTGTGAAGCTCAACAATCTTTTGATGCACATCAGAACCATGTTCTTTGGTTTTATTCATTGTGATGGATGATTAAGGGGATTTGGCCTTTGTGTTTCCTCATATTTAAACTCCTGTGAATCAAGAAGTCATGACTGGACAATTTCATGTTCCTAGTCACCCTGGTGTGCTAAAAAAGGTAAATATTAATGGGAAAATACTTCATAGATATTTTTCTCATGAAATATTCTAGGGGTGCCAATAACTATGGCCAGTGTGTTTTGGAGAAAAACATTTATTTCATAATGTGATTTACCCCCACTTTCAATTCTTTTACTTCAATGAAAGGTTAGAATTTTATTCATTTTTTGAATGGAAGATCAAAAGGATAAAAAAATGCAGATTTATTTTTACGGCCAGTTTGCCATTTGGGGTGCCATTAATTTTGGCCATGACTGTCTGTCTGTCTGTCTCTGTCTATATCTATTCGTTTCTATCTGTCTGTCTCTATCTATCGATTGATCATCTTCTTTTCTCTATTTCTTTCTGTCTGTCTTTCTCTCTTTGTCTGTCTACCTATCTATATGTCTTTCTGTCTATTGTAACCTATCTATCTGTCTGTTTCTCTCTCTGTCTACATATCTGTCCATTCATCCTTTCTAAATATCTATCTTTCTTGTTCCAGCCGGTTCCATTCACTCTGGACAGTGTGGCCAACACTGTGCACACTTTGTTTGCTGACAGCACTCCTGTGGTCCTGCAGCTCGCCCCCAGTGAGGAGGTATGGCCATCCCGGATGTCTGCTTCATTATGACTCAAACACTAACCGCACATAGATGAGACACAGTTCTCTCATCTGCTCTGCAAATAAAGATGCACACGAGAAATGCTTTACCCGTCTGAAGTAATGAAATGAGACCTACTATAAAGAACATTTCATTGGACTTCCCAACATGCAACATTTCTTTATTTATTGAAAGTACCATTGAAAGTATTAACAGATAAAAACAAGTGCAATTATTAAACGTTAAATTGTTAGATAATATTTGTTTTCCTATTTTAAGAAAATAGATTGTATGAAACAAATTTGTCAAACTATAATTTAGAGCCAGACCGATATATCGGCCGATATTAGGCATTTTCCAAACTATCGGTATCTGGCAGTTATAATGGCCGATAAATGGATATTTCAAAAACAAAATAAAATGGATGAAACACGCTTGAACTATGTCATGAGTGTTTCTGTTCCGTTCTGAGTTGGTCAAGAGACATACATTGCTTGAATTACAATTAAAAGAACATCCCCATAATTTCTCTTAACTCAAATAAGAATGACAAAATTTGTGACTATCATGTCCAGTTTTGCTGCTGTTAAATAAGCCGAGAGTGAAGCGGAATTAGCTAGTAATAATTACGTTACGTTGTTACAGTGTAGTTGAATGACTGTCCTTTTAACTTTTGACAATGTGACTGAAGTATTTCTTTAATAGCGCGTGACAGTTATAGCAATGAGACGCATCATCTCTCCTTGGCCTGTTATATTGAAAATGTATTGTATGACATTATCCATTGCTAAATTATGGCTCATCATAGACTAGCTAACCACAAAGCTAGCTAATGCCACTATCATCAGTCTGTTCTGTTGTGACAAAAGAAACAAGTTTCTTTTTAAAATGCATTATCATATTATTTTAATTAAACTCATAAATAACTACAAATAACTAATGTTAGGGAAATCTGTTAATGTTTTTTTTGCCGTTTCTGAAATAAAAAAATAAATATCGGCAGATATATCGGATTTTGTATCGGTATCGGCCTTTAAAATCCTTTATCGGTTGGGTCTCTACTATAATTTTATCTCTCTGTATCTCTGTTCTCTTTTATAATTGTCTTATTTGCTGCTAAATCTAAAGTGCTAATTATGTTTAATAATTATATTTGAAGAAAAAATATTATTGTTTATGAATGAATAATAGAATTAGGCATTTATATCGCACTTTCATATGTACCACTGTACACACAAAGCGCTTAAAATCTTAATTTATTAGTTTTTAAACTGATAGACAAGTCTAAATATTTTTTTGGTAATCACCAGAATGTCACAGTTGTTGTTAATAGATCATGTATTGAACATAAGCGTCTAATATCAGTAAATGTCTTGATATTGTGTGTTTTAGAGGCTGTATATGATGGGAATGGCCAACACTGTTTTTGAGGATCTGCCCGTGACCCTGCAACAGATCCGTGGACGTCTGTCCCAGGACGGATCTGTCCTCACGTCCCTTCCTCTCAGCTCTCTCAGCCGTAATAACGAGGTGAAGAAGTGATCACGTGACCCTCTCCATCATAATAGCTCAACTTCCAGCATGGAAACACAAATAATTCAATGAACCACAAAACTGAGGTTTACTTTGTCCCGAAAATGTCAATTAATCAATACCTATATATAATAAATGTAACATTTATGCGTGTCTTTTAAATGTTTGTTTATTTATTTATGTATTTCTGTACACCGTACAGGCAGACTTTATGCAGTTATGGGTGTAACAGTTACTGAAGCAGTTTTTTGGCCAAAGTAGGAAGTGGCTTCTGCCACTGGCTGAAAATATCGACATGTGAAAGTAGTTGTTGCGTATCGAAACATCATTAGATGCGTGCTGTTGTTGTTTTCCCCCACACCACAAATAAGACACCGTCTAAATATACCTGTTCTTGTGTTTTTCAGGCTGATCTTCTGTTCCTGTCTGAGGTTCAGGTGTTATATGACATCTCAACTCTGGTCAGTTTCTCTAAAGCACTTCAATTCAATTTTATGGGTTTATCTTAGTTTGAATAATTATTTTGTTTATGTAGCCATCGTTGAATCTGCTTGTTTGTGTTCTGTAGCCAGTTTTTGTATTGATTCTGTGTTATTGAAGCGTGTTTGTGGTTTGCTACAGCTGCAGAAACACAAGCATCTGGCTAAAGACCCGGCTCCTGACCTGTACTCCCTCGAGCTCGCGGGATTGGAGGAGATCGCCCGCCGCTACGGCACAGACTCCCCTCAGTTCGCGGACGCCACCAGGATCCTGACGTTAGCGCTGCAGAAGGTACCGAGCTTGTGTCTGTCATCTCAGGTCCTCCATTTCACTACTTTTGCTTTTCTTTTTAAGACGCGTTCAGACTGACGTTTGCCGCTGCGCTCGCATCTTAGAGCGCAGACGCTCAAGTAAAAGAAGTTCAACTTTTAAATGCATCCTTGTGTTTTTCACTGCCTGTGTTGACTGTGTTGTGTGTGTGTGTGTGAATGGCCTCGAATGGGAGAAAAACCTTCAGAAAAATCAGTTTAGTCGAATGCAAAAAAAATGCCCGAATGCCCTCTTCTGGAAAGTGGGAGGGGAAACGGCTCATTTGCATTTAAAGATGAATGAACATAAATGAAAAATGAGCTGAAACTTTACAGACACATTTCTAGGGACTCTTGAGACCTATGATATCTTATTATATGTACATATGTAAAGTACATAATTTCAATACATTTTACAATTACTATTAATTACAGAATTTATTTCAGAAACTTTATTGCAAGCATGTTTTATTCAACATTTTTTGAATGGAAGATGCTAAAAGATGTTAGGATGACATTCATATTTTTTTGACACAAATTAATTTGCACTTAATCAGATGATTTAATGTGTATATATACACGTGTGTGTGTGTGTGTGTGTATATATATATATATATATATATATATATACACACACACTGCTGTTCTTTGAACTTTCTATTCATCAAGGAATCCTGAAATAAAAATGTAAAAAACTGTTTTCAACATGGATAATAATCATACATGTTTTTGGAGCATAAAATCATCATATTAGAGTGATTTGTGAAGGATCATGTGACACTGAAGACTGGAGTAATGATGCTGAAAATTCAGCTTTTTTCAGAGGAATAAATTACATTTTAATATATATTAACATAAAAAAAGCCATTTTAAATTGTCATAATATTTCACAATATTACTGCGTTTTTTGTGTATTTTTATCAAAAAATTGCAGCCTTGGTGAGCAGAAGAGACTTCTTTTAAAAACATAAAAATCTTACCAATCTTAAACTTTTGACCGGTAGTGTGTATATTCATATTTTCATGCTACATTCATATTTTTTTGACACAAATTAATTTGCACTTTATCAGATGATTTAATGTGTGTGTATATATATATATATATATATATATATATATAGTTATTTATTTATATATGTGTGTGTGTGTATATATATATATATATATATATATATATATATATATATATACTCAGAATGATTTTTTTTTTCCCCTTTGACTTTAGGCTGACATATAATGATTTTAGGCTGAAACCCTAATTGTACCCCTTACTGAGTAAAATTGTGTTCGATTAAAATTATTTTCATTAACTTAAGGCAATAATATTTAAGACGTGATGTGATTACTAAAGAACTACGAGACAAATTATTTAAAGTGTTTAATTAGATTTAGATATTTGCACATGAACATTCAACCAATATTTTTCATTATTATATGACTTAAATTTCATTATTTATTACATTTCTTTTTAAAATAAAGTATTCTTGTAGTACAGTCTGTTTGTTTGTGTATGTGGGAAGTTCGCAGACAGACGTCTCCAGCGTATATGGAAACAACGCGGTTGTAGAAGTCGTGACTGTAAAGACGTTTGAAGCCCCTCTGACCAGGAAGTCACGCTCCATCCTCAAAGTCCAAGCAGATCGTGAGTTTCTATATTAACCCAAACATTCCTATATGAAGTGTACATAAAATTGTGGTCTGATGGTCCACATTTCCAGCGTTATTTTTATTCGTCAGGGTACGAGAAGAAAGAATCGATTGAGGCCCACTGCTGTAAGACGTTTAAAGCTGATTGCGTCAGGCAGCAGTAGTTGGTTAGGTAGCGCTCAGCGTGTTTATTCCTTTTAGAAATAGTAGCAATTGTATTTAGCTTTAGTGACCACCACCTTTTCAGACCCATACCCCGTTTGGTACGGTACTGTAGAAAGCTGACCTACTTTTGAACGTAGAGTCGCTGACCTACATTGAATGCTAGCGTGTGGTTGTTTCAGAGTAACCCAGAAAGCCCCTACAACCTGGCCTACAAGTACAACTTTGAGTACGCTGTTGTCTTCAACATCGTCCTGTGGCTGATGATCGTGTTAGCTTTAGCCGTCATCGCCGTTTCCTACAACCTCTGGAACATGGATCCAGGATACAACAGCATCATCTACAGGATGACCAATCAGAAGATCCGAAATGGACTGATGAAGTCCGTCAAACCCCATTCCATTTTGTGTTGAGTATTGAAGTGCATTTGAATGTGTTTTATTTTTAATGTGTGTGTGTGTACCACTAGAATTGCTTATTGTATAAATGCTTCGTCTTTTTGACACCATCAAACACACAGATAAAGATTATTTATTGATGCCTGTTGATAGATAGATAGATAGACATAAAATTGCTTGTGATGCTTCTTAATCATCGTATCTTGGGATTTGCATAATGTGAATCTACCGAAGAGGAAAATCTGATGTTAGTATGTAAAGAATTGAAATTTAACTGTATTTATTGTTTGTTGTTCAATTGATTGTGCTCCTGAATACTGGATTTAGTGTGATTACACCATTCCTATGTACATTTGTTTAATTTGTGATGTCATTTTCATTGAATAGAACTATAAAGTGGAAAACTACATATTAAGTATGACTGTTTTTTGTGTATAGATGTTGTTAACACCTATGAAACACTGTTATCATAGAAAGTGCATCTCGAATAAAAACTCCATCCTTCACTTAAAACAAGTTTTACTGTCTTTGAATCACAAATGTGAGCCAAACAAGGTACAGAAAGTGTAAAACACTGAAATTGTACTCTTTGTTGTCTGAAACGAGAGGATTGCATTGCAACTATCTTAAAATTCAGAACTTACTTATTACTTTTTTTTTACTTTAATGCATGCAGACATTTTGCTGCTGTTTTCTTTGTTCAAAAACAGGAAGTGTGTCTTTCACCAATGTTCTCACATGACATTATAGTGATATACACCAGCGTCTAGACATGCATGTGATTTTCTTGCCATCTTCTACTTTGTTTGACATTTGACAAGGACTTTTATTCAACTTTTCTAATGGTTTTCTGGTCTAGTTTGATGGTTTTGGTTTATCAGCTCATCAGGTTTCGAGACCAACTTGACCAGACTGGGGCAACAATGACATAATCTTAAACCAACACTGTTTTATTCAAAACTCACAATAAACCACAAAAAATATTCACAATAACAGTCATTTAAAAACTTATAGAAAACTTATTGGTAAAACTAATGTCAAGTTGTTAACATTTAAGTGCATGAACTAACAAACAATTTTAACAATTTAATAGTTTAGGTTCTTTTATATTGTTGGTAGTATTTAATGTTTAAATGTACCATTGTTAATGTCAATTCATGCAATGTCAAATGTTAACAATGTATTTACGTTAACAACACTGTAAAAAGTGATCAGTTGACTTAACTTAAAAAAGTGAGGAAACCTGTTGCCTTAGAATTAAGTAACCATGCGTAATTGAAAAAAATAAGTTATGTGGAATTGTCAATCGTCAACTTAATCATTTTAAGGCAACAGGTTTCCTCACTTTTTTTAAGTTAAGTCAGCTGATCGCTTTTTACAGTGTAACCAGGATTAATACAAGTATCGATCATTGTTTTTTCTTGTTAACGCATCAAATCTTATAGTTAACTGAAACCACATCAGTCAAGATTCTTCTGTTAAACTGTCTAAGATTACTTAGCAACATCCATCAAAATATGAAGAGTTCAGCTGCAAAAGCCTCTAAATGCCATTCGAAATTTTCTTCTAAAATGACCATTTTTATCAAGCTTGTATATTTAAGTTCAGTAATTTTACTTAAATGACAATTAATAGGTAATCTTCATCGCCATTTAAGTGAAATTACTGAACTTAAATATACAAGCTTGATAAAAATGATCATTTTAGAAGAAAATTTCAAATGGCATTTATAGAGGCTTTTGCATCTGAACTCTTCATATGTATTTTATAAGTAAGTAAATAATCTGATTTAATGCAAACGTGACGGAAACTCATTGTCCTTTACACATCCTATAAATTAACCAAGGTGTCAAACCACCTTAACAACTTTGTAGGTTCAAGTTGTGTTTAACTCTATGTGGCTTTGGCAGCTGGAGAAGTGCGTAAGTGCCGTTGATCTGTTTGGGTTTTTCTTCTCTGGAATATGTTGGCAACTCGATTTCAGAATACTAGAACAACAAAGATGAAATTAGGCACTTTCAGCTCACATGTGAACACATGATTGATTTTTGTTAGTTATCTGGATGTTTTACTGTTGTTTAAGATGTTTCGCAAATTGTCACTAAAGAAGTCACCATTATTTCACAAATTTTGAAACATTTTCAGCTACTAGAGAAACACTAGAATGACTTGACATTTTAGCTGGAAAATGTTTTGACACGTTTGATATCTTTATCTCCTGTTTACAACAAAACACTTTTAGAGTCAGACCTTTTTTGCATTTTTAGCTGGAAAAAAATGTCTTCCATGGACTAAAATATCAAGTGATTCATATAGAAATGTAAGTCTTACCTCTGCGGCGTTAAAGTCCTCGAGCTGCGCTGGTTCAGCGTTCTGACGATGTTGTCGACTTTTTGTGGGCTTCTTAAATTTAAGTATTAACAGACCTAAAGTCATGCATTATAAAACAGTATGAGTACATTTCATAGAAACTCTTTATAAAGGAATAGACTAAACTTAATTTAAATGCCTGTAAATAAGTGGGCAGGTTCATTTTGAACATGATGATATGTTTTTTTATACTTTTTTTGTACAGAATTCTTACCTATTGTTGCGATAATCAGCACAAAGTTCAATATGAAGGATGTAACCGTCGGAAGATTTTCAATCATAAGTGTTTTCTCACAGTGTGGCTGATTTTTGTTTTCTGTTTGATTGTCATATTGGACATTTTCTGTTTGAATAGAAAAAAATGTGTCTTTTTTGTGTTTTTAATGCCAAATATGATTAAAAACCTCTGATAGTTATTTGTAAGCGCATACATTTAGGCTGCAGTAACATAGATAATTATTATTTTTTTAGATATTTTATTGTTACCAATATTTACTTGTTATATGTCAGTTGTAAATGTGATTTAGAAATACTTACCAGAGTTGTAAAGTCTGGTGCCATTGCTGAGCTGTAGAGCTTGGCCTGTTTTTAAACAATAATATATTCCTAATTCATCAACAGTAATGTTACTAATAAATAACCGGCTCATATTTAGTGATGAATATTTGACTTTGAATCTTTCGTCATAGTATTGAGGGATTGTAGAATCTGATGTGAAAGTCCTCATTATCAGCGCTGGAGAATCTGTCAGTTTCTGGAAAAACCAATAAATCTCTTTTACTCCAATCTGACAGTCTAAAGTCACGTTTCCACCTAAATTCACCCGTTTATCTTTTAAACTCGCTGTAGTTTGACACACCAACAGAACTGTGAAGATAAAACACACAGTAAAACACACAATCAACCTTTAAAACTATCCAGACATGTGAAGATCACAGTGAAAGTACATCGAGTAGCTTAAACCTACAGAAGAGTAAAAGCTGCACCGTCCTCATTCTGTGGTTGTTGAGCTCATATGGTGAAGGTTCACTTAACTATGAATCTAAGCGGATGTGTGAAAAAAACTGAAAGGAAACCACCAGACACCCTTGAAAAGAGGATGTAGAAGTTTAACTTGCACTGACCAAACTGTTTACTGCTATTAAATAGGTCAAAGTCCATGAGATACATGTACAGATTGTTTAGACAAATCAGTTTTAAGTTTCAATTAGTTTTATATTTCATAAATACACAAGTGCTATTTTATCACCTTAACTAAATCTAATTTTGAATTTTAATAATAGCTTAATAATTATTCAAAGTACAAGTGACAAATATTAGCCTACATGATATATTTGACTATCACAGCTAAAAGGACCAAATGAAGATCTTGTATCCTTTTTAGTTAGTTGGCAAATTAAGCAATCTCAGGATGACCAATCAGATTCGAATGAACCGATAGATGACGCCATCTCCAATTATATTTACTTAATGTTAATGTTGTTTTGGAAATTTGGGAGAACAGTAGAATCAAGCATGATTTATATAATTAGGGCCCAAGCCCTGAAAGGGCAAAGGCCCTATTGTTTTCCTTAGGATTTATTATTATTATTATTATTATTTATATGACTATTCTGGCACTTTTGGGGCCCTTAACATGCTCGAAAACTCTTGAAACTTTGCACACAGGTCAGAACCTGCGGCCATCAGGGCCGGGCTGAAGATGGTACCCGGGCATGGCAGGGGGGCTCGACAGCGCCCCCTGGAACAGGGTCCTAAAACTTGGACCATAAATCAAACACGCTTGCATGTAATAATATGACCAATCACCACCAAACTTGGTGTGCATGAAGGCAAGACATTGAGGATGCTAAAGTCCGGACGGATTTTTGATATCTCGAATGGTTTGGCCGTGGCGAGATATCAATGAATTTTATGACTAAAAAAGGACACATAAAGTGTGTTATAACTTAGTTAGTTTTACTGACAGTTACAAAACTTGGCGTGTATATTGTTTTAGTCAAGCCAAACAACTTTCTAATTTACAATAATAAGCTCAAACCAATATATATATATACATATGTATAGCTACGAGCAGGGATTACGGACCCCAGTTATAGTGCCACCAACTGACTGCAGGAAGTGTGTCACTTTCAAAATACTATTAAATAACCCTCTTATTTTTGACCTGATTTGCTTCAAACTTCACTACTAGGGATGCACCGATACCATCTTTTTCAGAATCGTTCCGAATACCAAAAATTTGTAGTATTGAATGATACCGATACCGATCTGATACCAGTGCAGTTTTTTTTGGAGATCAAGT
This sequence comes from Hybognathus amarus, assembly GCA_030378365.1. Taxonomy (NCBI): domain Eukaryota; kingdom Metazoa; phylum Chordata; class Actinopteri; order Cypriniformes; family Leuciscidae; genus Hybognathus; species Hybognathus amarus. The sequence goes on along the minus strand of JAQIUQ010002648.1, from coordinate 235,387 downwards.
AGAATTTCTATAACTCTGTGTTAAACGAATAATCACTCTTGTGTGTTAAACACAATCTACTTAATACAGACAACTTCATTATAAAGATAAACAACAATTCCAAAAAATATATGATCATAATCTATGACAAAAAATTGCTATTATAAACTAGATTAGTGGATAATACACAATGCTCTTTATATTGTTCTAAAATACATTAATGAAAAACAAGATAACAAAAATCAAAAACATAAATTAGATATAGTCATGGCTACTATAAAATTGAGACAACATGTTTTAAATGTATAGTACAGATGTTTTTAGGGTTGTTTAAAGACGTGATATAAAATCACAACATAATGTTTAAAGAAGAGTGGTTTGATTAAAGTAATGGAAATAACAGTTGATGGACAAAAAAATTACACACCCACCCACGTGAAGTCAAAATACATCATTAGTTTAAATCGATGTTTTTGTGTGTGGGGGAGTTTTAGGCGTGGTTAGATTACTATTAAAGAGATTGCATATTCACTTTTCTTGAAAATATTTAGCAGTAGATCTATTTAAATGCTTCAGCTTGTTTTCATATTATAATAATATAATATGTGCACAAATGAAGCATTTAAACTGATATATTATATCACTTTCAAATACTTCAATTCGTTTTTTATATTATATTATATTATGAGCCTAAATAAAGAATCTAACAAAGGTATTGTTTAGGTTATATTAGGCTTATATTTTATTATATTTTAAGGCTAAATAAAGAACCTCACAAGGGTTGTTTAGGGCTCATTGCCATTAAAAAGTTTGAAACCCCTTGCTAAAGAAAATATTAGAAATTCATAAGCAACAAACAATCATTTATCTCTGATGTTTTAATGCTTCCTGTACACAATTCATTGACTGTAAAAAAACACTTTATGGTTTTCCCAAACCGTCTCAGTGTAACAGCTTACTTTTCTTTCTTAGTATATTCTTTTATTGTAAATAATTGAACTGTCCTGCAGAAGCTTTTGTAAATTATATTTCATAGTATTTCTTGGTAAAGACTGTACAGTTAACAGCACTAGAAAAAATATCAGATAACCTAAAATTTGCTTCATTTACTGACTTCTTAATTAACTGCTTGTTTTTCACAAATATGATGTAATACAATAAGTTACACCAGGGCTCAAATAAAATATAAATGGCACATTCAAGTTAGAAATTACAACTGAATATTGAAAACATTGTGTTTCTTCGTATGCTGTACAGGTCAGATATAAAGAATATTTTTGCTCAGGTGGTGAAAATGTCTGCGCAATAGAAAAAAGGTCATCAAGTAATAAAATTAGAGGGAACATTGAACTGTGTTCATGATCATAGGCCCTGTCCCAAATGGCACACTTCATATGAATTTTCAGTCTTGTGTACTTATATCATGTGTCTGTTAAATCCATGACTGTCTGTCACCGGCTTCTTATATATATATATATAGCTGCGAGCAGCGACTGCGGGCCAAAGCCGGCGCCACCGCCACCCCGGTGCCTTTAGGTAATTGGGCCCGCAATCGCTGCTCGCAGCTATATTTAATTTTATTCTTTTAATGCCAAAATATTATGCTCATAAATGTAAATTCTCCTGTTAAAATAACTTATTTTACTTCATTCAGGAAATAAATTTAGCTTTATATTGATTCACTCCGATGAAGCAAAAAGCAATTAAAACATTGAAAATTTGTAATTGCTTAAATATCTTAATATAAATTAGCAATAGCCCCTAGTGTATGTCAATACACAAGTGTTTGTACAAACTTTGTTGATAATAATAATAAAAAACCATATCAAGCTTTATCATAGTTTACGAAATAAATGGCATAACACAGACACGTGCAAACCGACATGCGGAGGGATATTAAGCGATAGTGGCCAATATGATTAAAATCTCACACTTTAATAGTATTTATAGCTCCTAACTTAATTAAAAAAAGACTGTGTGGCTATAAAAGTAATGAATATCCAAAATACTTCCGTAGGCTATGCAAGTTTTTGTGGCACTTTGTTTAAATGAAATAATCTATGTATTTTCAGGATAGGCCTAGATCAGAATAGGCCTATAGCTATATTTGATCCCAAACACACCTTAAAACTAATGTATGTTCATAACTAAATAATAATATAATGTATATTGATGACGGGAGACTATGTTCAACTATTTAGAGTAGGCCTAGTTCAGGGAGTCAGACTGTGATACTTGTACCAGCAGGTAGATAGCGCCGTTCCTATTTAAAGGCAATGCTAAATAAGAGATAAAACATATCTCTGTCAGTCTATATTTATATTCTAAACATATAGAAGATCTCTAGAAAGTCAAGAAAACATAGAGAAGACTTAAACTGACCGTGACAGAGGAGGAAGAGAGCCTCGCACGGCAGACGCGTGAGTCTAGATTTCACTTTGAGACTCTTCGTCACTTACAGCTTTTGTGTTGGACGGAAGAAATGCGTGCGGTTTATAGTGTAGCTATGCAAAACTATTTGTATTCAATTTATTCTTTGTACTTTTATTTTTTTATGGATTATTACACTTTTACATGTTATTTATTTCCTCAATCATTTATAGCTTATATTGTATGTTTTGATATTTTGATTATTTCCAAATGTTGATCTTTGGCGTTTCTTCTGCTGTATATGTTGACTGGGTCTATTGTCCGTCAGAATTGATAAGGTAACATACCTTTGTGTCAAAATATGCCTGTTTCCATCTCTGCAGACATGAGATAATGCAAAGTAGCCTATGTAATATTCTCTTAAAGGTATCAAAACAAGACCTCATATCTGTTTTCCTCTATCTTTGACATTTGACCTGTCACCCAGACCTTGCCTCACACCAACTATGACAAAATGGATAAGTCTGTTTGACCTTTTCTTAGACTAAAACACAAGTTTAAGAGGGTATAAGTTTCCGGTAAACATCTCAACGTTGCTCTTATTTTGCTTCGGGTTTTATTATAAACTAATGTAGCCTACTTGATTCATTTTGTCTCAATAATTTTACTTAATACATTTGTATACTAAGTAACCATGTAACCAATACTTTTGTGTGTAGCCTATAAGACATTTTTGATCCACTTGCTACTTATTTAGGTTTGCTTTTAGCCATTTTCCATCATTGTGAGTTGACGTAAAATAATCAAAAACCACTTATTAGTCAGAAATGTATTCTTTTAATAATTTACTTAAAAAGGGAAGAACAAAGAGAAGCAATAAAAAGATAGACCAAATTTCAAATTTTTTATTACATTCATCTTTAAGTAAACAATCAACATCAGTCAACATAAAATAAACAACAACCGAGCTAATAATATTTTACTGAATATGTATGAGAGGATTCACTCTTGATCATGTTTATCTAGGCTTTTTCCAAAAGTGTTGTTGGTCGAATGGGACAGAAGAAACTCCACTTTAGAAAACTATGGAAATATTTTTTTCAAAATAATAGTAATAATTAGCTGCTAATGTTCATGTAGAATTCATTTTTTATTGATAAAGAAAGCTGAATTAGATGTGTTTTACCTCTTCGTCAATTGTGCTGTAAAGCTGCTCCAGTTCCTCATCTTGATATTGGTGGTGTGTTTTCTTACACACTTGAAGTTTTATCAGCAATAGACCTAAAATACAAGCAACACTTCTGATTAAACATTATACAATTCATCACTAAAGGGATGTAGCATGAAGCTTTTAAAAGAAAGTTGTTTTTTATATTAGACCTATATATGATTTTATTTGATGCAGTGAAATCTCACCTATTATTGCCAAAAACATCACAATGCTCAGTATGAAGTACAAAATCATCTGAGTTTGCTGTGTATTCAGACTTTGTGAGTTATTGTTCACTTCTGTCTGATTCTGATCTTGAACATATTCTGTTAAGAACAGAAAATACAATAGTTTTGTGTTATTAACATGAAACATGCATTAACATTACACAGAGATGATACAAATAAAGGTTGAAACTTGAAATACAAATTTGATACATAATGTGCATAATTTTAGATCATTTATTATCAAAGATAAATAATTGTATACTTACCAGAGTTGTAAAGTCTGGTGCCATTGCTGAGCTGTAGAGCTTGGCCTGTTTTTACACAATAATATATTCCTAATTCATCAACAGTAATGTTACTAATAAATAACCGGCTCAAAGTTAGTGATGAATATTTGACTTTGAATCTTTTGTCATAGTATTGAGGGATTGTAGAATCTGGTGTGAAAGTCCTCATTATCAATGCTGGAGAATCTGTCGGTTTCTGGAAAAACCAATAAATCTCTTTTACTCCAATACTGACAGTCTAAAGTCACGTTTCCCCCTAAATTCACCCGTTTATCTTTTAAACTCGCTGTAGTTTGACACACCAACAGAACTGTGAAGATAAAACACACAGTAAAACACACAATCAACCTTTAAAACTATCCAGACATGTGAAGATCACAGTGAAAGTACATTGAGTAGCTTAAACTTACAGAAGAGTAAAAGCTGCACCGTCCTCATTCTGTGAGTTGTTGAGCTCATATGGTGAAGGTTCACTTAACTATGAATCTAAGCGGAAGTCGACTGCATGCAGAAAGAAACTGAAAGGACACCACACGCTTGAAAAGAGGATGTAGAAGTTGAAATTGTACTGTCCAAACTGTTTAATGCTATTAAATAGGCCAAAGTTCGTTAGAGACTATATAGATTGTTTAGACTTTCAGGTTTCAATTAGTTTTACATTTCATAAATACATAAGTGCTATACTATCATGCTATATTAGAAATTGATTTTTTCAAACAAAAAATAAGGCCAAGCTCACCATTGTAATGAATGAGGGTGTTTTCAGCACCATGAGTATTTAAAAGTCTCCATTTAACGGAAGTTGCACTAGTTTTTTTGCTTTTCTATTGTAACATATATCCAGAGTTAAACGGGTTCTAGAACATGCAAAAATATAGGGCAGGACCAGATATTGTTAATTGGATTATAGTTTCCTATTGGTCAATATCATGTGTAGAAGGACTTTTTATTGACACTATATGTAATAAACTCTGGATATTAAGATTATTATATATTATATACGTTATATATTGCTTTACATTACATACATGTTATTATTTAGTTGGCAAACATCAGTCAAATTAAAATAAACAACAGTCAAGCTGAAAATATTTTGCACTCATTATTTAGCAGAATATACTTCTCTTAGACTGTATGAGATGATTTACTCCTGATCATGTTTGTAATGGTTTTGTCTTTGGTTTTTGAAAAGGAACAAACGTTTTGTTGGTTGGGTCCACTTCGGAAAACCACAGAATGTTATAAATATATGTCTAATATCTGTTGAAAGATTTATCATCATGTTAACTCATTCAGTTGATTGAATTAGAGATGTGTTTTACCTCATCCTCATTTTTGTGGTAAAACGGTTTCAGATCTGCAATAGACCTGATTAAAGTACAGCAACATTTCTGATTTAACCGTTCTAAAGTTCAAAGGAATGAAGCTGTCAGGGTCCTGATGTGTTGTGTGCATTTGTGTTGGTTTTTTCCCTGTCATTTGTCTCCATGGTTACTGATTGATTACCTGCACCTGATGTTGTTTTGCTTGATTAGTTCAATGTTATTTAAGTCCTGTGTTTAGTTCAGTTCATTGTCCGATCTCGTCTTATGAAGTTTGGTTGTTCCTTTCCTGTGTCTCTCGTTAAAGAGTTCACAGAGTATTTTGTCATCTTTGTTTTCTGTTATTAAACTCTGAACTGTTTAAGATCACCTCTGGCGCTTTTGCAGACCGAAGAGCCCGAGCCCTCATATCACTTGGACGTGGCTGTGGATACAAGAGGTAAAAACAATTTAAACCGTTCGTTTTCTCACACAAACCGCTCGTTTTCGTGTCTTTAGGCCATCAATGTGTACTTACATTTACGAGTCATTAAATCGTGTTTAATTTGGACTTCTCTGTGCATGCTCTTTGAGGTGGTGACCATAGACCTCCATTATATGACTGACAGACAAGAACGGTTTGACCTAAAAATATCAAAATTGAAGCTACTGTGGAAACAAAGACACCTACATCTTGGATGCCCTTGAGGTAAGCTAAAACATACCAAAAATTAATTTTAAAGTGAACTATCCCTTTAAATATGGTTTATTTTGGTATCTTTGCTTCAACCAAACCTGACATAAGCATGAATATAGCCCATCAAGTCATACACAGCCCTTTAAATAAAGTCTTTTATGTTATTTTAGATATTACACATGCAGATTCCTGAAATCTCCAATATTATTGCTAAAAATGTTCAGTATGACGTATAAAACGATCAGAGTCTGCTGCGTCGTCTGATCTGTCTAGTGCTAATGCAGGACTTAAGAAGAAAAAAGATGAGCTTTAACTGAACTACAGAAGTATGTAAGGGGCCTTTAAATATTTAAAGGATAAGTTCACTTCAGAATAAAAATTTCCTGGTAATTTACGAAAAAAAAAAAAATTCCATCAGTAAGGGTCAGTAAGTCAAAATGAAAATGTTCAAACATTATAAATTGTAATAGTCCAGTTTTTCTAGTTTAAAAAAGTTTTTATACAACATCTCATATATTTATTTCAGTTTTTAGATAGTTTTATACTATAGTTTTAACATATAGTTTTTGCTCAGTTTAAATGACAAAGTATAGTTTTTATTATGTTATGTTTTGTTGTTATTGGTATATGAGTTTGATGATGATGTGTTCGATTTAGTTTTAGAGAAAGAGATGCACTATGGAATAAGAACAACACCAGTGTGAGTAAAGGATGACAGAACTGTCCCATAGTTCTCTAAATAAAGGATTTGGGTGGAACATTTACCCTACACAATTGTGTAACCACCCAGCTTGATTTGAAATATAGACTCTAATTTTACTTCCTCTTTTTACTTCCTCCTTTATTTTCTTTTTTTCATCATATGCTGAGCATTTTTGGCACATTTGATTTCTTTCCTTTAAAACTGCCCAGCCATCCCTAAAATCAACAAATTTAGCTTTTTTTCATTTTAGATGAAAATGGTAACGTCTAAATGAACTGGTTGAACCAGCAAAACAAATAGTTATGGGTTAAATAAAAATAAATGATCTTTAACAAAATGCAGGTGACCACGTTTTAGTTTATAGCTGCTTTCTTGTCTGTCTTGGGTTTTCTTTTGTCAAAATGATGGAAAATGACTGATTTTTTTCCATCGTGTTTGTGATATCTGTCAGTGTTATGATAGGTTTGTTTGTGTTTCATCTTGAGTTTGCCTGTTCTTTAGGCCTGTTTACACGAGACGCTGAGGTGAAAACGTAAAAATATTTATGGGATGTGCCTTCGTTTACACGGCGACAACGTTTTTAGGGCTTAAAAACGCAAAAAAGTGAAACCACCCTCCAGAGTGGAAATCTTAAAACGCTCCACCGCGCGTTCCCGTGTAAAGGGTAAAAACGCAAAAGTCTGCTTGACAGTGAAGGTTGTACGCAGGCGCGCGGACTTGGTGGTGTTGTAGTATGCACTCCTAGCCGTCTGGAGTGCATACTACATTGAATTTCACACACTTTTGCATCATCATATATGCACACGGATTTGCCACCCAAAATGCTCGTCTAAACGCAGAATAAAAAGTGATAACGCAACGCCACTTTTGCATTTTCTCTTCAGAATCGTTTCCATGTAAACATAGCCTTAGTGTGTTTTCACTGTTTAATTAACTTGAACACCTGCTTTGATTGGTTTGCTATTATGAGCTTGCATTCTGTCAGTCTTTGGTTGGTATTCGTCGTGTAAAGTTTATTTTCTTCCCTGCTCTTCAACCAGGGCTGACAATTGAAATTGTGACCGAATTGGCTAACAATGCTTTTGGGAAATGCATCCCATGTGGTTACACAATTGTTTTGGGTAAATGAATCACCCAGATCCTTTATGTCCAGACACTACTTATTGGAAATGAATTGCATAACTTTCCCTAAAAGGAATTATAGCTTAGACTGAATAAATCATCACTGAGGCCCGTTTACACGGGAACACTCGTGGGTGAAAACGTGAAAATATTGGTAACGCTTACGGATGCTCCGATCAGGATTTTTGCAGCCGATACGAGTACCAATTTCTTGTCATGGTGATCGGCCGATAACGAATACCGATTCCGATGCTTAATTGACTTAATATAAGACAAATAAACAAAATGGAACAGTTTAATGCAGCTCATAAGGTTTATTTAAACATTGTCCAATACTGTGGAGGACAAAATAAACATTTAGTCTCCTAAAATGGAGAAGTCTGATGTAACTTAAACATCGTCCAATACAAGTCTGAGCAGGACAAAATAAATAAATAAAAAATCAAACAACATTTAAACTCCTAAAAGAACAAATTGAAGTGGTTTGATACAACTCATTAGGTTTAATTAAACATTGTTCAATGTTAAAGAGAATAAAAGAAATGGAAACATTTAAACTCCAACATGGAGAAGTCTGATGTAACAAATAAGGTTTAATTAAACATTCTCCAATATAAGTATCACTGTACGTCCTCACGCGTTGACGTCATCAAATCACGATCGGTTTGTAAGATCGGCCAAGTTAGTGAGTACCGATTCGAGTCAAAAAATTGTTATGATCAGCCAATACCGATCGAATCGGAGCATCCCTACTAACGCTTCCTTTTACAGTCCAGTTACCCATGTAAATACTATGTACTTATTTTAGTAACTACAATTACTGGGTAATAACTAGTACTAACCCTGAACCTACCCCTGTTCCATGTACTTACCTTATATTACCCAGTACTTTCTAGGTGACATGTAAGTACTGTACTGGAAAAGGAAGCATTACCAAAATATTTTATCAGATGTGCCTTTCATTTACATGGTAACAAGAAGTAGTACGAAGAAGAACGTCCTCATCTCAGTTCTCGCGCATAAGAAAGTAATGGAATAGTCGAATAAAGTCGTTATTTATGGGGTTTTTCGCACAAAAAGTAGTCTCGTCGCTTGATAAACTTATAATTGAGCCGCTATAGGCACATGGAATATTTAAACATTTTCTTTAATGACTTTATGGCCGTCAAGAGCCAGTCGTTTAGGCAGTCTATGGAGGAGTGATCCAGCTCTCAGATTTAATCAAAAATATCTTCATTTGTGTTCCGAAGACGAACGAAGGTCTTACGGGGTTGGAACAACATGGGAGTGAGTAATTAATGACTCAATTTTCATTTTTGGGTGAACTAACCCTTTAATCTTTACTTTTAAAGTAGAACAAAAGTGTTACGGGTTTGGAACGACATGAGAGTGATGACAATATTTTCATTCTTGAACAAACTGAGTCATTGATTAATTTAGTATTTTCTGAAGCTCAGCAGAAGCACTTCCTCTAAGAGTTGGTTTAAAGTTACACACATCCTCAATCTCCACACAAGTTCAACCTGAACACGTTCAACAAGACCACAGAATGAAGACTCTCCTGCTTTCACTCCTCTGTAAGTTTATTTTAAGTCATTTTGTGTGATTCAATGTGATCCTGTCGTGATCGGATAATCTGAATGGTGTGTTTTCTGTTCGTTCAGGTGTGTTTGTGTGTTCTCAACACACAGAAGGTGTCACTGATCAACAGGTGACTTTAGGACAGAGTGTGACTTTAGCTTGTGAGTTTAAGTGTAAAGCTGCTATTTGGTTTGTGATAAAACCATCAGTTCGTCCAGTGATGATACTGCGTACGTTTGGATCTGAAGAGCCTGAATATTACGACGAAAATTCCGCAAGAAATATTCAGAGGGAAGCAGGAGCCAATTAATTATCAATGATGTCACTGTCGATGATTTAGGAACTTATTACTGTATAAAGCCAGGCTGGGCTCTACAGATCAGTGACGGTATGAGACTGGACACCGGTAAGTTTTAAACTGCAATTTTCATTTAAAAATTAATTTAGCAGTTTTTTATAATGTATGTTATAATGTATGTTTTTATCCATTAGAGGTCTGATGTGAAGTTTCATGAGCGTGACAGAAGAAAAACATCCATTGAAACCAACGGCACTGTTTTTCTTCAGAATCCACGGACGGATCATGAATATCTATAATTTCTGCCATCCTCTGAATACGAAATATTAGCCTGACCGATTGATTGCGGTTTGATTCTAATGATCAGAATTGTGTGCTGATTTTAACATTAAATGCAACCATTGAACTCTCAATTACTTTAAAACGTAATTTGCTCGTCTATTCATAACAAAAAAATCTTTCTTTTGTCTATTCATCTCAATGTTTGATAAAATCATGGGACGTATAGTGGCAGAAATTATTGGTCATTTGAAAATATCTGGATGTAACAAACAAGAATGATAATAACTTTTTATCAGCTTCCAGTGTAAATCGCTCAACCGGCTGAGTCGCATGATTTTTACACTTTCCAAATACAGTTTCATGTGAATTAGCTCGAATAAAGTATAAAATAATTAATCATATTGGTTATAATCAATTATTACCTATTACATATTTTAAATTGCCCAAAAAGTGACTATGTATTGCCCATTTATCTCTATGTAGGTAATTTAGCACAAACATGAATATACAGATAGCCTACACTGTAAAATGAATATGCATTATCTAATCAAAAAAAATTGTGGCAACAGATTACAAGCAATATTATTAATTAAATGTAACAAATTAGAATTTAGTAATAATTAATAAAATTAATTCCTTAATAGTTAACCATTTAAAACGAGTAAAACTTACAACAACTAAAAAAACGTACATTTAAGTCACCATTATGCTGATCGGTGTTTGTTTTAAAATGACGGTTTTCTCCTTCAGTGATTCTGCTTGTTAACATCAGGTGTCTTTAATGTTGGCAATATAAAATAAATCAGTTCTTAATTAATCTTTGACGTCTGTCTGTTAGTGAGATATTTTTGTTACATTTTTTGGTGTAAACTTTATCTCATTTTAAATGGTTAACTTATTATTTTTTTAATTTAATTAATAATATTGCTTGTAATCTGTTGCCACAATTCTATTGATTAATAAAGCATATTCATTTTTACAGTGTAGGCTAGATCAATTATCAGAATAACCTTTAACAGAATTAATTTCACATCTTCTTATCAAGGATTATTCTTCTTATCACTCTCAAGAAAGGTTTTTCTTCTGGTCATGAAGAATAACTTTTCTGATCTGTAAGATTACGGACTTAAAGTACTCAACAATATCAAGCTTGTTAACCTTTAACCTTTGTTGGGGTGAGAAGCAGGCAGAGACAAGAATACACCCACTAAACATTGGAGGTCGAATAGACGATGTGCAGATCATGTCTATATTGTGTTCGTCAGTCCATAATCAATTTTGGACATCTATTCAATGTCTAAACTATAGGTCCACTATTTGGACGTCCAACCATGACCCAACTTGGATGTCATATTGACATTCAACATTTCACCTTTGAACTGGGTCATTTTTTTTGGACGTCATTTGGACATCAATGTCAGGTGCAGGAAATTGATTAATATGTAATATTTTTGATTTACAAATAGTAACATTGTTGTTATCATGATTAGTACATACGAATACAGGATTATTTATAATTATTTAAGATCATTTTCCAAACTCCACTTGATTGCCTCTGCAGCAGGGGTTTCATTTTCACATGAGCAATCAGGATATGGAGGACCAGGATTGCCACTTAAAAATAAGTGTAAACATGATGGTTATTGTAGTTCTACACTTAAAGGGACAATGTGTACTTTTTTAGGTATTTTATAACCTGACTTATCCTCGTAAACCAAGAATTTATTATCTTTATATACATGGGACGGGTAGGTCCACGGAGGCTTCCATGTAGTTCCACCGTCTTGAAAAACTATAATAGCAGAAAAGGGACAAAAAGTACTAGGCCAACGCGTTTTCACAATGCGTTTTCGTTCAGAGCCAGCGTCACGTAACTAAAAGCAGCAGAAGCGGAGGAGCAGAGCAGTAGCTGCGTTTCCATTACCCTTCAATTTGCACAAATTGAAATTGCGAAATGAAAATACACTCAATGGAAACACGTCAATTTCGGAAAAACTCCCGTTTATCGCAAAAAAGTTTTTACGCTCGCATGAGGAGGTTTTTCAGGCAATTCGAAAATGGATTTTTTCGCAAAACTGCAATGGAAACGGGTTTTGTGCATTTACAGTCACTTGAAATATGACTATGATCATATGTGAATATATACAGAAAATAATAATACATTATTCGCAACTACTTTTATTTGCGTAATGTCACAATAACAAGAAAACGTTGTGCTTTTGTAAAATAAAATAAAACAATCATGCGCACTTTATGATCTTCGTGAACTGGATCGCGAGAACTGAAACAATTGCCTTTATAGACTAAAGCTTTAAATGTTCACTTTAAAAGAGAACAAATTCAAATAGTAAATAAATACCTTTTGATTATGTAATCCGTATGAAAAGTGCAGTTCTCTCTAAATGTGCATCCGGAGATTGTTTTTAGCTCGTTATTTTTTCAGACGCATTTAGCCTAAAATAACTCACCTAGGCTATACAGCACTGCGGGAAAAATATCATAAATATCCAGGTTCTAATTTGGCCTTAGAAAACCAGTAAAATCTACATTTTTCCCATATTAATTTGTGAATATTTTAAATGTTTTAAAGGGACAAAAAGTCATAAACAAATATCTGAAAATTCGTACTGCAACATTTGTTTATTCGTTGTTTGTTTGAACCTGTTCACGCGAGGGAACACTTGACGAAATGCTATAAGGAGACATCCTGTCATAGCTTTTTGGTATCATGACGGCTACCAGTAGAATGCGCGCATTTGAAAAAGCTAGGTGCTGGAGAGCACAATTCATTTGAATCCAAAATACAATTTCACCGCTAGATGGGAGAAATTTCTACACGTTGTCCCTTTAATGTGAACATGCATTTATTCATCTCAATAGCACAATAACAGATTCAGTCCTCCTCAAAATAAATAAAAACATTGAAATGTATGAATACTGTATTTAATCTTGCTTTATCAACCAATGTCTTTCTAGCTGATCTTTGATCCAATTTAACCATACTTGTGCAAAAATGACTTCACATTTTGTGTTTCAGTTATTTATTTTTTATTGCAGAAGTAGAGTCTGAATTCACATATCTGCTACTTCACAGCCGCTAAAAAAGTATGTTCTGTATAGCCGTGAATCTGCATTTACTTCGGCCTGAGGCTTATTCATATTATATAAAGGATTTTAAAGGCCGAAACCGATCCAAATATTTGTTGGTTTTAAAATCCGATAGTCCGATATGTTGGACCGATAATATATATATTTTTTTTAGAGAAAAGCGCAACAAACATTAACAGATTTCCCTAACATTAGTTATTTGTAGTTATTTGGACATCAATGTCAATATTCATTTATCAATGCCGATAAATGAATATTTCAAAATAAAATAAAAATGGCAACCCTTCAACCATGTCATGAGTGTTGGAGTTGTATAGTTTGTCCACCAGAGGGCACTCTACACCATCCCTGTTGGCAACACTCGTGTATAACGCGCCACACATCCAACCTGCTGATCCAGTTTGCAGGTAGCTTAGAAGGCAATGTAGGGACTAAATATTATTTTATTTATCAGAACTTTAATATATTTTGATGTTCCTCTGTTGTGGCAATAAAAGAAACAAGTTTCTTTTTAAAATGCATCATCATATTCTTTTATCGGCCATTATAACTGCCAATACCGATAGTTTGGAAAATGCCTAATATCGGCCGATAATATCGGCCTGCCAATAAATGAGTCCAGGCTCTAATTTAAATCACTTTTGGTGTGAAAGAGCCTTTACATTAGCCAAAAATTTTACTTTTATTTATTCATTTATTTTTGTTATTACAAAACAAAACAAGCAAGCCAAGCCCAGGTGAGAAAAAGTAAAATTCCCCCAAATTAACGCAACACATCACTTTTCATTAAAAGTAACTACGCAATTAGTTAGTTAGTTTAAGGAGTTATGCAATATTGATGCATTACTTTTAAAAGTATCATTCGCTACATCTAATTTCACTCAATAATAGCAACTCAGAAATAGACATTATTAAAACGTTACAAAGTTGATACATTCTCAAGTCAAAAGTTTTAATGTTAAAATCAGCACACAATTCTGATCATTAGAATTAAACAGCAATCAATCTTTCAGTATGTTGCTATTTCATATTCAGAGGATGGCAGCACTTCTACATAATCATGATCGGTCAGTGGATTCTAGAAACGGTCAGTGGATTCTGAGGAACAGCAGTGCCGATTGGTCCGAATAGATGTTGTTCTTCTGTCTAAAATCTAAATGAATGATAAGAAAAAATATACATTAGCTGCTAATTCCCATTTATAACTGAACTGAACTGAATTATTAATATAAACAGCAAAAATGCATGTCTTACCCCCAGAGAATTTACATATCTAGGAATTTTCCTAGACATTTATACGGTTACATAATTACTAAACCTTAGAACTTCACAAAATATACTCTGGATTAAATGCTGTCAAAATGAATTGACAAATGTAATAATAATGTAATTTTCCAGATTTAGATGTATTTTAAATAAAAAAATAAATTGTACTCACCTATCACAGCAGCTAACAGCACAACCATCAGCAGGGTGAACATGACAATCAGGATCTGATTTGCTCTCTGATATTGTTGGGGATTCTTTTGCTCTGGTTCATCTGGACCATGGGGGGCTTCTGTGGTTTTGTGAAACGTTTTATCTTTTACAGATAATTTAGATAGTTTGGTTATTTAATCTTTTTGTCATGCATCCTTGCCATTTATACTGCAAAATAACTTGGAGACATAATTATGATTATATAACAATAATGATATATATTTTTTCCAAGTGACATACCAGTGGTGAACAGTTTGTATGAGCACCACCCTCTTGAGATACATCTTTTAAAAAAGCCAAGTATCTAATTTCATTTGTTATTTGAATAATTGTAGTGGAAACAATTATTTAAAATAACAACAACAATAATATAGCTCTCAGTTGTGTGAATGTATTGCAGTTTTATGCTTACCAGTGGTGTCCAGTCTCATACCGTCACTGATCTGTAGATTAAAGCCTGGTTGTATACAGTAATAAGTTCCTAAATCATCAACAGTGACATCATTGATAATTAATTGGCTCCTGCTTCCCTCTGAATATTTGTTGCGGAATTTTTCTGCTAATATTGAGGCTCTTCAGATCCAAACGTACGCAGTATCATCACTGGACGAACTGATGGTTTTATCACAAACCAAATAACAGCTTTTAATTTTAACTCACAAGCTAAAGTCACACTCTGTCCTAAAGTCACCTGTTGATCAGTGACACCTTCTGTGTGTTGAGAACACACAAACACACCTGAACGAACAGAAAACACACCATTCAGATTATCCGATCACGACAGGATCACATTGAATCACACAAAATGACTTAAAATAAACTTACAGAGGAGTGAAAGCAGGAGAGTCTTCATTCTGTGGTCTTGTTGAACGTGTTCAGGTTGAACTTGTGTGGAGATTGAGGATGTGTGTAACTTTAAACCAACTCTTAGAGGAAGTGCTTCTGCTGAGCTTCAGAAAATACTAAATGAATCAGATGAAATGATGAAATTTACACTTACACTAACCTCATTATTAGTACTCCTGTTGTTGTTGTTGTTGTTGTTGTTGTTGTTGTTGTTTTACCACCATTGATCGAAGTGTAAGTGATGTTTTGGAGAACTTATAGGCCTAAATATGCATCTTAATACATTTTCTTTCTAAATCAGTTGACGTAATCTAATAAAAAAATAATGGAAGCTACAACATATATATGTTTTTGGAAATGGGAGTAGATCATGTCGGTTTGTGTAATTTCCTGGAGATTCATCAAGTTTTTTTATAGATGTTAAGAATAACTTTCCAGTTAATTTCCAGAGCAAATAAATAAACACTAACAAAACTGAACTACAGCTTTAGTTATTTTCAGAAATAACTTTCTGAAAATAACTAAACTGTCTTACTTACTATTATGACTGTCTTGCTAACACACTTTCTTATTATTTGGCTTGGCTATTACCCTATAGTTTATTTTTGATCTTTTTACAAATGTAATCAAGATTTTAGTAAGTACTAGATGTGTTGGGGATTTACCATGCCATTTTAATTATATTATGCTGAAATGAACGAAATGGCTCAAAAAAAGATTCGTTCATTTTGCTGAACGAGACTCAAAGATCCGAGTCAGTAAAATGATCCGAAGTTCTGACGAGTCAGTAAAATGATCCGAAAGTAGGGTCTTCTGCTGTTGTAGCCCATCCGCCTGCTTATGATCTCTGTAAATTCTCTAAAAAAATTTTTAAAAAAGTAAAAAGGCATTTGAAATTTGCAGTTAGTGGTTGTGTGTAAATGTAAGTTATTGATCAAACTTTTCCACATCTTTCAGACGCAACCTGTGAGTGTATAGAAAAATTAGTTGTTTGCTGTGTTTTTTTAATTATGGAACTAAGCATTAGGCTAGATAAAAACAGGCACCAAAGTAGGCCACGTAACTCCAATAAGGAGAAAAAAAACATTCACAAGTTGTTACCATATTTGTTATAGGCTATCAAAACATTTTACAATAGATGTGGGCTACTGTGACCTTTACGTGACTTTATTTTCAAAGTTAAGCAAGTTCATTTACGGAAAGCCTTATAGAAAGCGTTTTGGACATTAATACGAAGTTATCATTCGGAATAATAAAGTTTACAAAACTGACAGATTTCATGCGCAGGTTCGTAACGGATTTTTTCCACGTGATCTGAAAAAGTGTACGGTTACGCTTGATCGTCATACCCCTACAGCTTCGGAGACCTTTTAGAAAATAGAATGTAAACCATTGCTCACTAAAATGATGCAAGTTCCTTTTTATCCTTGTTGTTTGCTTACTGTCGACATTTGCGAAATATATATTGCATTAAGTGACTCTTAATTTGCCACCCGCGCTCTGGATACGTATTTGCAGAAGCTTTCCTGCGTCATCTAGAAGGACTCTTCATTTGTAGCTCGGTGCGCGACTTCCGCTTTGAGTGTCAAATATGGCCACGTCCAGACTAGAGATCAATTTCATTAGGTTATTATCACGCTGTGAATCTCTGGCTTCAGAGAAAAGAGGCGAGACAGAATGGAGACTAGAAAAGGTAATTCAAAACAACATTACCTTTATGTTTAATTATCTGCGTTTGACGTTTGTATTTTAATTTTACACAAGATAATTTTCTGCATGAAAACAGCAAAGCAACAATACCAACCTCATTCATACCGGTTTATGAATTACGTGTCATATACAGAAGTACAAGCATACGTATAAATGGATCACACTCTAGAATTAGTTCATTGCTTATTTGCTCACTGTCTTAACTGTATATCTCAATGCAATATTTTTAAAATCATATTTAACAGTTTTTTTTCTTTTTAAGTATGTTGGTGCTCTGGAGGAGATGCTTGTAGCCCTTAAAAAGAGTTCAAGGTATGTTTATATAACATTACATGCAATAATGTGTCACAAATCACGGCAATGAGTGAAATAATTATAACTTAGCATTTCAACATTTATTGTGTGAAAATATTTGTCAATTCTTACATGAACCTCAAGGTGAGTAGTCAGCTAGTGGTTGTTTTCCTATTTGGGGTTGTCAAACGATTAATTGTGATTCATCGCATCCAAAATAAAAGTTTGTGTTTACATTATGTATGTGGGTGCACTGTGTATAATTATTTTATATATATAATTACACACACATGCTTGTATATATTTAAGAAATATTTTCATGTATATACTGTATAAAGATTTATGTATAATTTATATTATATATAAATATAAATATTTTATATAAAAATAATAATTTGTTTCTTAAATATACATGCATGTGTGTGTATTTATATACATATATACAAAATAATTAAACAGTGCACCCACATATATTATGTAAACACAAACTTTTATTTTGGATGCGATTAATCGTTTGACAGCCCTATTTCCTATATTTGTGAAACATCTCAGACTGTGATATATACACTACTACAAACATTAATGACTTTATTTATTTCCTGATTCTCCCAGCAAACCAACACCGGAAATACTGACAGACTACAACCGCAAGGTGGATTTCCTGAAGGGTCTCTTGGAGGCAGACAAACTGGTCAGTGTTTATATTATTTGTTCACTGTGTGATCAATGACAATAGGCAGAAAATGCATCATGCTAATCATAGTACAGTAAAGAAATGTTTTGTTTGCTTTTAGCCATCTCCAGCAGAGAAGTCTTTAGCGAATCAGTTTCTGGCACCTGGACGCACACCTACAATATCCAGCGAGAGAACGCCGGCCAGTAAGACGGTGCACATACAGAGTAAAGCGAGATATGCTGAAGAAATGAGGAAGGAACTAATGAGCACCGTATGACTCCTACCTCTTTACACTACAAATGTACATTTATACATTCATGGAGTTTTACAAAAATTCAAAACATTTTACTCTAATAAAGCCAAAAACTACCAAAACATCCTTCAAACAAGTACTTTACAAAACAAAAACACATTATAATTACACACATAATTGTATTATAGTTATGCTAGTGCTGTCAAATTGATTAATTGTAATTATTCACATCTAACATAAACATTTGTAAATAAATAAATAATATATATATATATATATATATATACATATATATTTATGAACTTTTATGTTAGATAAGATTAATTATGATTAGGGCTGTCAAACGATTAATCATGATTAATCGCATCCAAAATAAAAGTTTGTATTTTCATAATATATGTGGGTGCACTGTGTATAATTATTTTAAATATGTAAATACACACACATGCTTGCATATATTTAAGAAATATTTTTATGTCTATTCTGTATATAGATTTATATATAATTTATATTATATATATATATATATATAATATATTTTATATATAAATAATTTTTTTTTCTTAAATATACATGCATGTGTGTGTGTGTATGTATATATATAGATATAAACAACTCTTATTTTAGTGTCATTGATATACCATTATATTTTATTTTTTAATAAGTATATATAATAATACAATTATTATATATTAAATAATATCATAATAAATATATGATAATTAATTATCATTATGATAATTAATGATAATTCATTTTATATTTTAATTTAATTTTATATTTTATTTATTTTAATAAACTAATTGTTTTCTATATTCTCTTTCATTAAATGTTTATTTTATAAGTAGCAATGTTTTTTAAATAGTTTGTTATTGTTAATGGCTCTTCTCTTTCCTCTTGGCAGGGTGTGTTAAATTCTGGTAAGCTGTGTTTTCTATTTTATTTTAAATGCTATGTTTTAAGAAAGCAAATTACATATTATGCATTTTTCTCTGTTCTTCATGGTTAGGTTCACTGGAGACGGATCTCAGACACAGAAAGTAAGTTTTGCTGTAATTGATTTCTACTGAACGCGTGGATGTCGTTGGTATCTATGGCATTGGGTTAATATCGCCTCATTTCTCAGGAGTTTTCCTGTAGACGAGCGACAGTCGGCGACAGAGCTGGACGCTATTCTACAGCATCATAACAATCTCCAGGAGAAACTGGCCGATGACATGCTGAACCTCGCTCGCAATCTGAAGAACAACTCGCTCGCGGCTCAGAACATCATAAAGCAGGACAACCAGGTCTCACGTTTTTCTTATCTCCCTTAACCCTCTGGGGTTGTTCATTTAACAGTCACACTTGGGTGTTCGGGTCCAAATGGACCCAAAGGGCAGGATTCATATTTAAAAAAAAAAAATCATAATTTTTTTACTTTCTTTTCTTTTCTCTTTTAGTGTTTTGAGATAATTTTATGATTTATGGTTAATATTTATGCAATATTTATTTATATATTTATGACCCATCTTTTCCCATTGAACATAATAGAATTTTTTTATCTTCTTTTTTTTTTTATCAAAGCTGTATTACATTTTAGAGTGAAGCCTAGGCCTCATGAAAGCAATTTTTGAAAAAAGATAGATGTCATCTGGTAGACACACTGAGCATTTTTATCACGCAATAGCACATTTTTACCACTATAGTAGATTTACAGTACAGCTCTCTGTAGAAAGGCTTGGGGATTCTAGTGATTTTTGCAAATATATACCAATTTTTTTTTAGGTTGTTGATTTTTAAAATATAAAAACATATTGTGTGTGTGTGGCTGTGTCTGTTTTGCACTCTTGATGTTTTATAGATTCTCAAAGACTATTTTTGTCTTGTTTTTTGTTTGTTTGGTTGGTTTAGATGGTAATTTGAAGTGCCAGTTTTAATTTATTATACAATCAAATCTGAACATTGCATTGGAAAGAGAACAAATGGAAAGCATTTTGTTACCCAATGTTTAATTCTAACGTATTCTAACTTAATAAAAATGCAATTCTTTCAGTTTTCATATTTTTGACAATTTTACATTCATTTCCTATGGGGTCCATTTGAACCTGAAGGTCCTGAGTGACTATTTTTTTACAACCACTTAGACTGTTCACATCCTGTCCCCAATTTTTTTGGGTGTTCATATACCAAATACCAACAAAGTCATCAAATTTCGGACCATTCTGAAGAAGCTGTGATTTTAACATTTTTTTATTTGAATGCTTCGGGTCCATTTGGGCCGAAACAACCCAGAGGGTTAAATTAATTATTACCAGCTCAAATGGAACTAAAAAAGCAAGATATTTTTTAGAATTTATGAGTCAATTTATAGAAGAATAAATATTCTTATGTGTGTGTATGTGTAAATATGAAAGAAACGTTTTTCAATTCTATATTTTTTTAAATCAACATTTTCAAGCTGTTTATTATTACTATGATTATTATTATATGCCATTCATTGTTTCAAAGAAAGTCACCGTAATAAACACCATGCATAAATTGGAAAGCAGCAGCTTGAAGAGGTCGTTCGTAGAATATTTGTTGTGTGACCACTAGAGGGCGGCAGCATCATGTAGTTTTACACTCATTATTGAGGATTTTAAAGGGATAGTTCACCCAAAAATGTAAATTCTGTAATTTATTCACCCTCAAGTTGTTCCAAACCTGTAAGAGTTTCAAAGAACACAAAAGAAGATATTTTGAAGAATATTGATAGCGTTTGACTTCCATAGTAGGAAAAAAAATACCATGGAATGGTCTGTCAACTAGTATGGTTACTAACTTTCTTCAAATTATCTACTTTGTTGTTCAACAGAAGAAAAAACTCATACAGGTTTGGAATAACTTAAAGGGATATTTCACTTTGAAATACGTTTTAGCTTACCTCAAGGGCATCCAAGATGTAGGTGTCTTTGTTTCCACAGTATTTCCTTTTGATTTTTTCGGTTCAAACCGTTCGTATCTATCAGTCATATAATGGAGGTCTATGGTCACCACCTCAAAGAGCATGCACAGAGAAGTCCAAATTATAACATGATTTAATGACCGAAGCGCCGGTGCCATCAGATCACTTGGACATGACTGTGGTTACAAGAGGTAAAACAATATAAATCCTGTTTGTTTTCTCACACAAACCGCTTGTTTCGTGTCTTAGGCCATCAATGTGTACTTACATTTACGAGTCATTAAATCATGTTTAATTTGGACTTCTCTGTGCATGCTCTTTGAGGTGGTGACCATAGACCTCCATTATATGACTGACAGACAAGAACGGTTTGACCTAAAAATATCAAAATTGAAACTACTGCTGAAACAAAGACACCTACATCTTGGATGCCCTTGAGGAAAGCTAAAACATACCAAAAATTAATTTCAAAGTGAACTATCCCGTTTAAGGGCGAGTAAATATGACAGAATTTTTACCACTGGGTGAACTCGCCATTCTTCAAATAGCCTAAAAGTTGAATCTCCTCTATAGCATTTAACATATCCTTTTCTTTTTCAGACCCTCACTCAGTCCATGCGTCAGGCCGACATGAACTTCGAGAAGCTGAAGACCGAGTCGGATCGCCTGGAACAGCACGCCAAGAAATCCGTCAACTGGTTCCTGTGGCTGATGCTGATCTTGGTGTCCTTCACGTTTATCAGCATGATCCTGTTCATAAGACTGTTCCCGAGACTCAGATGATGTTTGTCATCACTAGATTTACTTTATCTATAACCGCAGGTTTGTAGACACTAACCGATGGTCATAGAGTTGAATGACAGGCCTCTCATGAAGAATTCGAGTTGAATCCCTGTGATGCAGCTAATTCTAAATTACCATCAAAAACGGTAAGTCATATCGGCCATTTTATTTACAACTCAAGTAATCTGACAATAAAACGCTAATTTTGAGACACGCATTTTAGGTGCTTATAAAGTTTTCCCTGAATTGTCGCTATTCCCAAAATAAAGGTTCTGTTTAATATACAGATATGGTTAAATATGATCACGTTTATGATCTGGGTTAATCCGTTTCTCACGTACAAATGGTAAAAACGAACCGAGCTGTTTTAAGGTCCAGTCGACTTGTCCAGGCTTGCCGTGTCAATCAGGAAATGTTCTGGCAAGCATGCAGGAAGTATTTTTGCTAGTCGGAAGCACAGATGGATACTGTCTTCTCCACCCAGAGTCTTCATGCTCCGTTTTTAGCTGCTAAAGATCTATTTGTGCTCGTTCCCTATATAGCACACGGAGTGTTAAGTAGTGCTCCGATAGACATGTTTGTTCAACTGTGCAGCTCTTTTAATGGATCTATTAATGTTCGTCTGAAACGGAGGGTTATTGATCATTTTTATGTCCTTGTGTTTTTGTTTGCTCCTTTGATTGATTCACATGTGGAAAAAAAAGCATATTATTTTAATAAAACAAATTGCAGTCCTCCTATTCTTGGTGTCTAATTTGATGTTTTGCATTTTTTCACAAGTAGACCTACATTGTGGCTACCGTTGCACAGCGAAATCAAGTCAAATCAACAGGAGCCCATGTGATCTGGAATTTCAACTGAGGGTGAAAGGTTTTCCCACGCATGGTGTCATGTCGAAACGTCGCATTGACCACCAATAGAAAGTTTTATTTTTGTAATAGTTTATATTCCACATAATTAATTCTTTTTAGGCCTAAATGGTTTCTCATTTTAAGTTTTTTGCCTTTTTTTATACTTTAAAAGTGGTAGGCTATTTCGGAGAGGCTAGCAATAGCGTGCCGAAGTGATGACGTCACTTTGTAGGACAACTCGGAAGCTAGCGACGCATGCATGTCTATGCGCATGTTTTCCCTCGGTTCCATCGATCGAAAAGCTATGAAATTTTCTACGGAGCCACCCTAGTCCCACTTTGGCAAAAAAATTTCTTATAAATATCTTGTGGCCTCAAGATACTAACTCGTGGCCTCAAGATAGTAACTCGTGGCCACGAGTTACTATCTTGTGGCCACGAGTTACTATCTTGAGGCCACGAGTTACTATCTTGAGGCCACGAGTTAGTATCTCTGAGGCCACGAGTTAGTATCTTGAGGCCACGAGTTAGTATCTTGAGGCCGCGAGTTAGTATCTTGAGGCCGCGAGTTAGTATCTTGAGGCCGCGAGTTAGTATCTTGAGGCCGCGAGTTAGTATCTTGAGGCCGCGAGTTAGTATCTTGAGGCCGCGAGTTCAGTATCTTGAGGCCGCGAGTTAGTATCTT
This sequence comes from Hybognathus amarus, assembly GCA_030378365.1. NCBI lineage: Eukaryota > Metazoa > Chordata > Actinopteri > Cypriniformes > Leuciscidae > Hybognathus > Hybognathus amarus. The sequence goes on along the minus strand of JAQIUQ010002648.1, from coordinate 211,720 downwards.
GAGGCCGCGAGTTAGTATCTTGAGGCCGCGAGTTAGTATCTTGAGGCCGCGAGTTAGTATCTTGAGGCCGCGAGTTAGTATCTTGAGGCCGCGAGTTCAGTATCTTGAGGCCGCGAGTTAGTATCTTGAGGCCGCGAGTTTCAGTATCTTGAGGCCGCGAGTTAGTATCTTGAGGCCGCGAGTTAGTATCTTGAGGCCGCGGCTGCCGTATCTTGAGGCCGCGAGTTAGTATCTTGAGGCCGCGAGTTATATCTTGAGGCCGGAGGTTCAGTATCTTGAGGCCGCGAGTTCAGTATCTTGAGGCCCGAGTTAGTATCTTGAGGCCGCGAGTTAGTATCTTGAGGCCGCGAGTTAGTATCTTGAGGCCACGAGTTACTATCTTGAGGCCACGAGTTACTATCTATCTATTTAGCAAAAACCCATTCAAAAATCCCATAGACTTTAGAGCGAGGAAAGCGGTAGTGCTAAAATGCTAACTCACTTCAGCGTTTTGGCCTACAGAGTGACGTCGCAACTTCGGCAAATCCCTTCCACCGTCCCTTCAGCGTGTCTCCAAAGACACTATAGTGTAAGTATACTTCTCCAAACACACGAACGCGCAGGCTTGGGAGGGTTACTTTAAAAATGTATTCCGTTACAAATTACTTCATAAAAAAAGTATTCAGTAACGTAATCCAAGTACCAGAATATGAAAGTAATGTAACTGCCCAGATAGCAAACTGACATTGAATCAAACGTGGAAACATGACATCGAAACAACGTTGATCTGACATTGTTTTGCTCATCGAATTAATGTCTGGCTACAATGAAATAATAAAAACACACCATTTAAAAATTCTACACAATCTACATATTCATTTATTTTAAAATAGGAACTAAACTGTTGACTAATGCCGTGATCTTTCTCAATTTGCCTGACTAAACTTGGGCCGTTGGCAGTATGAGTTCCCCTACGTTAGCAGCGAACATCTCCTTAAGTGAGACTGAGAGAGATAATGAAAGGACATTTTAGGTACTAAAAAAGCTACTCTCTTAATTTCTGCAGATTCCAGCATCGCTAGAAAACTTTCAACTGCGATCATACAAACCACTGAATTTTAAAGCAATTATAATGCTACATACTAGATAGCAAACTTGCATTGAATCAACGTGGAAACAACGTTGATTTGACATTGTTTTGCTCATTCGAATTACACGTTGAACCGACGTCAGACGCGTCATTCTTTCAAAATGAACGGAAAATCAACTTGAAATCAATGGTGTTTCAACGTTACGAAAGCAAACCAATTTTCGATTTTCATTTAGCTTTGAAGAATGCCGCGTCTGACGTTGGTTTAACGTTAATTCGATGAGCAAAACAATGCCAGATCAACGTTGTTTCGATGTCATGTTTCCACGTTGATTCAATGTCAGTTTGCTATTCGCGTTTATACAGTCGTGACGTTTTGGTCACGACTGTATAAACGCGCTTGCGCTGCCAAAGCCGATGTTTTGATCCAGCTTGTATCTTCCCAAGGTCGATTCTGACGTCAAGTGTTTTGTGCAACATTAACAATAGAAACGTTAACGTTAATTTTACGGGCCTACTGATGTCTACCACCGCGCAGATATCACGTGATGTCTGCGCGGTGGTAGACATCAATAGGCCCGTAAATGTTCGTCCAATCTTTGCATTCGGTTCGAATTTTTTGCATTTTCAACCAGCATAACAAAAAAATATATCTGGAAGAAATCGCCTATGCCTTTAATTTTGTCGAATTGCATTGCCTTAGCTAATAAATCTTTTCCTCCCTGACCACTGATGGTAGAAATTGCGTTTTTGTGGTCAAAACTTTAAGATTTGTGACATAGACAGTGGTGTTCAATAAACCTAACCTGAGAAGATTTCTTTTGAGTAAAAAAAGTGTGACAATTTGCCCCAGTCTTAAAAACGTTGCTTTTGCTAGGCACATCTGCACTTCATCAGGTAATATTACGTCTTTTAAAAACTATTTTATGTTAGGAAAAAACGCTGATGTACACGGAAATTTATGTACTTTGGAATAATGTTCTTTATGACCCCTGTAGTTGTTAGCTTAGCAGTCCCCTAATGCATCATAAATCATTGTTACTTCGACACAAGACTCCTGTGGACCCAAAGGCCTAATTTTTCCTAAACCAGGTCGATCCACCTTTGAAGTAAAGCGAGCAGATAAAGTAGCTGTGAGCTTTAATTTAGCGGTTCCTGACAGGGAAAAGCTCTGATCCAGGCGGCGGGTTAGCTGAGGCGAAGGGATTGAAGCGACACCTCCGCCGGGCCGCGGGCCTCCGCTCAACCCCCTGGGAACCCAGCAGGTGCTGCAGAGTTCCTGGAAACCGCTCAAGTTCACTGAGATTAAGACACAATAAACCCGCCTTCTCAGTAGATCTTTAACCGTAACTTGGAACAGCTTTTACTTGATTAAAATGAGAAAAAAATGGATTAAATCGTGTCGTTTTTGGTCACGACTGTATAAACGCGCTTGCCGCTGCCAAAGCCGGTGTTTTGATCCAGCATGTTGTATCTTCCCAAGGTCGATTCTGACGTCAAGTGTTTTGTGCAACATTAACAATTGAAACGTCAAGGTCAAACTTGTCCCACGGATGGATAGGGACCGGTTTGCGCACATATTTCACAACTTTCCACGATTGTTTATGAGTCGTTTACTGAGGCAAGACATTTTCATGTTGGGTTTATGCTAAGTTTTGAGACAGTTCTGTGCTGTGTGGAGGGCTTGTTTAAAACTAAGTTGTTGCAACATGTCCCAGCAGGAAGTGCAGTGTGGGAACGCTCTTCTGCTTTGATCCTCGCAGGAGGAGTCGCTATAATTACGCCGTTGGTCCTCCAGGATGGGTGGTATGGGGGATCTGCCCTCCTGTAAACACTAATGGTGGACAACACAGGGGAAGTTGTTCAGGAAGCTGTTTGGTTACCTGGTTTCTTGTTCTTTCCTCCTTGGTGTTGTGGTAAATAACCTCTTCTGTTCTGAAACTGTACTGGCTAAATCATTCATCTTATCAAGTTGTATCTTGCGGATGTTTTGTTTATGGTTATGTGACATTTTAGATACACTCACCAGCTACTTTAAATAAACTCAATATTCACTCTTAAAGGAGTAGTTCACTTTAAAAAAAAACTTTTGCTGAGAATTTACTCACCCCCATGTCATCCAAGATGTCCATGTCTTTCTTTGAGGTTTTTGATGAAAACATTCCAGGATTTTTCTCCATATAATGGACTTCATTGGGAACCAAATGGTTCAAGGCCAAATGAGAGTTTCAAACTGTTCAAAGGGCTTTAAACGACTTCAGATGATGAATAAGGGTCTTATCAAGCGAAATGATCAGTCATTTCAAACATAAATAAAAAAGTTTAAGTTTAATAAGCACAAATGCTCGCCTTGCTCTGTTCTGTGATGTACGTTCGTGAACTCCTGTTCAAACTTGTTCATCAAAATTAACAAATCTTTTTTCAAGTAATCACTCGGAAGGTCCTAGATAAGACCCTTATTCATCGTCTGGTTTCGTTTAAAGCCCTTTGAAGCTGCACTGAAACTCTCATTTGGACCTTGAACCGTTTGGTTCCCATTGAAGTCCATTATATGGAGAAAATCCTGGAATGTTTTCATCAAAATGCCTTAATTTCTTTTCGATTGAAGAAAGAAAGACGTGGACATCTTGGATGACATGGGGGTGAGTAAATTATCAGCAAAAGTTTTTTCTAAAAGTGAACTACTTTAATTTGTGTTAAATAATTTTCTTTTTTTTGAAAGTTTATCATTATAAGGCAACGGGTTTCCTCACTTTTTTAAGTTTAGTCAACTGATCGCTTTTTACTGTGCAGGTACACCTTACTACTTGCCTTACGAACTGCCCTAATTCTTCATGACGTCCATTCAATAAGGAGCAAGAACCATTGATATATGATAGCATCAATAGCATTTGTCGGCTGCACAATCACGATGCAAATTCTCCCATTCCAGCACATCCCAAAGCTGCTGATATCGGATTGAGATCTGGTGACTGTAAGGCCATTTGAGTTTAGTGAACTCATTGAACTCATGTTCAAGAAACCAGTTTAACTTGATTTGAGCTTTGTGTCATGGTGTGTTGTCCTGCTGGAAGTATCCATCACTGTGGTCATAAAGGGTTGGACACAGGTCAGCAACAATGCTCGGGAAGACTGTGGCGTTTAAACGATACTCAATTGAAAATATTTCCTCACAATATGCTTTTATATATGTTTACGCCAAATTCTGACCCGACCATCTGAATGTTCCAGCAGAAATCGAGACTCATCAGACCAGGCATCGTTTTTCCAATCTTCTATTGTCCAGTTTTGGGGAGTGTGTGAATTGTAGTCTCAGTTTCTGTTCTCAGCTGACCGGAGTGTGTTTTCTTCGGCTAGCCCGTCTACTTCAACATTGGACGGTTGTTCGTTCAGAGAGCTTACTTGAGTTAATGTTGTCTTTCTATCAGCTGAACTAGTCTGGTCATTCTCCTCTGACCTATGGCATCAACAACACTCTAAAAACTCCTGGGTTGTTTCAACCCAACTTTGGGTCAAATGTGGACAACCCCAGCCATTGGGTTACATTTTTTAATTCCATTTTCAACCCAACGTTTGGGTTTGTCCATATTTGACCCAAAGTTGGGTTAAAACAACCCAGCATTTTTAGAGTAAAGGCATTTTTACCAAAGAAACTGTAATATTTTCTCTTTTTCAGACCATTCTCTGTGAACCCTAAGGATGGTCACATATGAAAATCCCAGTCAATCAGCAATTTCTGAAATCCTCAGAGCAGCCTGTCAAACAACCATGCAACAAACAACCATGCCATGTTCACACTTTAAAAAACGCCATTGTGCCAACAAACCTAGCCATTGTGTTAAAAATTGTATTTAAAAATGTAACCCAATGGCTGGGTTTGTTCAAATTTTACCAATCCAGCATTTTTTAGAGTGCAAAGTCACTTAAATCAGCTTTTCTGATGCTCAGTTTGAGCTTCGGCAGATTTCCTTAACCACATCTACATGCATAAATACATTGAGATGCTCCCATGTGATTGGCTGATTAGATATTTGTGTTAATGAGCAGTTGAACAGGTGTACCCTGAAGTGATTCAAGGCAGCTTGTTTCTTTTGTTGACACGGTTCTCCATGTTGGGTTGTTGTGGGCCCCAAATGAGGTCGATGCCTCTTACAACATGCCTAAAAAGTCTGATCTGATGAGCCGGTTGCTGTTTGTATCCGTCCGGCTTTATCTGTCAATGATCTCATGCCATAATGTCTCTGTCAAACCATGCTAGTAATGCAGGGATCAGTAAGCGTTGAGTTGGGGCCCTTTCGGCACATATGAGAGGGTGGAAAGACAGCTTGTCTCCAGCATTTGTGGGATTTAGAGAATTTTGGCAGTTCTCTGATGGGCTACATGTATTTTGAGGACTGTCAGACGCTTATACCTTAAATCTGCAGTAGCTCTTTGTCGCCATCTCTGTTCAAAATCTGCAATTGCAGTTATTCACGGAATTATCAACTTTACGTGGGTTGTGCCTCGGCAATGCGCAGCGTGGATGAATACGATGTTTTGAGGAGAATGCGGCTGTCAGTCGCCCGCGATGTGGAGACTGTCATTCGGGATCATAGATTATACTTTTTGGAAGAATGACCAACATAAGAATATTCACTCCAAATTGTCATTTTAACAAGTAACATTCATGTTTGATGTTAAAAAGTTATCATATCTCGTCAAACCGTGCAAATTATACTTTGTTCTTGTTCTTGCATAACTACATTTAAATCCCTTCCGATGTTTATCCTTGTTTTCGCATGGGCCCGGTCACAGTTTCTATTTTTTTCTGTTTGTCGTTTGAATCTTTCTTGAATCCGCCATCAAATTGATACGTTTAACTATATCAAGTGCTGTGAGAAAAGGCTATAAATCTCCACCTAACATTGTACAACATAATGATGCAAAGACATGCTTTGATATTTTTATGCCCAATGAAGTGACCAGTGAGTAGATAGACAGACAGACTGATTGATTTACTTGTATGTTTCTTTTAGTTAAGTTATGGCTTTTAAAAGTCCATATGCAAACAAAACAGGTGTGGCCGGCTTTATCAGTAGCATATTTTCCTTTTCATTTGTACTTACATATTTCTGTCTTACAATTATTTATTTAAACGTATTCAAATTTTCTTGTAAATTAAAATTTGAATTTGGTGATATATGTAACAAAGTGAATCTCTTGACAACATTTTGAGGTTCACAGCATCAAAATTATTAGCATATGATCTATACATTTTACAAATTAAATAATTTATTGTAGTTTTTCTGCATCATGAGGATTATGTTTACATTGTGCAAATACAATTGTGATTTTTAATATGGTCATGAGAATGAGTTTCCATTGGCTGTGAGAACAGAAAATGACAGCAAAGCACATGACATGCCCGTTCATCATCTGACAGGTGTGTGTGTGTGTGTGTCTGGTTGATGAAGGGGGATGGGAATAATCTGATCACAGAAATCATTTTGGATTACTGGTGTTAGAACAGTCAGTATATGAGCTCTTGTATAACAGATAGATTAATCACAGCTTTAAAGCAAACAAGATGTTCTGTTCCTGAGTGCTTTCACAGACTAAACTGTCCAATTAAATTACATTTATGTTTCAGGCAGACGCCTTCATGTCACAGGGACTTCAGTGGCAAATCATCGCCTTCAAATGTTAGTTCCCTAACAGACATCATTTCATAAACAAGTCACATTTCAGTCGCCCAGAGACTTTAGGTTATTACTAAAAACATAAAGAAAACAATGTTTTGGCAAACATTAAAAAAATTAAATACTTAAAATTAAATTAAAATTAAATAAAATATTATTTTGTTAATCTAGTTGCCAAATATACATTTTTAATTTTAATTAATTGATAAATAAATAAGAATAATTAAACAAAAATACTAAAATAATTCAAACTAAAACCAAAATATAAATAAACAAAAACTATTCAGACATTACAAACAAAAGGTCTACTAAAACTTTAATTAAAATAAAAATGGAAATTATACAAATTTAAAATAATTCTGTAAAAATATGATAGTAAATAAGTGATACTAAAGTAGCACCTGAGTGATGAAAGCCTGTGTAGAAGACATCACAAAAATATTCTATTATATTGTTTTTTATCCCATTACATTATATTATTTATATTAGGCTATATTATAAATAATATTTATATATTTTATATATTTACAAACTTTTATAATAGATGATTCATCAATTTGAGAGCAATCATTATTATATGAATTAAATTATATTATATTATAAATAATATTTATATATATTTACTAACTTTTATGTTTGATTAATCAATTTGAGAGCAATAATTCTATTCTATTAATTCTATTCTGATTTGTTATGTTAAATTATACTGCCCTATTTTTGGTTTAATTTTTAAAATATTATTGTCACCTAACATTAAATACATATATTTTGATTGATTAATAACATAATAATATAGAATTATAAATAATATAAAATACATATAAAGTATATTTTAATTTTAAATAACTGTTTATAATTAAAATATATTTTATATAATTTCTTTTGAATAAAGTAATGCGTTTTTACGTTTAAAATACTTTATGGATTCAGATTTCAAGCACCAAAATTCTCAGTCTTGAGCCTTATATGCATGGAAACGTATATTTAAAAAGTGTATTTAATTCATGACTCTTGCTTTCTCTTTATGTGGGTGTGTAACAGACTCCATTCCAGCGGTCACGACGAGCCGTTGTGTTCCGCTCCGTGTTTTGGGTCTCGCCGCTGCTCTACCCCAGCTGACTGGCAGTACTTGTTTACTGGTGGAGGTACACAGGGAGAGACGAAGAGGGAAAACCATACCGCCGACAACACGAGAGAAGTTTTTACCCACTTTCAGCCCATTCCCACGCCAACGAGTTCATCTAAACCGCACACTGGGGTCTTGTGGACGGAATTGAGTGGTTTGTGGGCAGTCTGGACACGCGTTGGACGCTGGTCTGTTTAAACGTGGACGATTAAAACGCAACGCGGCCGTGACGCGCGTACGCTCACACACTTCGGGAGCATTGTGCTAAGAAGCGACGGCTTGAGGGGAATATCCATATTTTTATTTGTGAACTCAACGCTTTGTATATACACAAACGTGTGTGGATATTTAATTTCAGGGCACGGTAGCTTATCTGACAGCGGAATAGCAGAAGAAGAAAAAAGCCTCGGTTTATGCATGTGTAGCTATATAGTGATGAGATTTTTCAGACATTTTTCTCTATAAGAACATTTGGCAATACATGAAACAACCTGTGGAATAACGTGTACATTTTGCCCCTGCCCCTCCGAGAACATTTAAATCTGTCAAAAATTTGGACGATTGGGAAACATCTGCAAGCTTTTCTGTGAACAGTGGATTTTTTTACTATCTTTTTTTTCAAGGCGACCATACTATTGTTGATTTTACAGGAATTTACCAACTAAAACAGGGATATGAGAAAAGTTGCAATGTACCTGTACCCTTAGAGGTACCTCATTCCTAGAAGTGTGGGATTGATTCCATGGACGTTTTCATGCTTGATATACAGAAAGCAGAGATGCATGCGAGAAATCGTTCAAAATGATTTTTGTTCATTTATTTTTCACTAGAGTGCAAGATCATGTTATTTAATAGTAATTTAACCCGTGCTGCGTAGGCAACAACTATTTAAATTGAACATTATTTTTAATTTAAGCACGGTGGACCCCTGGGTCCCCTTCTTGGGGGTCTCATTTAAGTTGTCGCTGTGATTGAGACTTTATTAGCCTGGACATAAGCTAATTCAACGTTTTTTTTTGTTGTTTTTGACTCTTTTTGTTGTTGTTGTTTTTTTGAACACGCCAGAGGTGGATTTAATTTCCAAGAAGACTAAAACGTGTCGCGAGACGTAATGCGGCTGGACACATCTGTGGTTGTTTTTGGTCACTTTCGCCTACATCGTGTGCCTCTGCGGATCGCTACATGGAGAAAGTGAGTAATAACACGCTTTAATTCACAAAATGTTGATATGTTATTCCGCTATGTGTGTACTATTAGTTTACAACTGAGGGGACTTGTGGAATTCACTCATGTAGACTTCGGGCAGCTCCGACGTGTTGGCGAGGGATGTTACACATAGTTATTTGTTTTTAAACGACTTTTTGTGTTGAAAATGCCTTTTTAGAAGCCATTTTATGATTCAAATTTTTCATAAATGTACAATTTCGGTCATTTGTGGAATGAAATCTTAATTATTTTATTGTTAAATGTATATTTATATACATGGTTTTCCCCCACTTCCTCTCAAAATGGGCTGTTCCTTAGGCCTGGCGTTCTGTGCGTCAGCCCGAAGGCCAGATTAGCGCTCGTGACTGGACTCGGCGGGATTCGCGACCGCGCGCACGCCTGTATTCCAGTCACGGAGAGCGCGCACGCACGTATTCCAGTCACGGAGACGCACACGCACGTACTTCACGTTCGATTTGGAAGCGTGTGTCAACAAGTTGAGGCCTTAAGAAGATTCCAGATCCCATAAGTGCAGCATTAGCCTACATTGGGTTTCTTTCTATCTATATTTCCAGAGATGTGTGCTCGCCTTCTGTGTGATATGAATGAATTATTCCCAGATGAGAAGTAAAAGAATTTTCACGTGCACAATATTGCGATTGGAAGATATTTTAAGCGTTGTGTGGGTGTAACTCTCAAACAAACATATCACACTTAACCGGACAGTGGTTTATGTCTATTTAAGTCAATATGTTTTAAAATGAAGGTTATTTATTCATACTAGTTCTTGTTAATTGTAAGTCTACAAACTAATTTACAAATCATGCTAATGACCAGTGGTACATTTATCAAGTCATATATATTATTTAATATATTGCTTGTATATTGTCTATTATAAATTTATAATGTATGTAATGCACACACTCGTCCCTTTTTTCACCTTATTTGCCATTGGCTTGGCTTGCTTAGGACATTAAATTTAGCATTAATATTCAACAATAATATTAATATTGATCTGCCTGCATTGACACTATTACACAAGAACCATCACAGTTTACTCCAGAGACCAGAGCGGATATAAATGAACTAAATTAATAACTTTTTTAAACAAAAATGATACATCACTATCATTATTTTAAATTGTAATAGTATTTAGCAAATAAATGCAGGCTTGATGAGCAAAAGAGACTTCTTTCAAAAGCAATAAAATGGTAATGTTTATAAACTTTTGATCGATACTGACCGGTAATATAGTGTGTATATTATAAGGTGTGTGCTAAATTGCATTTTTATAACTACTAAACGTACATTTAGTAGTTATAAAAATGCAATTTAGCACACAGCTTATAATATACACACTATATTTCATTCATGTGTTCAATGGAGAAGCTTCAGCACACGTTTTAGATCCTGTATTGCTGTGAATATATAGCTACTACTATATCTAAACGCCTTCAGCTTTTCCATTTCTGAACATCTATTTAAATTTAGGATAGGCACTTTTATGGGCACACTTAGAATCGTCGCCTGGAAATGTTTTTTAGTGCTGCCTTCTAAGAAAGTGCTTGACTGATGCCTGCAATAGTAACATGGTGTTATAAATAATGGTCTGGAAATAATTGGATCTTCCCTAATATAGGTAACTGTTGCATCCCAAACTGTAGATTGGGAAAACATGAGGTGTTTGCAGGTGGCTTTATTTTTCTATTGGAAACTTGATAAAGCAATCTGTTTGTTTTTCAGGTAAAGAAACTTGGGAAAATTTTGAATTTTTGTTCTGTTTAAAACCATTTTCCATGTGTTTCCAAATCTGAGCTCTTTACTCTTTTAGAAAACATCTATGGGTGAACTCTCGAATATTAAGACGTTAGAATACATTGGAGTAGTTTTAACATTACTGTTGGCCTTTAACTCCATGGACCTGTTTGGGATCTTCTGACACTCTGCAGTTTGCCTTGGTATGTCTCCCAGAATTCCAAGCGTGTGGAATGTCTTTGAAGTGGCCACCCTGTAGGTGCTCTTGCCGTTGAGGGTTTCGGGACTCATTTCGGCGTCTGGTGCCTGCTGACCTCTTGTCTTCCAGGTCATGTATCTGAACATTTGCCGTTTAGCATGTGAGCTCTATGGTCTGCTCTCCGAATCTCCAGGGTGGGCTTTTCCCAGGATATCTGAGCATTTTCGCAGGCTTTTCTCGCAGGTTCATTGGTGTGTGGCCCTTTTCTCGAGGTTGTTACTTCAAAACTGATATTTCATACATTCACATACAAGAAAGTTAAAAATGTTAAATACATGCATAAAATGTAGCCTATTTTTGCTAAACATTTTTACAAAAGAAACTGCAACTGTTACTTTGTTTCTTTCCTAGAAAGCACAATTGCTGTTTGAACTTGTAAAGCAACATTTAATCACTGTTTTATATATACATATATACACTACCGGTCAAAAGTTTAAGATCGGTAAGATTTTTTATGTTTTTAAAAGAAGTCTCTTCTGCTCACCAAGGCTGCAATGTTTTGATAAAAAATACACAAAAAACACAGTAATATTGTGAAATATTATGACAATTTAAAATGACTTTTTTATGTTAATATATATTAAAATGTAATTTATTCCTCTGAAAAAAAGCTGAATTTTCAGCATCATTACTCCAGTCTTCAGTGTCACATGATCCTTCACAAATCACTCTAATATGATGATTTTATGCTCCAAAAACATGTATGATTATTATCCATGTTGAAAACAGTTTTTTTACATTTTTATTTCAGGGTTCTTTGATGAATAGAAAGTTTAAAAGAACAGCTTTTATCTGAAATGGAAAGCTTTTGTTACATTAAACACTACCCTTTAAAAAGTTTGGGGTCAGTAAAAATTTGTATTTTATTTTTGGGGGAAATAAATAAGAAATCAATACTTCTATTCATCAAGGATGAGTTACATTGATCAAAAGTTACAGTAAAGACATTTATAATGTTAGAAAAGATTCTAATTAAATAAATGCTGTTCTTTGAACTTTCTATTCATCAAAGAATCCTGAAATAAAAATGTAAAAAACTGTTTTCAACATGGATAATAATCATACATGTTTATGGAGCATAAAATCATCATATTAGAGTGATTTGTGAAGGATCATGTGACACTGAAGACTGGAGTAATGATGCTGAAAATTCAGCTTTTTTTCAGAGGAATAAATTACATTTTAATATATATTAGCATAAAAAAGTCATTTTAAATTGTCATAATATTTCACAATATTACTGTGTTTTTTGTGTATTTTTATCAAAAAATTGCAGCCTTGGTGAGCAGAAGAGACTTCTTTTAAAAACATAAAAAATCTTACCGATCTTAAACTTTTTGAGTTCGTGTGGATATATATGTGTGTGTGTGTGTTTAATTCTTGTAAGTATATCAGAATTAACATAAGCAGTGACATTTTTTATCCTTATTATATAACTTGTCACATTAAATTTTATGATGGTGAGAAATCAAGGAAGTAGAAGGTGTTCTAGATTAGACCGTTTTAAGCGACTCATGTTACTCATTTCTGTTTGTGATCTTGATTATCGGTTTTAATTTGGTATCCTCGCTTTACCATGTCAAGATGTTCCAGGGCGTGAACGGAGCAACCTGCCCTGATTCCACCTTGCAGGGGCAGTAATTTCCACATTGACGTATTTCGACTGACCTGCTGACTTGTTCAGTCTTGACGTAGTCACGCCTCTACTCAATATTCATTGACTAAAGATTCAAGGCAGCTTGTTTCTTTTGTTGACACGGTTCTCCATGTTGGGTTGTTGTGGGCCCCAAATGAGGTCGATGCCTCTTACAACATGCCTAAAAAGTCTGATCTGATGAGCCGGTTGCTGTTTGTATCCGTCCGGCTTTATCTGTCAATGATCTCATGCCATAATGTCTCTGTCAAACCATGCTAGAAATGCAGGGATCAGTAAGCGTTGAGTTGGGGCCCTTTCGGCACATATGAGAGGGTGGAAAGACAGCTTGTCTCCAGCATTTGTGGGATTTAGAGAATTTTGGCAGTTCTCTGATGGGCTACATGTATTTTGAGGACTGTCAGACGCTTATACCTTAAATCTGCAGTAGCTCTTTGTCGCCATCTCTGTTCAAAATCTGCAATTGCAGTTATTCACGGAATTATCAACTTTACGTGGGTTGTGCCTCGGCAATGCACAGCGTGGATGAATACGATGTTTTGAGGAGAATGCGGCTGTCAGTCGCCCGCCGGTGTGAAGACTGGCATTTGGGATCATAGATTATACTTTTTGGAAGTATGAACAACATAATAATTTTCACCCCAAATTGTCATCTGAACAAGTAACTCGTTAAAAGTCAGTAAATCGTGCTGATTAAATCTAACAATCGCTTATATCTCGTCAAACTCAAAATTGTTCTCAAATAGTTCATGTTTAACATCAGCGTTGCGTGACTACATTTAAAGCCCTTCGGATGTTTATCCTTGTTTTCGCATGGGCCGTTTCAGTCTTTATCCTTGTTTTCGCATGGGCTCGTTTCATTTCATCACGAATGTCCCACATAGCATTACATTTACTTCACGCAAGTCATTCAGTGTCCACAGTTTGTTAGTTCGCTGGAAAAATTAACTCTTTCGCTAAATATGCACTATATTATATATTCATTATATTTTACTTAACCAGTTAGTAATGTCTTGATTATTTAATGCATGTTTAATTATGTGCAGTTTAGATGTTTACGTTCAAACAGTGTTGATTATTGTATCTAAGAAATAAATAGCAACTGAATTTGGGTTAATAGTTTGGGCTCTGATGTTAACCTTTAACATTATAATGTATAAGTAAGTTTACAGCATTAGCAGATAATATTTTTTTTAACCAAGCCAAGGTGTGTACCGATTACCGAACCATCAATTTTGTGTACCGGTGTTACACCTTTTAACTATCAATTAGGGCCCTATAAAATCCGTTTTATTTTTTCCCAAATTCCATTTTATTTTTTCCCAAATTCCGTTTTTTCCGTTTTAATTTTTGCAAATTCCATTTTTTCCGTTTTAATTTTTGAGAATTCATTTTTTTTACCCTTTACTGTTATTTTAGTTGTAAAAAGAGTGTGCTTTTTATTCCGTGATCGCGGAAATTATAGGGCCCTAACTAATTACAATGAAATACAATACAGTAGCTGAAATATAAGTGGGTTAAATATATTGAAACTAAATAATGTTATTTTGAATGATGATGTTTTTCTACAGTGGTTAGCACTGCTAGGGCTGTTTTAGAGGAAGTATTGTATAAAATCATTTAATGAGTGAAGACAAGCTCCTTTTTCTTCTGAGCTGCATATCTCAATGTGTGTGGCTATTCCCTCAATTACAGAGCCGTAAATATGAGCGATACTCATCTTTATTCTGCCAATAAACCTTTCAACAAGGTTAAGAGGGTGACATTAATTTGTTTTACTTTGAGGTAAATTAAATTAGCTTTTTTCTTCTCCCCTCTCACTGCAAGTAAATATTATCAGATAGTTGAGGGGAAAACATTCTGAAGCAATGCATGGAAACGAACTTTAATCTCCAGGTTCTCATTTCAAAGAAGTTGCAAGAAACCCTACATTTTATGTTATTTTCAAAATTCTGAGTTGCAAAAAAATATTGTCGCACTGAAATGATTTTGCAGTCTATAATATATTTTAAAGATATTTCTGTTTAATTAAAACGTTTCGGTCCAATTCTCACTTTTTAACTAACTAATAGTAGATTAAAATCTACATTTTTTACTCAAACTCATAAGTACTGCTTATTAATAGTTAGTAAGGTTGTTGTTGTTAAGTTTAGGTATTGTGTAGGATTAAGGGATTTAGAATATGGTCAGTGCAGAATAAGGTATTAATGTGTGCTTTAAGTAATAAACAGCCAATATCCTAGTAATACACTATAAAAATATATTGTTGGTTTAACTTAAAGTAAGTAACCTGGTTGCCTTAAGTTCATTGAACTGGAAAAAGTGAGTTAATACAATGGAGGAGAATGATTTAATCACCAGAAACTCAAAATTATATGTTATCTGAACTAAATAAATTATTTAAGTTGATTTGACAAAAGAAAAAAATGTTGCGATTTACTAATCATAATTTTTTTTTACAATGTATGGATGCTTATAAGCAACTAAAGTGTTGCCAATGGTTTTATAAGGGATGCACGATATATCGGCCACCATATTGGGTATCGCCCAGATATGTTTTTTTTATGTAATCAGTAGAGCCCGACCGATAAAGGATTTTGATGGCCGATACCGATACAAATATTTTTGGGTTTTAAAATCCGATATGCCGAATATATCGTGTCTTTGTTTTTTTTTTTGAAACGCGCAACAAAACATTAACAGATTTCCCTAAACGTTAGTTATTTGTAGTTATTTAAGAGTTTTAACTGAAATATTATGATCATGCATTTTAAAAAGAAACTTGTTTCTTTTATTGTCACAACAGAACAGACTGAACAGACATACATTTTCAATATAACAGGCCAAGAAGAGATGATTAGTCTCATTGCTGTAACTGTCACTTGCTATTACAGAAAGAAATACTTTAGTCACATTGTCAAAAGTTAAAAGGACAGTCAGTCAACTACACTGTAACCAGCGTAACGTAATTATTACTAACTAATTCCGTGACTGATGGGGATATTCTTTTAATTGTTATTCAAGCAATGTTTGTCTCGTGACCAACTCAGACGAGTGTTGCCAACAGAGACGGTGTAGAGTACCCTCTGGTGGGCAAACTATACAACTCCAACACTCATGACATGGTTCAAGCGTGTTTCGTCCATTTTTATTTTATTTTTAAATATTCATTTATCGGCCATTATAACTGCCGATACCAGATAATTGGAAAATGCCTAATATCGGCCAATAATATCGGCATGCCGATATATCGATTCTAGCTCTAGTTATCAGACTGAAATAATGAATTAATTCCTTCAGCTAAGACACTTCAGATGGGCGGTACACCATGATGATTTTGAATAGCTTGAAACATAAATCACTTAAAAAAGGAGATATACGTTAAGTTTGGCTGTCATAGTCTACATAAAATTATAATGAGAACATCATAATTGTGTGCTTGGGACATGGATTTAATGGTGAGACTTTTTTTGTAATGAAGCTCTCAACAATTCTATAAAAATGTAGATTTATTGGCATATATGTTTGTGTGTGTGTGTGTGTATATATATTATATATATTAGGGGTGTAACGGTACACAAAAATCATGGTTCGGTACTTTAAAATGTAAAGAATGATTGGTTTACGGCTGAAAAAGTTTATCTGGCGGATCACTAGTTTTCAGACTTTAGCCTACATAATTTCTCAGTTCAACATAATTAGCAATGTTTCTAATATTATAATCTTAGTTGTATGTGAAACAAAGCAAGAGTTTATAACCCTTTAGTTTGCTTAATGTGGGCTTTATACAATTTTTAAGACTGATCTCATGAAATGGCGTATGTATGACACGCCAATTGGTTTTTCCATTTTTGCGTGCTATCAACACGCATAATCACTTTTCAGTGTGTTTATGAACGCCGTTGACTTAACGTTAAATTACTGTATAAATATATGACCTAGCCCAACCCCGTCCCTAAACCTACCCGTCACTGGGGTTAATAGCATTTATGAAGTCGTCCCTGACCATCCTAGGAAAAAAATATCGCTCCCCAGATGTAGATCTACATTTTGCTTTGTTACACTCGGACATTTAACGGCGTGTACATACATTCAGAATCACTCAGACATTTAACGGCGTAGACATACACACGGATATCTCAAAATGCTTATAGATAACACGCCACTTGACTTGAAAGTGACGTTTATGTTTACGCAAATGTCACTTTTTAGACTTAAGTCGACGTGAATTGAAAACTGATCCTACATTCTTAAATATTTTTTGACTTCTTGTGAACGATTCATTGCTGCATGTTATTCTTAAAGACAAAGGTTTTGTCTTTTTGTAAAACTTTAAGTTTTTTTCCTCATTGAATTTTCACGAAAAACGGTTGCAATTGTTTCATTTTGACTTCAATAACATCTCAGGTTTCGGAAACATTTAGCAAATGGTTTAGGAGCGAATACTAATAGTGTTTTGTTTGATTTGTTTTTTTTCCTTTTTGATCTAGACTTTAATGTTTAAAGGCTTCTTCAGAAGTGTCAAACTCAGATCCTGTCAAGTAACTTTACATTAAATGAACTGTCGTATTACGCTTTGCTCTGTTCTCAGCTTGAAATCTCATTGCCTTGAGCCTGACCGCATCAGGAGACATAGCTGAAGATGAAGAATTAGATCATACTTTAGCAGGATGCCTTCCAAGTCTTTGTTGTTCTCGTAATCTTGTGTGGCGGCGTAGGTCTTTACTCCTTTAACTGGATTGAGTTTAGAGCCTTTATGTTGGATGGCTTCACCTGCTTTACTCTTTGTAGAGGTGTGGATGAGAAATCAGAGGTTATTTGGTTTATTTGTAGCTCATTTCTCTGACCACGTTACAAAAGTGAACATTCCCATCGCTGGGTTCCACGTTCCCCACCCCAAGGCCAAAAGCATGGGTGTTTTCTGATTTTGTGGCTCTTGTGCCCCAGAGCACTGCTGTCAGACGGCACGTCGTTCAAGAGTTTTTTCTCATTTAAGGGGAGAGTGGAGAGTTCGCTGTCATCCACGGTTTTGTTCTTCCCTCATACAACACGTATTTGCAGCCGTCCTGCCTGGATAACACATAGACACAATGCCAGTCTAAAATAATCGGGCCCTGTACCAGTGTGTAAGTGTGAACACAAACCAATTCACTTTTACTGCCTGCTTGTATTCAGTCCAATAGTGTAATGTTTGGTAGGGAAAACTTAAGGTCAGATGTCAGTATTTACACTGTAAGTTTTGGCCTACTGCAATTAAAGAAAGGCAGACTACAGTTTTAATAACCCGATCACACTTAAATGCATCTTATAGCACGTATGTGTATTGTTCGTGACAATTCATATGCTAAAGTGAGTTTTTACGTGCACATGATATGCATTGGTTGGTTAGGGTAAGTTAGGTGGGGTGCGTGTGTATTATACGTTTGGGTAGAATTGGTGGTGTGGGGTGCGTGTCTATTATACGCGGGAAAAACTGTGTCTCATATGCACGTAAAAACTCATTTTACGTGTGATTTACACGATGCGTGTTATAGAGACGCATTTACATGAGAACAGGCTGGTTTTAAAGTAAACATGAAATTTACCATATTGGATTTTGTTAATTTATTGGTTTTGATCAATATTGGATTTTTCATTGTGCATGGTAATTTCCTCTATTTTCCAGAATTTTTTTTATTTTATTTTTTCCTCTACATTTAGATTATCTTTTCCGACATCGAACTCATTATAGTTACATTTTGAACAATGATATGGTTAATCTTTGGAAACTTAGAAAAAAAAATTATATATATATATATATATATATATATTTAAATATTGAAGATTTAACCGTATCATTAAGTTAAAAGTAAATCAAAATTTGATGCTATTTAATAATAAAATTTATATATATATATATATATATATATGATATATATATATATATATATATATATATATATATATATAAATTGTATTATTATTATTAAGTAGCGTCAAATTTTGCTTTACTTTTAACTTAATGATATTCAGTTTAATCTTTAGAAACTTAGAAAAATAAAATTATATATATATTGTACTATTGTTATTAAATAGCATCAAATTTTTATTTACTTTTAACTTTAAAGTAACTATAAAACTTTTTTTATTTGAAAACATATCTGCACTGAAAAAAGTTGGTATAGGAACAAATTTCACTAAATGGCTACTGAATTTCACGAACAATTGCCAAAAACGCAAGTAACTCATTGAATTAAACATGACATTTTGAAATATAAAAACTGAAATGGTACTTTCTTGAAAATGTTATTGCAATTAATACAACATAAATAACTCATTAAGCTCATTAAAAATATATATATTTTGCAATGACATCTCAAAAACAACTCAATTAATTTATCCAGTCAGATATGATTCACACATTTTGTTTTTGGAGGCTTTTATGGTTTGCATTGCAGACCATTCCTCTCTTGTTCATAGACCGTAGACGGACACATTTTAACACACAATTTTGCTCACAACGTTTTTTTAGTCTGTCTTTGTGTCAGATGCTTCGAACGTGAGAGGAAAACTTCAGAAATGTGTCCAAAACAGCGAGCCAAGCGCCGAGGCGACGGCTCATACTGCACTTGGCAGCCAACCAGGGCAAGAAATTAACCGTGGTTTACTACAGTGGCAAAGGAAACAGTGTATCTATTGTTAATGAAGTAAAGTACACTCGCCAAGCTTTATTTGTTTGCTTTGGTTAGTTCCTTTCTCCCTTTTCATGTGCTGTGTAACGTCTTGTTTTAAAGCCCAAAACTTTGCCCAACTGCCCGTGAGATATTTGAACAGGCTCACGTAGATGGTTGGAGGAGAGCATTGCTGCAGAAACACCAAAACTCTCCATTTATTCCTATTGTGTCGCAGAGATGTTCTATGATTTGGGATTGTATTGCGTAGCAAATCCTCAATGCTGCTACTGTTAAAAAATCCAAATATGAAATCTATGAAATGTTGTTTTTTGGGCCTGTTTGGGTCCATTGAGCCGACAGTGAGTGATTTGTGGGTTACCCTTCAAGTCTGCAGGTTCTATCGATGTCCCACCTTGCTTGGGTTAAGGAGATCCTGAATGGAAAAACCAACATGCTCACATGTGTTCGAAAATATTTTAGAAAACTGTTTAGTGTCCAAGGAAGTCTCGACAAGAACAAATAGTGGAAATATTAGTTGACTGCTAGACTCGGCGTATGGAATTGATATTTCTGTCTAATGCTTGCAGGTTCATGTTTAAAAATATTCATAAATGCTTGAATATTTGGACATTGTTTATGAAGGGGCTCCTCTATGCTATGGAATAAAATGTTTGTAGTGGAGAGGTTTGTGCTTAAGGATTGTGCAGCGAAATCAATAACACTTTGTTAAGAAATGTTCCAGTTTATTTGGTTCTTGCTGCTCGATTTGATTTCGTTTGTTCTCTACTTGATTCTGTTCCTTTTGGATTCTATATTTGGTTCCATTAGAATCCTTCTAACACTGGTTTATTGGTTTACTGCGCTGATTGTATTCAATTAGGTTCTGATTTGTTTTTGATTGCTTTGTGTTTGGTTCTTCTAGCCAGTTCTATTTGTGTTTGTTGAATTTTGTTCAGTTTGGTCAAATCAGTTGTTTGTTGGATTTTTTTTTCTCATTTCAGTTCGTTCTATTTCTGTTTTGGTATCTTTTGGATTGTTCTATTAGTTTCTTTCAAATTAATCCAACTACTATACGAGTTCTACTGATTCTATTTAGCTGGGTTCCATTTGTTTTTGATTGATTTCTATTTAGTGCTTGCTTGTTGTTTGTTGAATTTTGTTCTGTTCTCTTCCGTTTTGAGTTTAGTCTGGATTTGTTTATGCCTGTTGGGATTCTCTTCTTTTCTGTTCTTTATTTGATTTTTATTTAAATCTATTCAGTTCTATTTTGTTGTTTCTTTTTCTGTATCTTTTTGATTCTATTCTATTAGTTTCTTTGACAATAATCCAAATACTTTATGGTTCTATTTGTTTTTGATTGATTTCTATTTGGTGCTAACCAATTCTTTTTATATTTGTTGAATTTTGTTATGTTAGGTTAAATTTGGCTGAATTACAGTTCTGTTTGTGTCAGTTGGATTCAGTTTTCCCCGGTTTTCTACTCTATTCGGTTCTCCGGTTTCTGTTTCTGTATCTTTTGGACTCCGTTCTAATCAGTTTTATTAGTTTCTTTGAAAAAGAAAAATCCACAAATGTGGTTACATTGGATTGTATTTGTTTTTTATTGATTTCTATTTGGTGATTTGGCGTTTTCTATTTTTATTATGTTAATTCGGCAGTTGTGTCTTGGATTCGTTTCTTTTCAGTTCTCCTCTGTTCTATACTTTATTTTAATCTATTAGATTCTAATTGGTCCTTGCTGCTTCTGTTATATTTGGTTCTATTAGTTTTTTTGGAAAGAATCCAAATTCTTTATGGGTCAATTCTGTTCTACCTGATTCTATTCATTTGGTTCCATTTTAGTTTTGTTTTCTATTTGTTGCTAGCCAGTTCTTTTTGTGTTTGTTGTGGTTTTTGTCTGTCTGTTGGATTCCGTTTTTTTCGGTTCTCCTCAGTTCTTTCGTTTATTTTTTTATCTTATGCTATTATGTTCTGTTTGTCTCCTTCTGGTTATGTTAGATTCTCTTTTGTTTGGTTCTGCTTGCCTTGAATTTGTTTTGGTTTGAACTGCTCAGTTTGGTTCTGTTATGGTCTGTTTGATACTTTCCTCCTATTATGTCCAGTTTGGTTTTTATTGAATGCTTTTCTGTTTAAACATTTAAATCTGTTTTTAAATTGGGAGTCCTTGCTTTACCCATAATGATCACACACCACCCAAAACTGCTTCATGATGAGCCATAGAGTATGACAGGGTCTGTGGGTTTCTGGGTAGACGTGGGCTTACCCAGCAGCAGTCAGTCTGAGCCAGTGGTCTCCAGAACAGACAAACAGCCCATTAAATTGACCTGTCTCCCGCTGCAGACGCTCTGGCCGCTCCTCTCCCTGCGGTAACTGTGTGGACTGATTCCAGAGACGGCAGGGGAGGGCGCACTGCAATGGCCATATTCATCGCGCACAGTCTCACCCAAAACGCGCAGCGCCCATCAGCACTCGGAATTGATCAATATTGGCTTTTGTCTCCTTGGTTCTATGCAGCTTTTCTTCCCTGCTCTCAAGATGCTGTGGAAAAAATCAACACGTCTACGTTAGCAGCAAATGCTGATGAGATTGTTAGTTTCACATGGCATGGCAGTGAGGAGCTTATAGTGTTTGACATAGAAAAACATTGTAATAATCCTTTATGCTCTCCTCCCTACTACACACACCACGTTGTGTAGTTTAAGTCTTCAAGCATGTTCGGAGCGTTTGTCGTACATAAGGAATTAACGTGCATTACTGCAAAAGGTACAGCAAACATCGTAAAAAAACACACTTGTTTGTTCAATCGTGGCATGACAAAGTATTTCTGAATGGCACAAAACACAATCATTCTAGGTGGTCCGTTAGTCTGACAAAGAATTTCTAAAATTTGATGTTGAAAGTGGTGGATTTGCTAAGATGCAACATTTAGCATGATAACAATAATGGTTAATAATACTCAATAAAATCCATTTTATTTCCCCTTGTAATTTTAATGAATCAATTTTTCTAGATTCTGTTTTAAGCTACTTTAACATTTTAGTGGTCAAAAGCAATAAATGGCTGATTAATTGAAACCATGGAATTTCTGCAATTAAATAACACGTTTAAAAAAAAAAGTCTGTTTTATTCTTTCTGTCATATTCCGTTTTAATTGTATAATTAATTTTTAATTATTGAAAAGTATGTCAAATCAATCGAATTCTGAAAACTGAAAACAAAATGAAATTTGTTTGAAAATTGTTACAGGCCCAATTTTTCAGAAATTCTCTATTATTATTTTTGATGATCAGTAATGAATTGTACTGCCCTACTTTTTGATTTATTCATTCACAATTTGCCAAATTTTACTTGCGTTCCATTACATTGTAAATTCTATTTTAACCTTCTGAGGACGGATTGGGCGGTACTGCCCAAAATGACATATTTCTACAAATGTGTACTTATCATAAAAACAATTCATGATAGAGAGGTGCGGTCCTTTTTGCCGTCTTCCTCCGATTCCGCTGAAACAGTGATAACCGGATAACCAGAGATACCCGGCTTGTACAGGTGGAACAGGCTCTGGAGAGTGACGAGGAGAAAGCATTGCTTCGAAAATTCTAAGCATTCCTGAGAAAAACGCCTGGGACTATTTGTAAATAAAGTTAGATTTTTTATTGTTCTTTACACATTTTATTTAACAATTACACATGTATGTCAAGCAAAGGCGTTGACAAATATATTTTTTGTTCAAAAACTGTTCACTATTGTCTGTGATGTTACAGAAAACGAATTTCCGTTTTTGAAATTCTCTAGTATATTGTACATTTTTCACTCATACTTCCTTTATAAACACATTACATGCATGCTTATGTTAGCTTAGGGTCTTCTGAATCCATAGATACCAAACACATAGTGTTCCATCTCCATTACATAGCCTATAGTTTATAAGCCCAAATGTAAAAATAGAGAAAACGGACCAAAAAGGGCTTAGTCCCCAGAGGGTTAATGACTGGATTCCGCAATTTCATACGCATTTGCTTTATCTCAGAAATCATAGGGCTATAAGTTACCTGAATAATGACATTTTAAGCTAGGCTAGCTTGATTTCACAGATCGGCCTAAATATTTGGAGTCTGACTGTAATTTTCATTCATTTTATTGGTAAAGGCGACTACTTGCATGCAACTTCATGACAAGGCTTTCAGTGCCCAGACACTGTGATATAAAAATACTCTGATATTTCTGTTTTTATCTATACATCAATTTCATGCATTCCGTATTAAAATGCATGTTTGTGTTGCATTCTTAGGCACAAGGGTCGCTATTGTGTAAATTGTCATTAACTTTTTCTTCTTTTTGAGGGCAATGGGTGAAGCTACAACTTGGAAATCTTAAGCATGTCTATTTATTATTTATATATATATTATTATCTATATATTTTGTTAGCACATCAGTAATGCAAGAACTATGTACAATCGGAAGCATCGGTTGCGTATCTTGAATTCGTGTTCAAGTAAAATATGTTTCAGGCCTTACTGGGGGACTGTTAAAAAATTCTCTGAGAAATGTAAAAACCCAAATCTAGACCTCATTAAAGTGTTGTCGCGAAACTATTGCTCTTCCAAGGCGTGTTAGAAATAGGGATGGGCATTTTTCTAAAATATTGCATTCGAATATTCGGGCTCATAAAAATCGAAATATTCGAATATTGATTTATTAAATTATGTTTAACGAAAAAGACGTTATTTTAATTTTTTTTTACGTTTTTGTCACCATTTCTGGACAAGCTTACAATTAGGCAATACACAACAAGCTTACAATAGTAATTAAAGTTTTCTTTTAGTTGAAAACATTAAACAGTAGGCCTATGAGTAAACAAAATATATATATAAAAAAGCATTATTAAAAGCACGCTCAAGCAGCGCGAGCGGAAAAAACCCCTAATAAAGCAGATTGCGTCAGATATCGTACAGAACGTACACCTATACACACACGAGTCAGCAAATGACTGATTATCGTCTTTATATTGTTTCACGTTTATGTTGAGAAAACAATAATATTTAACGTTACATGCAGGGCGTCGCCGGACGCCAGCACTTTATATGCTCGAGTGAGAAAAGATGCCGCGCTGACAGACGTTTCAGAGAACAGTGTTTCTAACAGCACTTTGCATTTTCTGTCTCTTAAACCGGTCTCCCCCAACGAAACTTAAAATAAGTGTGTCTCAAAATCATTTTGCTATTAGATAAGTTAACATCTTTGATCACGCGGGTCCAGCTGCGCTTACCTGCAGTTGCGATGCAGTGATGAACAGCTGTCTTTCCTCACTCGACTGTTTGGATTTCATGTGATTTCTCATGGTGATGATATCATAACTCAGATTAATTAGTTAATTTGATCAAAAGTCATTCCGTTTAGTAAGATCCTTTCAAGTAATGTTTATTCCCAACTTCGCAAGGCAGACGACACCATTATGTGATCAAATACAGACAACTTGTTAACACACTCCACAGCGCCATCCAGAGCATTTAATTGTAACTGCGAGTTAGTTCTTTAGGATTTATCATGGACTCACTGCATTTACGGCCAGCAAAGCAACGTATTCAAAATTCGAATAGTATTTTATTTTCGAATAATAATTACATATGCGAATATTCGAAAATTCAAAATATTCGTGCACATGCCCTAGTTAGAAACGTGGCTTCCTCTTCTGGATTTGAAAGAAATAGTCAAGATGCCAGATCCCATCTGGTTTTGGGGCAGTGTGCAATGAGGAACATACCTCTGCTGTCGGAAGCCGCGTCCCTGATGACCCGAGGGCCTCGTAGCTGCTTTTAGAAGCACTAGGAAATGTGTTGTAGTGTCTCTTCAGCGTTAATGGGGGCAGAAGCCTTTCAGAGAGAGCGTAATTACCCCACAGCTATTGATATTTGATGCACTCACTGTTTCACAATACATTTTTGCTCAAAAAAGCATGTTGCTACAAATTGCATTTTGAACAGAATCCACGTTCTTGTTTGTCATGTGCAACTTGGCTTCCTGACAGATAAATTCTTTAGCTTTTTAGGCCTAGACTGATTTTTCCTGTTTAGGCTAAAAGCATTTTCTGCTGGCCAGAAGCTAGCCTAAATAAAAGCCATTCGTTCCATTGCTCCTACTTTAGACATGATTGCATGATTCAGTAAATGAAGATGTTCTCGAGCTCAAGTTTAAGTTATCAGAACTCCTTTTTTGCTGGAGTTTTTTTTTGTGTGACATTTTAATGGACGTTTTCTGCACCTTTCCTTTGTGTTTGTTGTAAATTGGTATTATAATAGTTTTTCTTTTTTAATTTGTTGTGTCATCAGTAATGCTAAGACCTGCGGGCTACTTTACAACATTTTAGGATTCAGAGGGGTTAGTCAGTCAGAGAGAGTTTTGCACAAACTAACAGACCATTCTCTGAAATAGCTTATGTAAACTGAACTGAATGTTTGGAAATAGAAGCATTGCATTGTGGGAAGCAGAACCTCAGCACCTCTTTTAAAGCTGTTGCTTCATTTTGTCTTAATGCATGAATCTCAAGAAATGTCTCATATTTCACCCCAAAAAAGAAATTAAATTGTATTAGTATATTAATATAAGTAATTATTATGTGTTGCTAGAAAATTAACCCTTTTTTAGGAAAAAAATGTTTTGCATTTTCAGGTCACTAAATATCCTATTGTTAATCCCAAAAAAATGGTAACACTTTATTTTAAAGTGACTTAGTTACATGTTACTACTTTTAAAAAAAATGTTGTTTTAACTTAAAAAAAAATAAGTAACTTGTTTGCCTTAATTTTAAGTTCATTGAAATGGAAAAATTGAGTTAATACGATGAAGATTAATTTAATCACTAGAAACTCAAAATATTATGTTATCTGAACTACATAAATTATCTAAGTTGATTTGACAAAAGATATAATGTTGTGATTCCAAATCATGAAACTATTTTTTTTTTACTATAGTAATTTATAGTAAAAAAATTGGACATGACTTACAAAAGTCAATCACATCCATGTACAACCGGGGCCAATAAAATCTACTTGAAATTCTTAAAATAAAATCTATAGTAATTTAGTAAATTATGCATAATTACAAGTAGGCTAACTGACACTAAACCAAATCCTAACCCTACAGTAAGTACATGTAGTTAATTCATATTACTCAGTACTTACTTTAGTATGTACAATATAACTGTCGTCACCTTAAAGCTACACTGTGTAACTCTTAGTTTATTCTTAGCTAAAAACACAAAATATATGTGCTCATTAATGTATATTTACTTCGTTCAAGTAATAAAGTATTCTCGTGAGTGTATAATATGCCATTGAAAATACATACGGGTAAGGGGTTCTAATGTCGGTCGCCATGTTTCCCCTCCATCTTGAAAGTACATTAGCCAAAGAGGGACATACCCGTTAATTCAAGCTTCGCCTTTCGCGTTTACGTTTGAGTTAACAATCATGGGCGAGGTCGAACTGGAAGCCAGGACTACATTGGCCTCCGTAGGAGTTCGGAATTCGGAATTGAAAGGAACAGAAACTAATATTCACTGGATGGTCATATACCTTTTCACCACTAGATGGGGGTAAAAATCACACCGTGTAGCTTTAAAATGAACATTTTCTCCTGAGTTGAGAAGTTTCGTTACAAGTTACGAAAATAATGTAAAAATAACGACATTGGCATATAGCCTGACAACAGCTCATCTGACCGCACACTGAATCAGTATAACGTGTTTTTCTAAGGCAAACTTTACTTAAAATGCGTATTACAGAAGAATTCACTCATGTTTTTCATAATAAAAGTCTCGAATTATGTTTATTGTTTCTTTGACTGCACTCTCCACGACCCGCTCTCAAACGGGTTTGCGACCCACTTCTATTTACTGAGATCGCTTTTGAATGTGCGCTCGCTTTTACTTTCGAATTCGCGATCACGCGTACTCTGTGAATAGGGAGCTGCGGTACTGACCATATTTGTTAATGACTCTCAGGATCTGTTGTGCACCAAATCGTCCGCCATTTTCCTATCAGTCATCTCTCCTTACGCTTATCACGTAATAAATGAAATCTGCCCAGCGGGGGCAGTGTTGCGATTGGCAACTAATGTAATCTGTGTACGTCCGAACACTGTTTAACACAGGCTATATAGTTTTGAACTTCAACTTTAGAACTAATTACTTTAATTTTGTGGGAAGACAAAGGCAATGCAAGTGAAGTGCTAAAGCAATGGCTTCTCTGAGCCTCCATGATCTTCCTGACATGTGGTGTAAGAGCCATCATGCTCCAATTTCCAAGCGCTAGTCACTATTGCTAGAAGCATATTAAATTCTCTATTGGGAATGTGATGCTAAAAATAAGGAAGCATCTCATAATGTAAACAGTTGGTTATTGTAGCGAAGGCATTGGTGGTCATTTCTGAGAGCTTGTTTATTGCGGTCATCACATTTGTCCAAGGCTACTAAATTTTCTCGTTGAATAAAGCCAAAGTGCAAAGGTTTTGCCGCTCACTTTGAGTGTGAAATTGAATCCTCGAGTGGGTGTTGAAGGTTGAAGCCTCTCGATTGCCTTGCAGGATTCCTCCCTCGAGCCTCATTTCCAGCCCTGTTATGGAAGTCACATTTCCAGTGGCATTGTCTGGGTGTGTGTTTGTGTTCACATAAGAGGCTATTGGCACATCTATTCATGCGTGTGATCGCTAACCGTCCTGCTCGCCTTACGTCATGGATAGCGTGGCTCATGTTACAGCTTAAGTGTCCCCCTTTTATTCGGCCTGATGTGTGCCGATGGGGAAAAATGTTTTTAACCTGCAGCGCCCTTCCGATGGGCCCCTCGTCTCTGGTGTGGCCCTTATGTAAACTCACAAACGGCCCTGCTATAGTGTCTCAGAAGCTGTTTGTGCTTGGCCCAGATCTATTGAGAAGATTTTGGAAAGATGACCTGATTCAACCAAAAAAAGCTTTGCAGAATGAATCAGCCTTCAGATGTGCAGTTTTAAAACAGTTCCTGGATGCCGATTGGCCAGTTTTATTTTAGTGTCATTAAGATACTTCATAGTTTTTATTTATATTTTATATGTTTTATTTTTACATTTCCTGTTTTCATTTTTAACTTACATTTTTTAGTTTTTTTTTTAGTATTTTTTTAAAATACACTTTTATTATTTTTTTTGTTTAATTCTTTTTATTTTTTATAATTTTTTTATATATATATATATATTTTTGTTATATTAGTACTAGGGCTGTCGACTTTAGTCCGCTGAGTCGACTAATCAGTTCAATGCCGTCTTGGTCGACTGAAATTCTTATTGGTCGACCAGTCGCATTTTTTTTATTTTGCCAATAGAAATACATTTTCAATGATTTACTCCTTGAATATTTATTCCTTTATAAAGCAGTTATTTATTACTGTATTCTAAATATAATTAGCCTATGTTTTATCCCCATCTTTAAATGCTTTAATTTTGGCTATTTCTTGTAACTGCCGCCACAGTTTAGCGCACACACATAACACACTCGGGAACCGCACCTACTGGCTGCGCTGCTGCTCGCGGCTCAGTAAGGGATGTACCGGTAGGGTAGTTTTGCTGTATTCATTCAGTTCACGCTACTTTAGTCGACAGAATGTCCAAGAAATCTAAATCTTTTGTCTGGCTACATTTTTGTGGAGGTAGGCGACGCGTGGCGACCACGTTGCTCCATTATGAGCGCGCACATCGGCGTGCCTATTTGAAATCGAACTTGAGCGCACAAAAGACGTGAGCAGCTCTTTTAACGGCTTTATCATCGACTCAGTAGATTGTTTTCTTAATAGGTTTTTATTTGTACACTTGACTCATTTGAAAGTAGCCTAAATAATGTAACAAAACGAAATTAAACTTATATGCTATCTTACAACAGAGCCTAGATTTCAGATTGTTTTTTAGGCTATTTTGTCTGTTGTTTTAAAACGCCTAGACAGATCGGCTGGACAAAAGTTAACCCATAGCTTTGTAAGTAAAGAAGAATACAGCCTGTAACGAGAGCTTTTGTTAGGATTTTTCATTATGTGGCAGATAGCAGTTATATTATTCTTGTAGCGTGTGGTGTGATCAGGTGCCGCGATTGTGAGTCACTATAGACCAAGGACAGAGCTCCTCACTTGCAGTTAAAAAATCACTTAATTTTCAAAGAATTGTATTATTATTATAGTTTAATATAAACTCGATGTTTTTTCCGTTGTTGTTTTATAAATGCTCTATGACAATTGTTTAAAAAATGTTCAATCAAAACATCCGTTTTTTTTTTTTCAGTCTCGACTAACGTCGCGCAGGACAAGACCTTGGTCGACTCGAGGATTTCTTTGGTTGATTACAGCCCTAATTAGTACATAAAGCAAATATGCTGTTACAGGCCATATGCTGGTTTTTTTTTTTGTCTAAAATGTATTCTTCGCTTGTTTCAGTTCATAAAATGAATACACTGTACTGGAGCTGAAATTATTATAATTTTTTATTTCAAGCAACAAAATAATTTTATTTATGCTTTAGTTTGAATAGATAGATAACTAATAACCCTGCTGTTAGTCAATACAACAATCCAAGTATGCTAAAGTACACAATATGGATCAATCGTTTTAAATAGTCATTGCATTTGTCAGGTGCTATTTCTTCGGAAAAGTGTCAGAATATTATTATGATTATTATTGCACTTATTAACCCAATTTTGGGCAAAATGTGGACAAACCCAGCCATTGGGTTAAAAATGTAATTTAAAAATGTAACCCAATGGCTGGGTTTGTCCATATTTTAACCAAAATTGGTTAAAACAACCCATCATTTTTTAGTGTATGTTTTTAAATTATTTTATTTATATTTTAATATATTTTAAATTAGTTTTGCTTATTTTTGTTAATACTCGGATTTGTATTTATTTCATTTAAATAGCTGTTTTATTATTTTAGGGCTGCCAAATTGAATGCAATAACTGTTACCTCTTATATACGTGCTATCCCTCAAACCGTATTCACTTTATAGCCCTTAACCCTGTAATTGTGGACAAATGTGGGCACAGAGGACTCAGATGTGATCCTAATTTTTATTTATTATAAATGTTATATCACTGTCTTCGATAAAGTTTTGTATATCCATTTATGGTGTTTTTTTTTATTTTGGGGGTATTTTTGAATTTATTTACTTCAAAAAGTTCCATATTTTCTATGTCTATGTTCAGATGTAAATGAATTACTATGTAGTTTTATTTTTTAATTTTTTTTTAACTTCATTAAAATATCATTGCAATAAGTTCTTAGAGCTAAAATCTAAAGATGAAGTGCCTATGCTGTCATTTTGGCTCATTTTAGAAGGCTCTAAATTACAGCTTTTCCCATTCATTTCAATGGGTGCCCATTTTTGACCAAGATTAAGGTTTTTTTTCACCCACTTAACATTGTAGAATTGAGTCAAAAAAATCGTGTGTGTTCAGGAGGCAAGCATATGAAAAGTAGCCAAGTCTTGTACCGCTCAGATCAAGGGAAGTATTTTTAAAAAAATAAATCAAAACTATTTTGCCCACATTTGTCCAGAATACTGATTTTAGGGTTAACACGACAAGTGGCGTTTTTATGTTTAATGCTGACATTTATTAATAGTTTTATTTAGAGCTGTCAAAAAATTAATCGCGATTAATCGCATCCAAAATAAAAGTTTTTGTTTACATAATATATGTGGGTGCATTGTGTATAATTATTTTATATATATAAATACACACACATGCTTGTATATATTTAAGACATATTTTCATTTATATACTGTTTATAGATTTATATGTAATTTATATTATATATAAATATATATATTTTACATATAAATAATATTTTTTTCTTAAATATACATGCATGTGTCTGTATTTATATATACAAAATAATTATACACAGTGCACCCAAATATATTATGTAAACACAAACTTTTATTTTGGATGCGATTAATCGCGATTAATCTTTTGACAGCCCTAGTTTTATTATATCCTGGACCATTTATACCTTTAACCAAACATTCATGTTCATTTGTGGGCAGTTTTAGTTTAGTTTCAGTTTTTCTTTTTTTTCTGTTTAGTTTTCGTTTGCAGTATTTGTGTCCGTAATGTTTTAATTGTGCAGTTTATAAAACCAGTAAGGCATGTAAGTCTGTGCTATTTTGTGAACATATTCCAACTATAGCATGACCTCTCAAACATCATTGTTTAAAAAAAGGTCACCTGGTCTATTTTCTGCAGTTCGGCAGCGTCGGTTGACCCTCATAGCTGCAGTCAGGTGCTGTTTAGATGCCATGCAACTCATCTGTGTGTGTGTGTTTGAACGCAAAGCTGTTACTTTCACAGTTGTCTGCGCCCTGGTTGTATGGTTTTCATGATAAGCGGCAGCGTTGTGTTTCAGAAGCCGAGTTGCTACCTCAATACTGACTGTTGTTTATCTGTAGATCTGTCTAGATATTCATGCACTAGTTGTTGCTTGCTTTCTATGACTGTACTGTTGCTGACCTGTATATACTGCAGAGTTCATGTACGACGAAAGGAAATAAAGTTTTGCTCAACTGAGTTGTGGTCGATTAGCTCCATCTGTTTCAGCGCTTAAATGGAGTTTGTCATTATTTCGTCGCACATTACCCAGTAAGCATTACTGAGACCAGCTACAGCTTCTTTTCGGCATCTAAAAAGCCCCCTTTTCATTCCCAGAGCATGGCGTAAACAGGCAGCAACTTAAAACCTGACGTCACTGCGGTGATACCTATAAATCAGGGTCCTAAATGACAGCTAGGTGTCCGCTTTCAGTCAGGCTGAGGCAGGACGCTTCCCTCTCTCCTTATGGATGAAGAGCAGTTTAAGTTGTTTAGCGAACAAGAAAAGGGGAAGTTTGGAAAGTGTGTGAACAGACAAGCGCACGAGGTCTCATGCGATTACACAAACAAGCTCCATATCTGTTTACAGCTGACCTTGGAAATGTTGACCAACACAATAAAATGTAACCTTGTCCTCATTCAGATCTAAGCGCTTCCAGGGCTCCAGACGAACATTTCAGACTGAGCGCTTTATTGGATTTTTGATCATAAAGGTATTTTAATAAATTGTTTTGCATTAAGTGCAGTTTCTAAATAATATTATGTTTATTTCTTGGAAATGCACAATTGACAGTAAAGCATTGAGCTTGAGTTAAAGGCGCAGTATGTAAGAATGACAACTAGTGGTCGAAATAGGTACTGCAGTCGAATTCAAAACATTGGAGATCGTCGTTTCTTCCCGCCACCTGCTCCTCAGACTGGACTCTCGCGGGTTGCCAGTTTGAGCACCAAAACAATAACAAACATTCCAGCCTGAAAGCGCACTTTCAACGTAAAATAACTTGCTGTAGAAGTGTTTTTCAGAGAAATTTGTATTTCCTCAATATATGCAAACATATGATGGTATTTTTATGCTTTAGTAGCGTGAAAAGTTAACAAACAGCACCTTTAAGATGCTGATAAAATTAACTTTTATAGGGACAAATTTAAGTATTGTACTCTTATTAAATGTTGCATTGTTCATCTATAGTATCACACTGAACTGACCGAACAGATTCAAGTAATTCAGTTCGTTTTTCATACTTCAGGACAAAAAAGTGTTCAAGTTTTGACAAAAATGGATTTCTTGATTTTATATTTTATAATAGTGATTTTATAATGTATAATGTAAATTGAAAAGCAATAAAAGGCCCCTCTGCCGCCACCTACTGGCAATAGTGGTAATTTGATGTTGTTTTTTTATTTTTGAATTTTTTAAGTGTTTGTTTGCAAACAAGTGTTAGTTTTTCTACATGTTGGAATTTTTAGAGATGGGGACAATCTAAAGAGGATGAAAAATGTTTTTGTAGGGCTGTCAAATGATTAATCGTGATTAATCGCATTCGAAATAAAAGTTTGTGTTGTTTACATAATATAATTGGGTGCTCTGTAATTATTTTATATATATAAATAGCTATAGCTCGTACGATAAAGGATTTTGAAGGCCTTGATACCAAGACAAATATTTTGAGGTTTTAAAATCCTATATTCCGATATATTGGCCGATATTTTTTTATTTACATTTTTTTTCAGAAACGCGAAACAAAACATTTACATATTTCCCTAACATTAGTTATTTGTAATTATTTATGAGTTTTAACTAAAATAACTACGACAATGCATTTCAAAAAGAAACTTTCTTTTTATTGTCACCACAGAACAGACTGATGATAGTGGCATTAGCTAGCTTTGTGGTTAGCTAGTCTGATGATGAGCCATAATTTAGCAATGGATTATGTCATACTGCAAATTGTAAAACATAAATTTTCAATATAACAGGCCAAGGAGAGATGACACGCTCATTGCTATAACTGTCACGCTATTAAAGAAATACTTCAGTCACATTGTCAAAAGTTAAAAGGACAGTCAGTCAACTACACTGTAACCATGTAACGTAACAATCACTAGCTAATTCCGCTTTCACTCTCGGCTTATTTAACAGCAGCAAAACTGGACATGATAGTCACAAATGTTGTCATGCTTATTTGAGTTAAGAGAACTAATGGGGATGTTCTTTTAATTGTTATTCAAGCAATGTATGTCTCTGGTACCAACTCAACGAGTGTTGCCAACAGGGACAGTGTAGAGTGCCCTCTGGTGGACAAACTATACAACTCCAACACTCATGACATGGTTCAAGCGTGTTTCATCTCGTTTTTATTTTATTTTTGAAATATTCATTTATCGGCCATTATAACTGCCAGATACCGATATTTTGGAAAATGCCTAATATCGGCCGATAATATCGGTCTGCCGATATATCGGTCTGGCTCTAATAAATACACACACATGCTTGTATATATTTAAGAAATATTTTCATGTATATACTGTATGTAGATTTATATATAATTTATATTATATATAAATATAAATATTTTATATATATAAACAATATTTTTTTCTTTAATATATATGCATGTGTGTGTATTATATATATATATATATATATATATATATATATATATATATATATATATATATATATATATATATATATATATATATATATATATATATATATATATATAATAATTATACACAGTGCACCCACATATATTATGTAAACACAAACTTTTATTTTAGATGTAAAATAAAAGTTTTATGTAGATTTATATATAATTTATATTATATATAAATATAAATATTTTATATATATAAACAATATTTTTTTTCTTTAATATATATGCATGTGTGTGTATTTATATATATATATATATATATATATATATATATATATAATAATTATACACAGTGCACCCATATATCATGTAAACACAAACTTTTATTTTAGATGCAATTAATCGTTAACAGCCCTAATAATATATAATATGGTCTAACAGAGTATTCTGCGCAAGTTTGAATGCTTCTTCGTTAGATCTCGAGCAACTATTTGCTGGAAGTCCTTTAGCTTTGGCACCAGATTGTAACACGATATTATTTGTTTTATAGTTATATTTTATTCCCAACTCTATTCCTCTGAGGTAAACAGGCTGAAGTGACATTTTTGTCTGGCAAGTGCTCTCTGTTTGTGCATGCTGGCGACTTGTTGCTATGGAGAGATGTTTGCCATTTTATGATGTTTGCTCAATTATCTTTAGGGACCTGATGTAACAATTTCTCGTAAGTGTGTGAAGTCTTGCTGCAGTAATATTATAGTTTGGATGAGGAACTTGTCCTCAGTTTTCCTAATGTACTAACGTTGCTTTACTGACCTTACAAGATCAATGATTTCTGTGTCAGTCTGAAATGCAGTCAGTTTTATCTGGTGTCTGCTGGAAGCTGGTCATTTTAAGGAAATCAGGTTTGCACAATTGCACATAGAGGCCATATTATACCT
This sequence comes from Hybognathus amarus, assembly GCA_030378365.1. Lineage (NCBI taxonomy): Eukaryota > Metazoa > Chordata > Actinopteri > Cypriniformes > Leuciscidae > Hybognathus > Hybognathus amarus. The sequence goes on along the minus strand of JAQIUQ010002648.1, from coordinate 176,404 downwards.
CATAATCTGACAACTAGGAATTATTTAAATTTCAATGATATTTTTAGGCCTATTTTTAGGATTGTTTTCATGAAATTGAGCACATTTTCCACGCCAGTCTCACTTACCGCAATGTGAATGATTCTCATTACCTTGCTATAATGCAAAACAACTTGTATAATATATAAAAATTAGGGTTGTCAAATAATGAATCGTGATTAATCGCATTCAAAATAAAAGTTTGTGTTTACATAATAGATGTGGGTGCACTGCTTATAATTATTTTATATATATGAATACAAACACATGCTTGTATAGATTTATATATAATTTATATTATATAGAAATATAAATATTTTATATATAAATCATTTTTTTAAATATACATGCATGTGTGTGTGATTTTATGTGTGTGTGTGTATATATATATATATACACACAAAATAATTATACACAGTGCACCCACATATATTATGTAAACAAAAACTTTTATTTTGAATGTGATTAATCATTTGACAGCCCTAATAAAATTTTTAATATTGTTCACATAATGGTACTATTTGTTAAAATTATTTTCAACTCTAAACAAACCATTTTATTATAGTCATTTTTACCGTGTGGTAAAAACTGTTAATTTTCTTTATGCGAAATGTAATTTTTTATTTTGTTTTATTTTGGGAGTATAATTTGACTTGGAGATTTTCTTTTTATACTTTCCTCATAAAGGAAGCACCTGAATCTCTAAAAGTTTGCGTTTTGCTTGCTGTATTTTGTCAAATGTGGTATGTTTGTGCAGGTTTATTTGGGTTTTATCCATATTAGGCTGACATATCATGATAAGATGAGGTAAAACTGACATTTCGGGCTGTGATGTGAAACCCATTAAGCCTGCAGAAAGATGGAGGAACTACAGAGTCGGTTGAGAGCAGCCAAGTCTCAGACTTTGACACCTGCTCACACCACAAATCACATGCTCTCTCTTGTCTTCTCACTGAAAAACGGTTGTCAAAAAAGCCCTTTGTTTTCCAGCGATGTGATTTCGGCGCTGAGAATTCATTCGTAATCTCTCTCAATTGCCATGTTCCACATCATTCTTTTGAATGATTTGGTCTTGTAGTGTCTTAAAATGGGTGTTTCTCAGTACACTTTGTGCGTTTAAAATGAATACGACACAGTGAATATTTGGTGATGATTTCCAACACGAAACGAGGAAACCCCCACCGTTGAAAAAGGCCTGTGAGAATTCTTTTGATGGTGAATCAATGGAGCAGCTCTGAAAGGAATTCTGCTTGATGTTATCCATTAGCAGATGCTCTCTTGTCGAGAATCGCTTTGCTAATGAATTCTCTCTGCCTCGTCTCAGCGTGTGCGGGTTTGGATTATGAATGGACTCAAGAAAAGCACGCTCGAGAAACACGCTTTATGCATTATTCAGTGTTGATAATCTTTCATGCTCTTGTTAGGGTGGCCTTCATCTGCACTTTTACGTGAACATGAAATTGTGGCGGGCGGTTAATTGTCATACAAAATTGTAAGTTTTGGCTTTTTTTGTAGCTTAATGCGCATCAATCTTACAATTTACTTGTGTGTGTGTGTGTGTGTGTGTGTGTGTGTGTGTGTGTGTGTGTGTGTGTGTGTATATATATATATATATATATATATATATATATATGTGTGTGTGTATATATATATATATATATCATATATACACAGGAAAAGAGTCATCGACGATTAATCGCTTATCCCAAAATAAAAGTTTGTGTTTACATAATATATGTGTGTGTAGTGTGTATAATTATTTTGTATATATAAATACACACATATGCATGTATATATTTAAGAAAAATGTGTTATTAATATATCAAATATTTATATTTATGTATAATATAAATTTTGTATAAATATATCTAAAAGTATATACATGCAAATATTTCTTAAATGTTTACATGCATATGTGTGTATTTATATATATAAAATAATTATACACGTTACACACACATATATTATGTAAACACAAACTTTTATTCTTAGAATGCGATTAATCGCGATTAATCTTCCCAGCCTAATATATATATATATATATATAAAATGCAAAATTTTAATAAAGAGTACGATGATGTTGCGGATGTATTTTGCATTTGTTAATATTCAGATTTTGGTGTTGGTATCATTCATATAGATAACAATAATCATGTTAATAATTAGGCTGTCGAACGAGCGATTAATCACATTACAAAATAAAAGTTTGTGTCTTATAATATATATATGTGGGTGCACTGTGTATAAATATTTTATATAAAAACTACACACATATGCTTGTATATATTTAAGAAATATTTTTGTGTATATACTGTATATAGATTTATATATAATTTATATTGTACATAAATATAAATATTTTATATATATATATAAAAAAAATTTTTCTTAGTTATACATGCATGTGTGTGTATTTATATATACAAAATAATTATACACAGTGCACCCACATATATTATGTAAACAAACTTTTATTTTGGAATTGAATTAATCGTTTGACAGCCCTAATAATAATATCTTCTTCCCAGTCTGTCAGTTATTATGTCACCATGAAGCCCCGCCTTCTGAAAACCTCAATGTGCTCTGATTGGTCACCTGGACCAGAGTGTTGTGATTGGTAAAGCGCTTCGAGCATGTTTGGGAAATGTCACGTCCTGACCATAACCAGGAGTTTCAGTACACTTCTAACTCAACTCAATCAGGCTCCACCCTTTTGTTTTGCATTTGCTGGAATTACTTGTGTGAGCAATATAATGAGGAATCACAGTTCTAATTACGGCAAACAGACATGACCGTATAATGTTGGCTTTTTCGTATAATTGCGTGTGTCTAAATAAACACTTTCACATGCTAATAACGTGTGTATTTTCTGTTGTTGCAGTTTGCCCCAGCACGGACGTCCCGACAACGCGGACCAACTTGCGCGTTCTCGAGAACTGCACGGTGATCGAGGGCCACCTGAAGATCCTGCTCATGTTCAAGACCAGACCGGAGGACTTCCGGGGCTTGAGTTTTCCAAAGCTGGTCATGGTTCCGGACTACCTGCTCCTCTTCCGCGTCTACGGCCTGGAGAGTCTCGGCGACCTCTTCCCGAACCTCACCGTCATTCGCGGCAACAACCTCTTCTTCAGACTATGCCCTGGTCATGTTCGAAATGATCCAGCTGAAGGAAATCGGCCTCCACAGCTTGACCAACATCACGCGCGGGGCGGTGCGTGTTCGAGAAGAACCCCGACCTCTGTTATCTGTCCACTCTCGACTGGTCCAAGATCTCGGACTCGATGGAGGACAACTACATCGTGGCAAACAAGGATGACCGGGAGTGCGGAGACATTTGTCCGGGTACCATCAAGGGAACGATAACCTGCAAACAGACCACCATCAACGGGAACTTCGGCGAGCGTTGCTGGAACCAAAACCATTGCCAGAGAAGTAAGTTGCTGCTATTTTTACCATTTCATTGTCCACAATTGATATTTATCCTGAAAAGGAGGCATTTGTGCAACATTTCTTTGGAAACGATATACGTTTTTGCTTAAAATGAACCAAAAGCCGATGTTGGGCTCTTGAAATCACCATAGATGCTTTTACGTGGTCTTTCCAACTTGAAACGGTCACCTGTGGACTGATGTAGTTAGTCCTGAAATATGTTATGTAAGTCGTATGCCTACTCTTTGATATTGAAGCTTTAATATTTCGAATATCCACAATATATTTGTGTTTGTTTTGCTGGCGATTTATAAATTTAACCAATAATTGTGAATGCTGCAGTTGTATTGTTTCCTACAATGGCTGTTTGGTTGAAAATAATGTTCCTCTGGTAAAAAAATAACATAAATCTGTCATTGCAGATTATATATTAGACATGTATTGTGAAAAAATAAATGCTGAAGAATGTTTCTGTGGTAAAAATTAGGGCTGGGCAACACTGACTCGTAATTTCACGATTTGATTCACAAACTAGTCATTCAATTTGATTTGATATTGATTAATTGGGGCCTATAAGGTACAGTACATGGCAAATTTCCTCAAGGAAAAAATATTAAATAATAGAGCCCGACTGATAAAGGATTTTGAAGGCCGATACCGATACAAATATTTGTTGGTTTTAAAATCCAATATTCCGATATATCGGCCGTATGTTTCTTGAAAATTTTTTCCTAGAAACGCGCAACAAAACATAACAGATTTTCCCTAACATTAGTTATTTGTAGTTATTTATGAGTTTTAACTTAAATAATTTGATAATGCGTTTTAAAAAGGAACTTGTTTCTTGTTTATTGCCACAACAGAACAGAAGAACATCAATATATATTAAAGTCCTGATAAATGAAATAATAATTAGTCCCTACATTGCCTTACAAGCTACCTGCAATCTGGATCAGCAAGTTGGAGGATTTGTGGCGCGTTATCTCACGAGATGTTGCCAACAGGGACTGTGTCAGAGTGCCCTCTGGTGGACAAACTATACAACTCCAACACTCATGACATGGTTGAAGCGATGTTTCGTCCGTTTTTTATTTTATTTTTAAAATATTCATTTATCGGCCATTATAAATGCCGATACCAATAGTTTAGAAAATGCCAAATGTTGACCGATAATACTCGGCCTGCCGAGATGAATCGGTCTTGCTCTAATAACCAATGCTGTGTAAACTATTACAGGCACCCCAGTTAGTACATTACTGTAATATTAAAGGTTTTAACTGATTTGTAGGCTGCTTACTACTTTAACTAAATGACACAACGATTTTATAGTAATTGTACATTATAAATTAACGACAATTATGTTTATACTTTATTTTTAAATGTAAACATTTAAATGGTGATAGTCAAAAACACAACAGATTTATAGGATTTATAGATCCAAAATAGGCCTACATTACATAATATTGAAGAACAGGTTAAGTAAAAATACAATTTAGCAAAATGCTCCTCAAGAGTTCATTTTTCTCAAAGAGCTTCTCTGAGGTAAATGTAACATTACGTGTAATTTTTTTACAAGCTGTTTTATCTGACGTCTTTCCACTGTTGAAACACTGAGCAATTACATGTGACATTATACGGATTTTGGGAAGTTGTACTGCATCTTTTAACGTGACCTGATGATGGAGCTTGTGAAGAGCTCATCATATGTGTAAAGGTGTCAAAACAGCACCAGGAATCCCTTTGTCACACATACAAACCAAGATCTACTGCAAAAAGACGCTGTTCTAATGCCTGTACTGTGATGAGTAACATCGTGACTGATGAGAAAGACGAGTATGCTTGAGGATTTTTGTGACATCATGTCCTGTTTTTGGTTGGTTTATATGTCTTTGGTCCATGTTGCGTTCATATTTAAAGTTCGAACCGCACCAGAGTTTGTTTGTAAGCTGAGCGAGACCCATCTTTTCTCTGTCCACTTTTTTGGTGTGCACCAGGGTTCGGTTGGTGGCTCTCACACTTATTCTAATGAGTCGCACTAAAAGAGTAATAGCACCAGGGTTCGTTTTAATCCAACCAACATGCCATGAACACACCCTAGAAGATAGATTTTTGGGATTGATATTAATGCATATTTAGCAAGTTTGTTTTTTTAACCAGCTCTAGTAAACATAGGTCTTGGATGGCAGCTTGGCTGGCTACAATAGCAAAGATGAACCGTGTGTATGTGAGCGAGGTGGCGCTTGTGTTTGGCTCTGAGGAAGCCAGCCTGGTACATTTAAGGACAGTCTGTGCCAATACAAATCTTGTCCACCGGTTCAGCGTGTACCGCACCTGCTCGCTATTCACCTCACACCCCTCTCAACCTGATTCAGCTCAAGTACCTTGTTTACTTCCACCTCTTTTTGGAGGGAAATGATATGTAAGAGCTCTGATGAGTTTGTTCAGCCTTATATGCATTCAGGAACAGAAGCACACGTGCTCTTCAGTTGAAAAATTTGAGCAGCGCATTAAGATTTTAAGGGGTGAAATAAAAATTTATCAAATAATGTGTTTTTCCGCTAAATTAATTGAATTTATTAGAATAATATTTCTGCTTCAACTGTATTTAATAATTATGTAAATATTTATTATTTATTTCACTTTTATGAACCTATTATTGTCTCAATACTAGTCTCAAATCTGCGTAATATTTTAAATGTCATTTCTTTTTCTTTTTTTTGGTCACAGGGCAGCTTAAAGAGTTGTTATTATAAATTAGAGCCTGACCGATAAATGATTTTGAAGGCCGAGACTCAATACAAATATTTGTTGGTTTTAAATTCCGATATTCCGATATATCGGCTGATATTTTTTATTTTTATTTCAGAAACGCGCAACAAAACAAACAGATTTCCCTAACATTAGTTATTTGTAGTTATTTATGAGTTTATCGGCCATTATAACTGCCTAATACCGATAGTTTGGAAAATGCCTTATCGGCCGATAATATCGGTCTGCCGATATATATCGGTCTGGCTCTATTATAAATTGTTATTAAATATACAAATTAAATTTCATATATAGTTTGTGTAACCAAATCATCCATAATAAAAAAAAAACTTTTAATTATGATTAAGCCCGAAATACACCACATTCATGGTCGTCCAGTTGAAATGTTGACTGACAAATCTCCGTATTTACGATTCTTTGCAGCCTTTAGTCGTCGCCTACATCGCACTGGATCCGTCACTGGAAACCAAAAGTAACACTCCCGCTGAAACGTTTACTCTTTGGATTCTCTTGCAGCCAGGAACAATAAAAGTCGACACGTTTATGAATAAAGTTTGCCAAGAAGTATTTCCTGATGAAAGCAAGGCTGTATTTGACTCTGGTCAAGCGTAGCCATAGCAGACAGGTGGGAGTGGCCATGGACAGCAACATGCCTAGTGCATTGTGGGTGTTGAAGTTGTCTTACCTATTGGGCAAAATTAATAACAGTGACTGGTTGGTTTAAAAGAGTGTACTTTGGTTCGTCCCTTATTAGTGAGATCACAACAGCATTCGTATGGATAAGGTCAGGTTCTTTAATAAGACCAGTGGTGCTCGGCCCGAATAAAGGTTCACGTTGGTAACTGGGAGGTGTCCCGTGCTCTTCAAAGGGATACATGCATGAAGCAACTCACTTTTTGTCATGTGATTGGTGAAAGTTTAGTCGGGCATAATGTCAAAGTGAAACCCCATTTCTGGAGTATGATGCAATGGCGCTGTATTTGGGCAAGCGCTGGGGTGAGCGAGTACGTAACCCTACAGCAAGAAACCATATCCCCAAAGAAGCACGCACTCTCTGTCATGCCAAATAAACATAACCTGTGCCTGTTTGTTTGTTTAGCCTGACATTCATGTTTTCTGTTCCTCCAACAAATTCAGTTTTTCCACAAATAATGAGGAAAAAGTTTGTTCGAGATGGAAGATTTTTGACTTTCTTTTGCACTCATTTCAAGACTTTAGTACATATTTATAATATGTATTCATTTATATTGATTCATATTATTATTTGTGAGATATTTTATTATTATTATTATTATTTTTGCCCCAACCCTCTACTTTCTGATCTTTTGCATTTTTGTTCATCAGTACTTGTTATTCCAAAAACAACTTTTCCAATCAATTTTCTCAAGTCTCCCTGTGGTGAAAATCCAGCTTTTAATGTTGTTTATATGTCTATGTGTGATTTTTTTTTTATGCTTTAAAACAAACCATGTGCAAATTCATAAGTCTGAAACAGTAGGGCTGTCAAACGATTAATCGCGAATAATCGCATCCAAAATAAAAGTTTGTGTTTACATATTATATGTGGATGCACTGTGTATAATTATTTTGTATATATATAAATACACACACATGCATGTATATTTAAGAAAATAAATATTTTATATATATAAAATATTTATATATAATGTAAATCATATATAAATATATATACAGTATTAGGGGTGTAACGATTTCGAACTCGAACCGAAAAACCGCGATACTGAACTCATCGATTCGAATCGCGATACTGTCATTGCGCATACCGAACACGCCCCGCCCCCTGCTACCCCGGCCCCGCCCAGCCCGGCTCAATGGACCTCATGTCTTAGGTACACAACAAATTCAGTTTTGTAGCCTAACCACCATTAACACCAAATAACAAGCTCTGTGTTTTGTTACTTTCGATAACAAGCAAGGTGTAATCTTTCCAATTTTGTCTATTTGATCACGAAAATAAAACAATAAATGGCGTTTTGGCGCTCTTCTGATGTGGCGTGACAGATCGCTGTGGGCTACTATAGGCCTCCTCATTTCAAGCGGCAGCTGCGACGCTAGTAAACGCGATCATCTCTTCCTCAGTTACAGAAAAGACACCTGAAGGTATGTTGAAAGATACAGTATACTTACTGAAAGGCATCATAACTCGTGTAATCGCTCAATCAGTGTTTTAGCCGCGGAAAGACGTCAATAAAACAGCATAGCTTGTCCTAGCATTATATTTACCTCAACAGGCAAGTGATTCAGTGTCCACAACTTCCTATAAATGAACTCTTGCACTGAAGAAATGCACTATGTATATTATATTTTGCTTAACCTGTGTATGATATCTTGATTATTTAATGTATGTTTAAAATGTCTTTCATGAAAATTACAACTGTGTAAATTATTATATTTCAACAACAAATAAGAGTAAAAACACAAGTTAATGCTAAAACTGCCTTATGTTCAGTTTACATGTTTTCATACAATGTGTTGTGTGTTGATTATTATATCTAAAAAATAAATAGCATCTGAATTTAGGTTAAAAGTCTACAACCTTTAATGTTATAGTAATGTGCGGCTCCTATATAGTTTAATGCATAGCAGATTTTTTTAAATCCTTGTTAAATGTTAAATTTTAATTGAATTAATTTAAAGACAATGGTTTTTTCATTAAACCACTGGTAAAAAAAGACAGAAAAAAAAGCGATTTTAGCTTTCAAAACCGAACCGAATCGAATCGAACCAAACATTTAAAACCGTGGGAAAACACCGAACCGTCAGTCTTTGTGTATCGTTACACCCCTATACAGTATATACAGGAATATGAACAAGCATGTGTGTGTATTTATATATATAAAATAGTTATACCCAGTGCACCCACATATATTATGTAAACACAAACTTTTATTTTGGATGCGATTAATCGCGATTAGTCGATTGACAGCCCGACCGACACAGTATTTTGTCCTTAAAACTGCAGTGAACCAAAAACCGTCTCAAAACGCGGTTTAAATTGTTGGTGTTTCTGACGCCACAAACTACCTTGTAACCAATCACGTCAACGTGTGATCGTCAGTTGATCTCTTAGCTGGTGTGAGTGAGTGGAGGCGGGGCTCATTTGCATATTCATAGAACACGTATACTAAATGAGAGAACAGTGTAGTTACATTCAAGAAGAAATGTTTTTCAAGGAAATAACACTTAAATATGTCACTTTGGTGATCAAAGATAAGTTTTAAGGGATAAAATGATGGCCTACATGGGGACTTTAATAGATAAAAGCAAAGAAATTGCTAATTCGGTTTCATGTTGACTCTTAAATGCTTAACTGTTTGGTGATGCACTGATTCAACTGTATAAATGTTTACCAAATGGATTAGCGTGGCGAAGTGCTTGATCCGTTTATGAATGCACTAAACTGTTTTCTGTGAAAGCAGGCATTTAGTGTCGGTAACCGTTTGGAGTTCAGACGGAGGATGCAGACGTGAGGTTGAGTGGAAAGATAAAATCTGTGCAGGTCCGTCTGTGAGCGTCGCTTTCCATTCTTCAGCTAGAAAAGCTCAGCACGCTTGAAGTATGAAATGTTTAGTGTTTGGTTTATATGGGATTTTGTGGTAGTTTCTAGAGTGGAGCTGATAATAAGAGCATAAACATGGACACACTCGATCTTGTATCTCAGGGGAATGTTTATTTCCTTTGAAGAAAATTTTGATAATTCTCTGCCTTCAATGTAGCAACGGTGTTAAAATCGGTCCTTTTATTCCTCCATAAAAGCGTCACGAAAGCAAACATGAGAAGAGGCGGAGTGTCGGACAGAAGACTGAACAAGCTGTCAGATCAGTGATATCTTTTGCCCTGGCACATCGTGTTCTGTTATTGTAAGCGTTGTTCTGTTGCGCCGACAGCGGCTCTTGCTGCAACCAGGACCTTTTCAGGTCAAAGTTCAGCAGCCGCGGGTTTGCGCTTCTTTTTTTGTCATAGCCATTTTGTTCCCCTCTGATGATGTCAGAGCATTGTGCGTTGTTGTGGACTTCAGTTGTTTGTTTTTCTGTCTGGATAAATCGCTCTTAATTAAACCGACTTAACTTTAACCTGATTACTCGAATGCAAACATTGACAACAACGTTTTTTTTCTTTTCGTTTAATAGCAAACCATGTGTCTTATGGCTTTCTAGTGTGAGTTTGTTTTAGTGTTCTCATTATTGGGATTGAAACAGTTTGTTAAACACAATATTAGAGTAACAATTAATAAAGCAAATAGTTATATGCATGTAGACTTATTATTATTATTATTATACTCTATTATTACTAATAATAATTATTATTATGTTCTTTTTATTATCATTAGATTGTTTTATACTGCTAAAAATATTTTATAAATATAATACTACTTAAAATATTTTATATTATATTTATACATAATAATAATTTGTTTAAATAAATAAAAAACAGTACCTTTTTTATATTATAATACAACACAATAATAATAATGATGTTTCTTAATTTTTAGTAAGCAATTATGCTCGGGACCTAGATAAGTCCCTGGTATGTTCTTGAGTGCTGTTTACTGCGTTTTGGTTTCTAAGAAAAGGAGACGGGGGAAAACAGAAGGAAAAACTGAAGGAAAAATGCGGAGCTCCACAAGTGCTGACATCCAGTAATAAATCTCTGACACATTTGCTTGGAAAAGATCACATGGTTCGGTGCGTTTAAGGAAGCTGATTTTCTTGTTTTCGTGGTCCAGGTGAAGGATTGGGGATCAAGGATTGTCGCATTTCTTGATCTTCAGTCTGACCTTGACATTTGTTTGTATACTTGTTTGTTTTATCTTATCCAAGCTGGAACTGCTTTTCAAACCAGAAGGGCGTGGATGAGTCCGACTGAATTAGATTCAACAGCTGATAATGATTTTCAGAAGCACTTTGCGGTTAAACTCTTGTTTGTCCTGTCCATCGTAATTCATAACTATGGCGGGAGAGCGCAGAAATCCCTGCGTGGGTTGAACTGAGGTGTCGCGTGATGCCCGTCGACAGGTGGGCGCTTTAGCTTCCGTCTGCTGTTACGGGAAGCGCTTTTCGAGTATCAGCACCTCGGAAGTGCCGGAGGGTAAGGGTACTCTTCCTCTAACAATCTAAGAGTAGGTCCTTCACTTCCCACCTCAGAGTAAAGAAGCCCTTGGCATGACGGATAAGGAGCCTGTGAGGATTCTCTTTCTCCCACTTTACTGCTCTTTTCCCCACTGTAGCCGACACTCATTTCACAGTGGAATAGCTGGAGGATCGTCTGCACAGCTTGAGCAACGGCTTTTTTTGTAGTGCTTCTCAGAATTTAGAAAAGACAGCTCTCCAGGCACCTCTTCTAATAGAATAGGAGTCGCTCGTCGGTTAACTTGTTTTGATTTTCTTTAGCGGGTGAACTGATGGTTGCTGTCAGTCAGAAAGCCTTATATCAAGGCCTTCATACTTAATTTAACACACAAAAGGCTGAACATTTTTACGTTTTTATGATTGATTGTAAAATACTTTTATTAATATCTTTTTCTCTCATGTTTCTAGAACTTTTTTCATTAAACTCTCCTGGTCCACTTTTTTTGGAAATAGGCTCAACTCCCCCAGAGGTAAACAGTTAAGTATTACCGTTTTCGAATCCATTCAGACGATTTTCTGATATTTAGAAGAATATGAGTAACCAGACAGTTTCTGGTCTCATTGACTTCAATAGTATATATATTTTTTTCCTACTATGGAAGTTAATGGGACTAGAACTGTCCGGTTACTGATATTCTTCTAAATATCAGAAAATTGGCTGAATACATTTGAAACGGTAAAACCCAACTGTTTAACTCTGGGTAGTAGTAAAATGAGCCTTTCCAAAAAAAGTGGATATCCCTTTAAGGTCCGTTCACACCAAGAACGATAACTATATTAGCATCCACACCAACACACGTTAAACATAGTTTATTATAAGTGAGCACTGTCGCTTTAAATTCTGGAGTGGATTCTGATTGGGTGTCAATGTATCCATTTATAGTTATGGTGTGGATGATGCAATTCTTTGAGAGTTAAAACGATTAACTTTATCGTCATGGCTATTGTTAATGCCAGTTAACACCAAGATTTTTTTGTATCATTATAGTTATCGTTAACGCCCATTCACAAGATTAATACAACTTTAGATAATTTAATCGTGTAGGCCCATTCACACCAAGATTATTGGTGTGAGTTATTGTTAATAACACAAAGATTGTTATAATTTTATCATTATAGTTTTAGGCCCATTCACACCAAGAACTAGCCTAGAAATCTAGATGCACCCTAGTGGCAGCAAAAATTATTTTGCCGCAAGTGTGGTCTAGCAACTCTCCGTTGGCTTTCGAAGTTGAAAAACCAAACTCTGGTCAGGCCAGTCACATCGTGTATAGAGTTGGTGGGCGTGGCTTAACACAATGACGGCAGAGTTGTGACGTTTCCGTGTGACTTGGTTGGTTAGTGCTATCCTATGGCGTGCAGAGGGATATTGAAAGACAACCTTTTATCCCGCCCCTCGGATTGAGGTATGCCAATTTCGAGTTCCCAGACCTAACATTGTGATGTAGGTCTGGCTTGCCAGGCTAACCAAGAACGATAACTATGGTAAATGGACTGCATTTATATAGCGCTTTTCATAGACCCAATGGCCACCAAAGGGCTTCACATTTGCCTCACATTCACCCATTCACTCAGTGAACTATAACGAATTTATTTCAATGACGTACGATTCGCATTGATGGGAATGTCCGACTCTGTCCACTTAACGTTGCAAGGCAGGTGCTAATGCACGTATCGGATTCATGTCAGATTTATTTCCACATATGAATGAGGCCTGAAACATCAAGTATGAAACTCTCGCAGTTTAACGTTACAGGTCTGGGGGTTTCTAAGTCTTTCTAAGTCCTTTCCTTTTGATTCCCCCTTTTCCGTTAATTCCCAAGAAACTGTGCCTTATCTCTTTCGCTATTTCTCTCTGTCTCACGGTTTCTAAGTATGTCCATGACAACAGATAGTGTATCCTTCCAAGATGGCGAATCCTTCCCACAATGCAAACATGGAGTGATACACGTGCCGTCACATTTCATTCTCAATTGATTATTCGCTATTAAAATTGATCGTAATTTTATTTTATTTTTTTGTTTACTCCTTTAGTTTTAATAAGTAAAAATAAGCCTATATTCACATGATTTGGACTTTGCAGTCCAGCAACGACTTACATATGTAGTACGCACTTCAATTTTAACCTGTAATCTCACAGTTATGAAGGGAAAATCTGTAGATTTTTGCACAAAACCCCCTTGATGGAGGAGCTGATCCAGGATCCCACCGTGGGCTCACCTGTGTCCCTCCTCGTGAGCGCCGGGGTTTAAGCTTACCCCTCTGTTTGAACTCTCCCACAGATACTTTCGCACAGTATAGGTTTGAACCATCAGTGTACATTTGCACGCAAGTGGCTTTGTGACCGTTTGTGTATGGAAAAGGGAAGTAAATGTGTTAATGAGTTTGCTATTTGTGCAGTTTGTATATGCGTACGGGTTAAGATATTGTGTCCACACAGGAATGAATATATATATATATATATATATATATATATATATATATATATATATATATATATATATATATATTTTTTTATATATATATTTATTTATATATGTATATGTGTGTATATATATATATATATATATATATATATATATATAATATATATATATATATATATATATATATACAGCTATGGAAAAAATTAAGAGACCACTGCCAAATCAGCAGTTGCTCTGGATTTATTATTTATATTATGGCATTTATATTTGGCAGTGGTCTGTTAATTTTTTCCATAGCTGTATATATATGTGTGTGTGTGTATATAATTTATAATATATATATATATATATATATATATATATATATATAACGATTCACAAAATTCACGGTTCGGTTCGATACAATACACTTGTGTCACGGTTCGATTCGGTACGTTTCAAATACAGCAAAAAGAAAGAAATGGCAGATAAATTTCCTTGATTTAATTTTTTAAATTATATTTTTATTAAAACTAACATCATAAAGTATGATATTTTCAACTTTGAGCAATGATAGAACTATACTTGACTTTTCTTAGGAGCATATAAAACAAAACAGCTCCTTGGACAAAATGAAATGTAATATTGTAGTAGTTGTAAACAAAGGTTTATTTTAGTTTAGATTAACATTTGAGGGAAGCAATTGTATTGATAATGTCAAAATACAACCGACGTGATGTTACTTGAAAGCATTATAGTCTACTATTCCTGCCAAACTTACAGATGTTAAACAGTAAATTCATGGTGATGTTGCTGATCTGGGGACACTGGATAGTTCATTCATGGTTCAATGTTTCTTTCTGTTTCCACGAACCGTTCGGATTCAGAAAAATGCGTACCGAAAACTGAACCGAAAGCCTCTGATACCGAACGGTTCAATACGAATACGTGTATCGTTACACCCCTAATATATATGTATGTGTATATATATATATGTGTGTGTGTGTGTATATATATATATATTTGTATGTGTATATATATGTGTGTGTATTGCATTTTTAATGTACAACATGTTTTGATCATAGTTAAAATGGGAATTTAAAACATCCATTTGTTTTATTTCTGGTGGTTTGTGTTTGGATTAAGGAAGGGCAGATTGTGTTGGATTAGTTGTTTCGGAAGAAGCACATTAGCAGCTGTACTTCCTCCATGATTGTGTGTGTGTGCGCCACTGCAATCGACTACCATCTACACTAACTTCCATTCATTAGCTAAACAGGAAGCCGTGAGGGAGATGGAGGAGCTCGTGTCCTCCGTTATCAATGGAAGCGTTTCTACGCCCTGCATTTGCATAGCACCACTGACACGCTACTCTGACAAACGGCTGAGCGCTTGCACGTTCCCGTTGTTACATGCCACAGGGGCATTTTCAGAAACTAGATCCTTCTGACATGCATGTAAACATGGGAAATAACCGGGGAAGGATTTGGGGGAAACAAATCTAAATCTATCCATCATCAAAATGTTACACGGCATTATTTTTTATATCATGATATAGCCTTTTCTTATTGGATAACTGTATGCTGATTAATTTCGAAAATCCAGGAAAAATTATGAATATAATGTAAATTAATATGTTCTTTCTGAATAATACTAATATCTTTATTTTTTTTTATTAAACTTACTGACCCAAAACCTTTGAACAGTATTTATTTAGTTATTTGCTATCAATTATCACATTTTGGGAGGTTGTTAAATTTAGCATGTAAAACTTCTCTTTAATTTATTTTTATTTTTTATTTTTTTATGTAGAATATTATTTAAATGTTTAACACCGTTTTAATACAATAATTTAACTTTTTTATTTTTTTAACTCTGATTTGTTATTTCTGTTCTTGTTGGAAATCTTGAGATTAATCCTGATTATCTGATTCTATTAAAAGCCATATTTGTTTATTTTTGGCGATTATGAAATTTTTTTGAATATCAGATAACCTGCTAAAGTTATATCACAGTAAGTAAAGGCTATTTCCAAATAAATGCAACTATCTCGAGTGCTCAAATCTAGCGAACTGAACGCCTGTGCTCTCAATGATGGGTTTTATTAATAACTGAGGAGGGGTCGAGGACACGTGGGCTGCTCCTGTTTTTGGGGTTGCTAGGTAACAGTGAAGCAGCTGTGATGAAGTGCGAATGTGTCTGAAGGCATGGACATGGGTGTCTCCCACAGAAGTTTGCATGAAGGAAACCGTTCCAAATCTACACTAAAGGAATCTGGCGTCTATCTGAAGTTCACTGAAAATTCTTTGAATTGTTTCCTGCCTTCGTGTGTCTGCTTTCGCTCCCACAGCTATCAGAGTCTCGGGATCTGTGGAAATGATGAGGATTCCCGTCCTCACGGTGAAATGGTTAAGTTCATTGTTGTTACTTGGAATCTGCCAAATCAGGATTATCGTGATTCACCAATTTTATTAAATATTTTGGCTAATTTGACTATACTGATGTACATTTCTCTCTACATGGTTTTTATATTTAACTGTAAGCTACCCAAACTTTCTTAAAATGGCAATAAAATAAAATAAAGTTAAATACAATTTTTTTCAGCAAGTTACGTGTAATAAAACTGATAATGTGTTTGTTCCCTATAATGCTAAAAATAGTATAACACATAAATAACATTTATATATAAATACGAGGGCTGTCCATTAAGCACGTTATTAACTGCGTTAACGCTAAACCCATTTTAATGGCGTCAAATTTTTTATTGCGTGATTAACGTTTTTTTTTTGGCCTAGCAAACTTTGTAGTTTTCTTTCACATGCTTTTGTAACAGGATGCGCAGGATGCATGCGCGCGCTGCGCTATGAAACCCATTCATTTCAATGGCTTGCGCCTCACGAGGACGTTTTGTTGCTTCGCCGACCAAAGCGCAAGCGGATATAGCTAGACTGGAAACAAAACAGGACACACTCGTTTGGGCTTGTGAGCCGGCCAAATAGTTGGTTAACGTTACGTTTTGAGTGGATGACGAGCGCAAGACGCCAAAATGGATGCCAATAAGATTCTGAATGGAAAGTTTACTTTTAAAAAGTTGCCAAATGGTTCCATTGACAAGACCAAAGTGATCTGTGTGTTTTGTCGTTGTGAACTGAGCTATCATCATCGCAGCACGTCCAATCTGAAATACCACTTGATGATGAGAATTCTCCGCCCCTTCGTCAATATCAGGACCTCGTCAGTATTTCTGTTGATAAGAGCATTAAAATGAGAAAAAATAATGGGACAAAAAGAAATCAAGAGACATTTAGAATAGATAAAATGTGCGATTAATTGTGATTAATCGCAAGTTAACTGACATTAATGTGATTAATCGCGATTAAATATTTTAATCGTTTGACAGCGCTAATAAATACAATTAATAATATTAGTTAATACTCAATTGAACGCTACATTTAATTACAAATACAAAGGGTTTAAATATTTAAATTGTTTACTACTATTAAATGCTATATATATATATATATTAAACATGCATACAAAAATGCTCAAATATTGGCAAACATTTACATAAATGCATAAAACAAATTTGCATTTTATTTCAGCAATTTTGTCACCATTGTCATCGGCCATTAATAAGCCCTAATAAGCTCAACAGCTTGCCAAAGATAACAATTGAAATAAAAAAAGAACTTAATAAGAGTATTGGGATGTTTATAATTGTTAATGAGCGCAAGCACGTGTGGACTAAAGAGCAAAATAAGTAGCTTGAAGCTCCCCGAAGGGAAGAGTTTAATGAATTGAGGAGGTGGCATTGCATAACTTGTTTGTGAGCAAAACAAACCCTCCCTCCTTGTGGGTGATGAGAGGATTGTTTTCAACCCTTGGAAGTGTCGCATATCCTCAGTTTGCCTGTTTAGAAAGCATCTCTCCATGTCGGATCACTCTCGTAGTATTTGACTAATGGGTCAGTCGCTCCTCTTTCAAGCGAATGACTCAGTCAGTTACAGATTGTGTCGATGTCTTGGCCAAAGTTTGATCGACCGTCCGAACACAAAAGCAAAACCATCAAACCGTTTATAGGGGTCATGTGATCCATCATAACTTACCTATTGTTTAACCCTGAGATCATTTACAAGGGCGTTTCCGTATTTGCCGTGGCTCTTGGGTTACCCTGTGGTCGACGTGCCATATGAAGCAACATGTTGACAGCCATTACTGCAAATATATTGCTTGTCCGTTCGTAATTAGGCAACGTTAAATAAATTCAACATGTTGCTGTCAGAGATTCCCCTCTAGCTTGTTTTTCCCAGGCTGTTGTTGTTGTTGTTGTCGTTTCCACTTTGCCGTACATCTGGACGCCTGGTGCCTCGATCATAAAACCCCACAGCTGGAGAGTGACGAATGGAAGAACGCAGAGCTCTGGCTTTGCCGAACGCTCGTACCCCCTCAATGTTGGACCATGGATGGTGGGTACTTTTCAGTTATGAGCCTTTTGATCAAAGCATGAGGCTTCCCCGAGAGCGAGAACCAGCTGTGGATGCTTTCACACCGAGCACTGACTCAGCTCAGAAAGTTCTGGGTCAAAGAAACTGAGCTAAGTCACCACAAACTTTCCAATGTCGCTCTCCCCTAAACATGACAGACTCTTGTGATTTGTAGCCGTATCTGTAGTCTGCACCATTTGGGCGATGCCTAAAAGACAAGGTTTAGCATTTACAAGGCCAACCTCACCAAGAACTTGAGGCCAACCCTACTTGGGTGATCTGAGTTCGAAGAGTTCATTTGTAGTGTTCACATTGAAGCTTGCAAACTGCTTTGAAGTCCTTTTGTAAAGTCAAACTCTTGATTTGTAGCTTTATTCTTTTTGGGTATCACCTACATTTGAAGAACGTTACAGCGAACCCCACCCAGCTCCTGGATACTTTTTAAATTGGTAAATCGTAAACGAATTTTACGAGGTGGCTAATTCATAACAGTTCGTACGACCTCACTTGTATCGAATTAGCAAGATTTTTGCTAAATCTACATATTTTACAAATTGGCCAATTCGTATGAATTAATTACGAATGACCTACCCCTGACCCCGCCCCTAAACCTTTCCATCACGTGAGTTTGGACAAATCATACGAATTCGTACGAGTGAGGTCGTGTGAATTAGTAAGAATTAGCCACTTTTTAATCACTCGTACAAATTCGTATCGAATTGGTCGTGAGATAGCATAGGTGATTCTCAACAGATTATTTTTTTTGTTATGTTGGTTAGGTTCATGGTGGGATCGTATGCTTTCAATGCTACTAGGTTAAAGTTAGCATTTCCCAGATCACCTATTGCACCTTTAAACAATCTAAAAAATATATATTTTTTATATTTTGTTTTTATTAGCCTGCTATGCGTTGTCACGATAAAATCTCACGAAAAATGTGTGCCGAATTTCTTCCAAACTGCTAAGAGAAGTGAAATTCTTCGTTCTGTTAAAGAAGCAGTTTACGAAGAAATGTAAATACTGTTATCGTTTAATCACCCTCATGTCATTCCAAACATCTACGACTTCTTCTCTGAATACAAAAAATATATTTTGAAAAATGTTTTTTTTTTTTTTTTTGTGGTTGTGATGCCCCGAAGTAATTAGTTATGGTTATAGTAACGATATTTCAGCTAAACTTATTTAGCATATTTTACAAGAGCAGCCATCCAAAACTATTTTGGGCTAAACTATTTTTCCTTTTTCGGACGTAATTGTGTAGTTTTTTTGTCCATACAATAGAACGCATTGGTCCACATTGACTGCCATTGTATGCACAAAAGGGCTTAAATTGAGCTATTTTGGATGAACTATCCCTTTAAATTCAGTTCGCTTTAGAGGGACTGAGTTCGTTTAGCGCGTTAACCTAAAAGCCCACATTCCTGCATTCTGAGACTCGTCTGGGACTTGTCGAACCCTCGATTTGTTACGTATTAGGATGTTCCTTTGTTTACTCTATTTGGCCATCGCCTAAACGGCGGCTAGTTTTATGGGTCCCTCACTCCATCTAAGAGCGCGCCGGCTCGTTTAAACCGTAATTACTGAGCCAGACGGTCCCAAACACCTGGACTGCGTGAAGAGCGCAAGCTTGGCCTCGCCTCGTACAGCTGTGGAGTCACCTTGCAGCAAGTCTGGGGAATTCCCTCCTAAATCAGCCAAGTTTGGGAAGGAAAAGCAAAGCGAAGCTCTGGATTCTGTCAGACTGCCATACTCCACTCTGGACTGTGAGTCAGACCCAAAAAACACACTCTTCTGATCCAATTTAAGCCTGCAGAAGCTTGCCAGTTCGCAGTTGTTCCAAGAAAACATGTAAACATCCCAATCACTAACACTATAGGCGGGATGAGCGCAGAAACGCTTGGCGGAGCTGTTAGGGGATGCCAAATATTTTTAGATCTCTTGAAACAGGGGCCATGCGGTTCACAGCAGAGTATTTTTGGGTTATCATATCTCGTTAAAAAAATTAGCACCCGTGCTATGATTACCACCACCGTGTGATGTGTGTAGCATCTGCGTACAAGGATTTCCTTAACTTAGTGCTAATGAAGTTTATGTAAATGAGGCCAACACATGTGTTATGTGTAATTTGTATAGGCCTTTGCAAATATACATTGATTTGATGTGTTTTCCCCCAATGCAATGTTCACCGAAATTATGTGTGAAATGTACTCATAATAACATGGTAAAACCTTTGGATAATAAACCGCTATTAGCCATCAGGAAGTATGTAGGACTCTCGTCTGTTTTACCATATTTAATCGATTCCACATAATGCAGAAAATGTGGAAACTGCTCGCGTGGGTCCAGTCATTAGGTTGAAAATGTCTTTAGTCAAATCAGATGGAGGTCCACAAGATCAACATCACATGTCGTTCTGAAAAGGGGTAAAAAAAGAGACGGTTCAGGAAATAAGCCATATCGCACTAATGGGGCTGTTCTGTCATATCTGATCTGATGTGGTTCTACGTTTTATCTTTACGTGTTTTCCTGTTTGTATTCCTAATTGCGTCCGGTTTGGATACGGCACCATGAAACTCTTGGTCTGAAAGTCTTAAGTTTCACTCAATACAATGTAGAATAGTCTTACCAACATGAAATTACATTAGCATTGCATTTAACTTTATAATGTTTACATTTTTTTCCTTTTTTGATTGTTCAGTTGGAGATTTTGTATGTCGGGACTTAATGTTTTCTATTTGGCCTCCCCAGAGGTCGAAATACATAAGACCCCTGTAGGGCTGTCTAACGATTAATCGCGATTAATCGCATTCAAAATAAAAGTTTGTGTTTACATAATATATGTGGGTGCACTGTGTATAATTATTTTCTATATATAAATACACACACATGCTTGTATATATTTAAGAAATATTTTCATGTATATACTGTATATAGATTTATATATAATTTATATATAGAAAGTTCAAAGAACAGTATTTATTTAATTAGAATCTTTTCTAACATTATAAATGTCTTTACTGTAACTTTTGATCAATGTAACTCATCCTTGATGAATAGAAGTATTGATTTCTTATTTATTTCCCCCAAAAATAAAATACAAATTTTTACTGACCCCAAACTTTTTAAAGGGTAGTGTTTAATGTAACAAAAGCTTTCCATTTCAGATAAAAGCTGTTCTTTTGAACTTTCTATTCATCAAAGAATCCTGAAATAAAAATGTAAAAAAACTGTTTTCAACATGGATAATAATCATACATAAAATCATCATATTAGAGTGATTTGTGAAGGATCATGTGACACCAAGACTGGAGTAATGATGCTGAAAATTCAGCTTTTTTTCAGAGGAATAAATTACATTTTAATATATATTAACATAAAAAAGTCATTTTAAATTGTCATAATATTTCACAAAATTACTGTGTTTTTGTGTATTTTTTTATCAAAAATCACAGCCTTGGTGAGCAGAAGAGACTTTTTGTTTTAAAACATAAAAAATCCTACCGATCTTAAACTTTTGACCGGTAGTGTATATATGCAATATAATTATACACAGTGCACCCACATATATTATGTAAACACAAACTTTTATTTTGGATGCGATTAATCGCAATTAATCGTTTGACAGCCCTAGACCCCGTCACAAACCATTACATTATATTGGTGAGAAAATCCCTTGTTGTATAGTTTGTTTTTCAACAGGCGCTCCAGAAACCCTTGTGGACCTGCTTCATTTGGCTCTAGGAATAAAACAGACCTTCCTTAATTGGGAATGAGCGTGCTTTCATTAATGTCCTGCCAGTGTGACACAAAGAGCCGTCCTGCCAGTAGACTAATTGGTGTAAGTAGGGAGCACACAGTGCCAGGCATGGCAGGAACCTCCTGGCTGTTATCGGCCGGCTCAGAGTGGACACTGATTATAAAGGGGGGGATTGTCCAGTTATTAGGGGTGTTTGCTAAGACAAGCGTCACGTCACTAATGCTCATACGTAAGCGGTGTTTACACGTACAGCCTTTGCAGTCACAAAGTCACCACAAGTAATTGTTTGTTGATCTCTAGTGATTGGAGCTTTTGGTGCAAAGTGGGAGTGGCAAAGAAGCGCACACAAACATAAGCGCATATATATATATATATATATATATATATATATATATATATATATATATATAATTATATTATAATTTTATATAATAATAATATTTTTTTTATTCACTTAGTATTAGGGCTGTGAAACGATTAATCATGATTAATCGCATTCAAAATAAAAGTTTTTGTTTACATAATATATGTGTGTGTATTATGTATAATTATTTTGTATATATAAATACACACATGCATGTATATATTTAAGACAAATGTGTTCTCAATATATCAAATATTTATATATAATATTAATTATGTATAAATATATATAAAGATATACATGCAAATATTTCTTAAATATATACAAACATGCATGTGTGTGTATTTATATATACAAAATAATTATACACTCTACATACACATACTGTATATTACATAAACACAAACTTTTATTTTGGATGCGATTAATCGTTTCACAGCCCTAATTATTATGAAAAGAATCAAAATTATGATAGCTCACATTACTCACATTATAAACTTATAACGTATAGATGTTATTTTTATTACGAAAAGCATAGTTGAAATAATTATATAAAAAAACATCATAAATTCTGCTTACTGTAAAAATGTAATGCACAAAACAAAATTACAACAAAAATTAAAAACTTATCTTTTATTCTGAACCGTGTATATAAAAAAGGAATAATTTTAAAAATTATAAAAAAAATATTACAACCAATTTATTGGCTCAAATTATATGGCAATTATAAGTTTATGCATGTTCCTTATATTACTTGTATTTTTGAAATTGTTTATACAAATTTAAATACACCCAAAAACAAATACAACCTAAATTTAAAGCTCAAATTATATGGCAATAAACGTATATACGTTGTTTGTTGTTTATTGTGAACATACTATATGATCTAGTTATATAAAACTAATCAATAATGCTTATTAGTGTATAAAATAATTCAAATATATAAATATTACAACCAAAAATATGATCAAATTTAACTTATTTTAAATTTTAACTTATAAAAATAGTATTTTGCTTAATTATGATTATTAGGGAATCTCAGCTCAAGCCTTGCAACATTCTAAACTCTATTGAAACTCATTTTAAGTCGAATCTCTTCTTGTTTTTGCCGACCAACTCAGTCGCTCGGTTCTGTTCAGCTGCCTGTGTCGGCCGTAGAGAGCAAGGCAGCTCACTAGGTTTTGGGACGTAGCTTAAGTATCATTGATATTAGACTAGAATGATTTCATCTGATGTTGATATCAAACACAGAGTTGTTCTCCTCGGTCTGTTATTGCTCTTTGGTTTGATAAGTGTGAGAAGTAATCATCTACTATATACTCCATCAAGAGGTTTGTTTTGCTAATTGTTTTCCTCCGTGAGGCCATGTGCTCACGCCATGGCCATATATAGCTTTATCACGCCTACCATGCTGTGGCCTTTTCTTCTGCACACCCCCTCCTCCTCCTCTTTGGTTCTTACATTGTGCCCCTCCGTCGCTCTCTTTCTGTGGAAGGGCTGGGCCGGGTCTGGTCAGGTGACCGTATGGAGCTCTTGTTTATCACTTTGCTGTAGGTCGCCAGGGCGTCTGTTAATCTTTAACATTGAATGCTGCCCGCTGCTCTTCGTCTGAACGCTGTGCACAGCATGCTGGGAGTGACCGTCATCCTAGCTTCGCATTTAACATTTTATTCAAGCAGACGACTAGCAGTCTGTGCTCTCGCAAGGCAACTTATTGGATCTAATTTGTGGATGAATTTCACATAAATGTCTAGCTTTCAGACAAAAATTAATTGGCCCTGAAAATTGACTTTTTCTTTAAGAAAGACATTATTTCTATAATTTAAAAAAAAGGTGAATTTTGACCTGGACATCTTAAAACCTTGAATCAGATGACCATTATTTATGCGTGTGTGTGTGTGTGTGTGTGTGTGTGTGTGTGTGTGTGTGTGTGTGTGTGTGTGTGTGTGTGTGTAAAAATATAAATAATGGTCATCTGATGCAAGGTTTTAAGATGTCCAGGTCAAATTGTACCAATTGTTTTAATTATATAAATTATATAATAAAATAAAAATGAAATTTATATATATATATATATATATATATATATATATATATATATATATATATATATATATATATATATATATATATATATATAAAAATAAATACATTTTATTTTTTAATTATTCATTTTATGTATGTGTGTATATATATATATATATATATATATATATATACACACACATACATAAAATGAATTATTAAAAAATTTAATTTATTTATTTTTTACTTTTATTTATTTAAAAAAATAATTATAAAATTGTGTGTATATATATATATATATATATATATATATATATATATATATATATATATATATATATATATGTATATGTATATATATGTATATATATATATATTATAAATATTTTTTAAATAAATACATAAAGTAAAAAATATAAATAATTTTTTAATTATTCATTTTATGTATGTGTATATATATATATATATATATATATATATATATATATATATATATATATATACACATACATAAAATGAATAATTAAAATATTTAATTTATTTATTTTTTACTTTATGTATTTATTTAAAAAAATATTTTATAAAATTGTATATATATATATATATATATATATATATATATATATATATATATTATAAATATTTTTTTAAATAAATACATAAAGTAAAAAATAAATTAATTTAATTTTTTAATTATTCATTTTGTGTATGTGTGTGTGTATATATATATTATTATATATATATATATATATATATATATATATATATATATATACACATAAAATAAATAATTAAAAAAATTTATTTATTTAGTTTTTACTTTATGTATTTATTTAAAAAAATATTTATAAAATTGTGTGTGTATATATATATATATATATATATATATATATATATATATATATATATATATATATATATATATATATATACATACCCACCCATCCTTTAGATTTTCAATCTTTTATTGCACTGTAAGCCGGCACTGATATGTTTTCATATGTTGCGTGTTATGGACTTATGTTATAGACTTCACCATGTTCCTAATTATAGAAGTGTTTCATATCCCAGCATTCCATCTGTGTGGCACTGCAGAGGGCATATATAGACCAGGTCGGCTGTACGTTATTTCCTGTTTGTATTATTTTGGATTCGGCACCTGTTTTATTAGGTGCACTCACACCAGTGCATAAAACTTTCCTCATCTTAAGTTGCATTATATTTGAAGTCTGTGTTGAAAATCGAGGTCACAGATACTGAAAGTGTACACTCTAAATATGCAGAAGCAAGAAGTTACAAGGACGTGTTTTTTCTGCTTTTCTACCATGAACTAGTAACAGAAGCGCTCCCTGTTTGTCCTTGGTTCCTGCGTTTGCTGTGCTATTGTCTTTTCTTAGTGAGTCATAGTATCCGTTGGCGTTGCTCACCAACTGAGCTGTACTTTCGTTATTTGACAATCTTGGAGCAGCTCTCGTTATTAATTTTCCAGGAAATTAACACACACCCGCGTTTGAAGGACGAGCCATTCAAAATGTACATTTTAGAGAGTGAAGGAACTGTTTTATTGAATCAGGGCATTGTTGCTTTGTTTCTCGGAGTAAAAGTATTGCCAATTACTTTTGCTATACGAGTTACACCCCAAACTTTAATATTTAAGGTTAAACCAAAGTATTTAACTTTGATGTGTAACCACTTTTTCTCACTTTTTTTGTTTGTTACTTGTTTATTTTAAGAACGACCTGAAAGATCAAGAGACGGGAATATAATAAACACAAAAATATTATAAAAGACGTGGCCGGAAAGCAGCATAAACTTTTTTTTATTATTATTTTTAGGAAATGCTCAAGTAAATGTTTTTTTTTTTTTTTTTTTTGTTGTTTATTCTTTTACAGTTAGCGAAATTACGTGAAGATATGTAGTTAAACTTGTTGACAGCAAAGAAATTGGTTCAATACATTGTCGAATTTTCCTGTTTTGTGTCATAATTTTGTCTTTTGATGAAAATCACTTTTAAATTTAGTCAGTATTTTATCATGTTATATTATTATTATTATTCAAAGTACATTTGACCAAATTACCTGTGATATATTGATATATATGGATATATTTCAAATGATCATTCATATATCTGTGAATATATTTCATAATGTATATATATATATATATATATATATGTGTATATATATATATATATATATATATATATATATATATATATATATATATATATATATATATATATACGTGTATATATATATATATATAGTGTATATACGTGTATATATATATATATATATACGTGTATATATATATATATATATATATATATATATATATGTGTATATATATATATATATATATATATATATACGTATATATATATATATATATATATATATACTATATATATATATATATATATATATATATATATATATATATATATATAGTATATATATATATATATATATATATATACGTGTGTATATGTATGTATGTATATATATATATATATATATTATTTTTATTTATTTATTTTATTTTTATTCTTAGATTATTTCAAATGATCATATTCATATTTTCTTTTCCAAAAAAACTACATTGATAATATTTTTGCAGTATTTATTTGTCAAAATTCTTCAATACTATGTAAATTAAAATAATGTATATATCATTGTAATACGTATATTTAATGATCAATGCCAACATTTTAAAAAACATAGTGTTGATGAAAAATAGCAAAAAAAACCCCTGCAAAATATTAGCAAAGTGCTGTGTTAAAGTTAAAATAATTAATCATTATCGATGACAAAATAATAAAAAATACAACGAGAAAAATGCATTGTTTTAAAATAATTTCATCATTGTGATGAATATTTTTCATTATCAATTACAATTTTAAACTATTAATATTTTGTGGTGGTTTAATGTCATCGTATTTTCATCCACACTGTTTTTATTATTTATCATTGTGACACACAGACACAGCATTTTTTCATTAGTAATTTCACATATTGATGATATATCACATTGAATGGACTGTAAGTCGCTTCGGATAAAAGTAAATACAAATGAATGTTTTTTTTTGTTTTGTTTTTTGAGAGGTATGAGCATTTGGACTTAGATTTGGAAAATTCATGAGGGGAAAAATGTACAGAAACATCCTCAAGGGGAAAAGTTCACGCTCTCCACCTCTGGTTACAGTGCTACAGCCATCTGGAAATCACAGCACCTGTGCAATCAAATCCGTAACCCTTTCCCCTGCTCACCCAGAGGTCACTGACAAGGAAACCAGATTATTCGGATAGCACCGTAACCCTGGAAACCATCTAGCTCTCGAGGCGAGCGGTTTGCAGGAGAGAAAAACAGGCAATCCCAGACCGAGGGCCGTGAACGGAGCGCGTCTGGCTCGCTGTGCTGCTGCGTGCTGAATATGAAGCAGCTCAGTATCTGCACTGCAGCCGTTTCTAGAGCAGGGTCAGCCCAACCCTTCCCATCAGCCCTGTCCGCACATGTACACATAGAGCAGACCTTTCCCTAATCTCCGCTCCGCTGCTGCTCTCTGGAGTCTCCTTACCGCACTGCCTTAAATCCAGTCGGATGGGATCTCACGCACTTGCACGAGATTTATTCGATTTCCATTTTCTGTCAACCTTCCCACTAGAGTAAGTCCAGCCAACAAAAAAAAAAAACAGAAAGAGGCAAAGGCTCAAGATTTGTTTTCCCTGCTGTCCTCATTTGGCACGGTGTCTTGGAACGCCGCAATTCCACCTGCAGAAAGGCCACCCTGAATCCCAGACATTCCCTGAGTTCAGATTCTCTTCGTTTGTTCATTTGAGAAGATAATGGCGTATTCGGTTTGCTTTGAGGCTGAAAAATATGCCCTGTTCATGACTAGCGCTTTTAAACTGAGGTGATCTAGTTGCATGGATTAAGCTAATATAGTTTTTTCCACCAAAGTCCAATTCATATGGCATTATGGTAGGTTAAGAGGCTAAGCTATTTCAAGCTAGTACATTGGTTTCCTTAACATAGTGTGCTTACAGAGGGTTTGGCAACCAAAAGCATCTTTTTAAACCAATTGATGGATGGACTGTACGTTTCTTGAATTTCACTCGCGTTTTCCGTCTGCTGTAACGTTCACGTCTCCTGATGAGACTGTCTCTGTGCAGGTTGAATTGTAATCATTTCCCTTTCCCCCAGTTGATATTTTACGGGCCGGTTCTGTATGTCATCCGAGTCTCAAGTCCGGCTTGCCCCATTCTGGACAAAGAAGAAGTGGGAAAGCAGTTTTCATCAATGGCGGCTCAGGCTGCAACAAACGATTATTTTCGATAATCGATTAATCTAATGGTGCGTTCACACCGGACGCGATAGCGCGTCAGGCGCGAATGATTTCAATGTTAAGTCAATGCAAAGACGCGTTTATACGCGTAAAAATTCCTGCGGCGCGAAGACGCGAATACGCCTCATTCGCGCGTATTCGAGCGTCTGCGCGCGTTAAGCGCGAATGATTTAGTAAGTGCCATTTGTGCATTCACGCGTTTGACGCGAAATCGCGTCTGCCGCCCGAGTTGAAAAATCTGAACTTTGGCGTGAATTCGCGCCACGTTAACCAATCAGGAGCCTGCTGCTTGTTCACGTGGTGAAGTGTCTGGATGCTTCAATAAATTATTTTGTAATATGACTAAATGCATTGGTGGATGCACAACAAAGCAAACATTTTATCACTTAAAACATTATTTCTATATACGAGACATGTTGTATTGAATGTTATTCATTCCATATCTAGATTATATGAAATAGTATTATGATGTAAAGAAAATCAACATTATGTGCATATAAGTTCAGTGTCTGGACGTGAGAGAGAGAAAAAAAATCACAGGACAGGTTAATAACTTTTGGAAGCTTGCTCTATTTATCATCAAAACAATAAATAAAATGACATAAAATAAATGACAGCTAGATTAGGTGGATGAGGGCGAGGGTGATCCTCGCTTCGATGCGGGACAACAGGTCATCAAACTGGCCGTGGGAGAGGCGGAAGTACCGCTAACAGCGGCCGTCATCCAGGCGCATCTCCTGGAGCGAGCAAATGGTGAAACTAGCCAAACGGTTCACCTCAGAAGAGTCCGGAGGACACAAATATACGGCGACGATGATCCCACGCCACTGTTCTGCTCTCCAGAGTAGCAGTGACTCGTCTCGATGAATGCTCGGTCGACATTAAAACAATGGCCGCCAACGGAATTTTGAATTCTGAATTTCGCTTCAAACTTTTGTTTTTACGCGCGTCAGCTTCACTCTTGACACGCAAATTAACACAAAGTGGTCAAGCGTCAAACTAGGCGCGTCAGGCTCAAATTTGACACGCTATTTGCGCCCGGTGTGAACGCACAGTAATGATTATTTAGAACGATTAATCGACTAATCATCGATTATTTTGTCGGCTAATCATTAAGTTTGGAATGATTATTCAGCTTTTTCAATTAGTTAAAACATTGAGTTATACAAATTCTTACCATAATATAAAAAAAGAAAATTTAAGTAGTTGTTTGAATGAACTTTGAGCCAAATAAACAGATCATTCTCTAAGTTTTCAGATTTCGATCCAACTCAAGTCACATACAAATGCTCTCTAAGCATTGTTTAATTGGCCCACTGCTTTTCTTAGAACTGAAACAGAAAAACGGCATTGTTTTAAGTTTTGTGAAACTTTCCCAAACCTTGCTAGTTCGGATTCGTTTGCCCTCGCGCTGTTTTTTCTTTTACCGCAATAGCATTTGTAAGGGCTGCATTACACTCTACCGCCGTTGCAGTCAAATAGCGATATTGCACGCCCTTACATGAGGTCAAGAGAGATCAAACGACTACTCGACAACAGAGATATTTGTCGTCAATTTTTTATTGTCGACTAAACGTTTCAGCCCTAATGGCGGCTGGAACAACCATTAGTCCTCATGGACAGTGGTTTTTGTCATCACCTTAGCATTTCTCATGTACATTTGTTTTACCTATACTTAAAATTATGACATTCAGGGCTCTGACATTTGGCCAATCGCCAAATAACTGTGGATTTCAGCAGTGGCGTGTGTTAAATTGAGTTATTTTTCACTGCTTATTGCGCTTAAACAGTGAAATATACAACAAATAATGTAAAAATGCCGGTCTTGGCAAGTATTCTTGTAAACACAGTCAGTTGTGTTTAAAGGGAACATAATCGATTGAGAAAGAAAATGCATGTGTAACAGTTGAATGGATCTGTGCATCAGATATTAAAGTGATATGAGCCTAATATTTCTGCTGCCAAATTATGAGATAATATTAAAGATATCTATATGGCAGTTTTTCTCCATGGTATCAATGTCAAAATTGTGTCCAGTGACAATGCTAAAGGACTAGTAACTTTGGAAAACCACTAGCCACATTGGTTGGCGAACAAAAACGTTAATGTCAAGGCCTGATTACATTTGGAAACTCCTGAACAAATTGAAGGATTTGAACGGTAACTCCTGAGTTTGTGGGTTAAATGATTAATTCAAAGAACTGGTTCATGCATTTCATGAACAAACTGGTCCTTTTTAGTTAATTAAGAACATAAAACTCAACCAAGTCATTTGATCCATGACCAAATGATACTTTGACATTACTGGTTGCACTTTATGTTTTGGATTCACTGAAAAAGATTTGGCTTGAGTCATTTGTTCGCGAATTAACATTGGTCGCGTTTGCATATTACGTGCAGCCTGTGAAACTCAATAGAAAGATGTTTAGTTGTTTATTTTGTGATACACAGATCTTGATATCACTTCTTTACTCTCAATAGTTTGGCTGAATCTGGTGGTGCTATGCATTTACAAACTACCTGAAACCATTTCAGTTAGAGACTGAGCAATAGACCGTGACTCACTGTAAGAACAACTGCTGTGAGTAACCTTTTGTCTAGACACATGCCCTCACGGAAGAACCATCTAGATAACAGGTGAGGTGACTTACGGTTCTTCTGCTGGAACCTTTAACTGAATCGGCCACAGAACATCCTGCATGGCATTGATGGTCTGTTTGTCCCCTGCTTATGGTGCCTTAATCCGATTTTTGTCATTGACCAGAAGCTGGTGTCACACGCCATTAGATTAACGATAGGGGAATGTTTTTTTGATCGGCCTAATTCGATTTTGTCACTTTGGTTGTGAAGAGACTTTAACCTTTGCCTTTTTTTTGCATTTTTTTTTCCACCTGTTCTCGAGTTCACCTGTTCAAGGCATCTATACTGCCGGTCGCCTGGGACAGTCATGTGTTTAAATTCTACATTGGCTAGTTAATTGTATAGTGGTCTGGGTGGGAAGGATAGTTAAACATTTAGAATTGGTTGGCATTTAATTATGCCAAATATGGGGGAAACCCCATTTGCTATATGAGAAATGTCTCTCAAAACACTTCCTTGTGCGCACAGTGTGTGGATCTTGGCTAAAACTCCTCTTAAATTTGGCCAAAACCAAGGTTAAAGTGATGCACTTATAATCAAATATGTAGCTTATAATTTTATAAAAGCACTTACATTAATTCTTCTGTGTTTGTTGAATCAAAAAAATGTTTAAATCCTAATTTTTACTGTTGTTTTAGGGTTTATGGCATTGCGTATGGCATATTAACTCTTTCCTCGCCATTGACAGACTTTTCCGGCTTTGTATGTTTTCACTGTTATACGGTAGAGGGCGCTATTTCAAAACTATATCCGAATCAAAACACAGGCAAAAAAGGTGCAGAAACAAGCGATAAAAGCATTGATTATATGTTGTAGTATTTGACAAAAAAATTCACAGCTTTTTATTAAAAATGTAGCTTTTTTTTTAAAGCATAGGGTTTTTTCTTTCTTTTGATATATAGCAGGTTCATACTCATACAACAAAATATTCTAGGGGCCATTAATTTTTTCAAAAATGCTGGCAGTGGCTGAAAGTACAAAAAAATATTGTTTTATTCAATTAAATGTATTAATATTATTAATTACTTATATTAAATGTTACCGACCACAAATGAGAAAATTGGCAGGTTCCAATTTTACATCACTACCAAAATTATGGATGTTCATATTTGGCCCAGCAAAACATATGAGATGGTGATAGAAAAAAAATACAATAAATAAAAAACATTACAGTAATTTTAGTGTTCATGTGGTTTCTATTTTATGGCAACAAAGTTGTAAAATTGGTTATAACTACACAGAAAAGATTAGTGCATGTTTTTCTATTATGATATTTAAATCATGCTAACCCATTGTTTGTCTTGTGGCCAATCAATGTGTATTTTAACATTTAAGGATTGGCCTCATTCAGTTCTTATTGTAGATTGCCTACATCGTGCAAGAAATATCGAGGGTCAAAGTTTGTAAAAAAGTAGGGTTTTGATGTTCGGTAACTAACAAATTCTGTTGCTGGTATTAAATCATTTTGGTTTTGGTGCATCGGTTGAATTCTTTGGATCGCAATTCTTTGACTGCGCAATGCAAGATGTGAAAATTGCTCATTTCATATTGTATTTTATAATGCTTTGACACAAAACTCTGGCGCCCAACGCAGGGAGAATATGATACGATCCATGTGAATCCTATTCCTTTAATATCCAATTGTGTTCAGAAATTGGCAATAGGAGTGCTGTAGCCCTTTGAGTGACATGGACGCTCTGCCCTTGCTCATGTGTTTGCCGTTCAGGTGTTGTGGGATGTGTGTTCATGACAGACACTCCTACAACTTGCCCAAGCAGGTCCACAACTCACTCCTGCAGTTACTCATGTCCTCCGATCGAATCGGTTGGGTTTCAATCAACTATTTCAAGTGTTCCTTCATATAGGGATTCTTCAAATAAAATCACATTTATTTGTATAGTGCTTTTCACAATGCATAATGTTTCAAAGCAGCTTTACAGAAAATGAATGTGTCTACATTACAATTTAGAGTGATCTGTTATCAGAGGTGACTAGCTCTGTCCATGTTATGCATTTCAGAAATGTGTGTATATATATATATATATATATATATATATATATATATATATATATATATATATATATATATATATATGCAAAAGCCTCTAAATGCCATTTTAAATTTTCTTCTAAAATGACCATTTTTATCAAGCTTGTATATTTAAGTTCAGTAATTTCACTTAAATAACAATTAATAGGTAATCTTCATTGCCATTTAAGTGAAATTACTGAACTTAAATATACAAGCTTGATAAAAATGATCATTTTAGAAGAAAATTCAAATGGCACTTAGAGGCTTTTGCATCTGAACTCTTCATATATATATATATATATATATATATATATATATATATATATATATAACAAATATATATATATATATATATACATACATATACAAATCACACAGTTGGCTAACAATGTGTTGATTTAAGGCAGAAACAATGATCAAATACATGTTTGTTTGTAAAAATGTAGCATTGGTGCATGCGATTCAGAGCCTGTTGAATTGAGACTTCCTTGTGTGTCTGCAAATGTGAAATTAGGCTTAATTGTTTTTGCTTGTGAACTCTGTGGAATTTATGACACTGATACCGAATCACCTTTGCACTTCCTGTTCACCTGCATTGTGTAATCTGGTGATATCGGCGGCCTCGACGACTCTTCTGAAGCTTGTTTTTGTTTGTCGAGTTCTTGGACCGGTGAACCTTGAATGACGGGTCACCCGGACAGCGTGTTCGTCACATTTCTGTGTGTTTTCCAGGGCAAGGTTGCGTTTATGCCTTCAGTCGTGTTCCAGTGCTTCTTCTTCCTTCCTTCCTTCTAACCACGTGACTCCGGCGCCTCGAGGCTTTCTTCCCTCCCGTATTTACGGGTTTGTTTTGTTTACATTTCTACACTTCCCCTCCCCCGACTTCCTCGCTCTGCCTCGGCTCTCGTAAGCCGCGCTCCTCTGAGCAAATCATCAGTAGCGTTTACAGTAAATCTTTTGAGGCCTGAGACATGCGAGAGCGGCCAAATATAGTAAAACGCCATCCAACTGCCCCAGCATGTATGTGTGAACGCATTAGCCATGTTTTTATGGGGAATCCGCATGAGTTCTCGACCCATGACCTCAGAGTGAATATAGGGAAGCGATGTTTATGACTCGTGTCGCTCACAGATGTCACTAGGGCTCAGCAATATAGCTGAAACAATTATGTCTCTATTTTTCAGCCTTATGATGATATATTTACTCTTGATATGTAATTGTGAGATTTTTCCTTTTATTTAAGAATTTTAAATCTATTCGGAAATGAAGTGGTTTGGTATTTAAGATGCTAAAATATATTTTTATCATTGGTAATTTATACTATTAATTATATCATTAATATTAAATATTGTTGACCAAAAATACTATTGTTTTGTTAATATTAATATTGTATTGTATTGTATTGTAATATTCGAATTTTTGGCAACAAAGGAAGATATTTATTATGTAGAAACCTCTTATTATTTATTTATACAATTAATAACACATCTGGTGTAATTATGTATTTTTTTACTAATTTTAATTATTGTTTGCCAAAAATGCTATTAAATTATATTGTTAATATAATATTAATAAGCAATGCCACATTCGACACAGTCATATTTAGCCCAGCACCTGCATATATATATATATATATTGATTTTAATTACTTTTTTTCATCGTTTCTTTTTTGAATCTGATGAAATTGTGTATTGCTAGCAATATTGGGATTTATTCATATTTAATATCAAATTTTATGTTATTTTTTTATTGTATTTTGTGACAAATTTCCCCCTCGGGGATTAACAAAGTATATCAAATCAAATCAAATTTGGCTCAGCGTACCATTACATTTTTTTGTCATGATTTTTATTTTTATTTTTTGACAAAATTAGTACACATACACTCTAAACAAAGCTGGGTTGTTTGAACCCAAATTTAGGTAAAATATGGACAAACCCAAATGTTGGGTTAAAAATATAATTTCAACTTTTAATTGCATTTTTAACCCAACATTTGTCCATATTTGACCCAAATTTGGGTTGAAACAAGCCAGCATTGTTTAGAGTGTAGTTTTCAGGTGACCTGACGTATATTTGAAGGCCAGGATTTTTAAGAGACGTGTGTGTGGTTACATAATTAAACCGTTATAATGCTAAATGAAATGCATTAGTACAAAACTGATACTGTTGAGCATTATTAATCGTGTATGTCAACACATTATTTTTGATAGCCAATGACAGAGCTGGAGATAAGACATCAGATCCCATACAATGCTTATGAATGAAAGCAGGAGGGACTACAAAGGCCACAGAGAGAGAGATGTGTGTGTTTCCAGAGGGATCAACCTTGGGGAGACTGCTGTGGAGGAGGGAGGGGGGTTTGTGCAGGGTTACGCGGTCCGCAATCGCTGGCGTATGTGAGGAATGCTGTGAAAGTGGAGGCTGCGCCCGTCTGCATGCTCGCTCCTGCCTGTCCTCGTGTATTCCCTCTGCATCCGTCGTCTGCCGCCTGTCTGCCGGCGTGTCGGGGGTTAACGCTGGGCGGATCTCTCTCTCTGTTGGAAGAGGCCATTGAATGGCTGCTTTCCACGGACAGCAAAAACATTGGTTAAGGGTGAGGGCGGATCTGGGGCTGCTGTGGAAACATGGACCGGAGCGTTGGATTGGATCTGGAGTCGGATTAACGGTTTTGGCGTGCGTGAACATGGTTGGGTCTTGGAAGCAGACAGTGGTCTTTTTATGTTTTACTTGTAAAATTAGTCTTTGATTTTTACTAATAAATTTTTTTGGCCAAAAATAAAACAATAAAACTTTATTCATCATTTTTTAAAATTTGATTCAAATTTTATATCACTAGCAAAATTGTTATATTAATTACCAAATAATTATATAGATAATATATATAGTAGTCAACATTTGAAGTGCATTAAAAACGTTAATCAAAGTTGTCCTAAGATCGAGAA
The DNA here is from genome assembly GCA_030378365.1 of Hybognathus amarus. NCBI lineage: Eukaryota > Metazoa > Chordata > Actinopteri > Cypriniformes > Leuciscidae > Hybognathus > Hybognathus amarus. Next base: position 140,042 of record JAQIUQ010002648.1, on the reverse strand, counting down.
CGGGTATTGTTCAAAATTCATGTATAACTTGGATGAAAGGTTTTTATCCAAATGTTGATTACTGTATTATAATATATGTAATCATGTATAGTATTTAGTAATATAATATATTATTATAAATAATATTATGTATTTCTAATAATTTTATTTATAGGCAGCTAATGATTACTATTAATACACAAACATAATGTATCATAATTATATATATATATATATATATATATATATATATATATATATATATACATATAATAAATTAAAAATGCCACATGTGATCTAATTTTTTTATATTATCTATATATATATATATATATATATATATATATATATATATATATATACATATAATAAATTAAAAATGCCACATGTGATCAAATTTTTTTATATTATCATATATATATATATATATATATATATATATATATATATACATATAATAAATTTTAAAATGCCACATGTGATCTAATTTTTTGTGTCATTCTTTTTTTTTAAATCTAATTTTAAATTAATATTGCTAGCAAAATTGAAAAAAAAAACATTTTTACAAAATGAATCAGACCGTTTTAGTTTATTTATTTATTATTATTATTATTCATTATTATTCATGCAATTATTCATACACATCCCTAGTTTGCTTTGTTTTTCTTTTATTCTCCTTTTTCTGCTTCTCATCCGTTTTGAATGCATTCTAGACTTGAATGCCCCCCACCCCCTATAATCCCCATCACCTTTCGGATGCCCCATCATATTTCATTCAGGCAGTGATATGGTCCGCCCGTCGCTGACAGGCAGAAGGGTCCATGTTGTTTTGCTCCTGTGGGAAGGCCCAGTGTCACATGATGGAGTGTTTTATGGCACTAATGAAGTCCAACAGATTTGCCTCTGCGCTGTAACCTGGAAGGCCGGCTGTGTCTACACTCCGCCGAACTCGTGTCAGGACGCGGCGTTTCTGTCCAGGATGAATTTAATGCTGCTGCGTCTATAATCTTAGATGGGTCTTTTATATAAATGTGGTTATGTTTGATTGTATTATTTTACATTTGTTAAGTAAAATTCACAAAACTGGCACACTACTGTTTTTATTATTACTATTATTATTAAAAAATATTTTGACATGTGTTTTTATTAATAATCATATTAAAATATAATTTTTATATTAAAAATGCAAGGAAAAAAATATGCATTTTCCATAATGTGGAGTATATATTGTATGTATACAGGACAATATTTTCTTGAAAAAAATAGTGTACGTAACAAATATTACAATATCACTTCTGGTCCGATTCAACATACCTGAAATTGAAAGTCAAGTGCATTGCATTATGGGAAACGGCAAAAGTGTGAGCTGTTTGTATCTTGCACATTTTTTTTTCAAATGTACTGTACCAGCATATTCTGTGTATACTGTTGTAGTTCTGCTACTGTTGTTGCATGCTATTCTTGACATGTTTCTGCAACACTTTGTTGTGGTCTAGCAGGCGGCTAGTGCGAGTGTGAGACGAGGAAGATGACTTACAGACTGCTGTATTCATTTATTTTCGCACCCTGCAATGCACAAGCTTCACTTCCAGATGGCCCCGCGGCCAAACACGACTCTGAATCACTTCCTTCCTGCGGAATAAAGGCTCACAATGATGCAACTGACCTCAGATCCACTTTTTGTGGATTTTAATCACGTTTGTTTTCATTACCGTGATGTTGTGGTCAACATATGTTGTTTATTTGAGCCCAAAAATCAAGAAATAATGTTTTCCTTGAGGCAAGACCAGTGAATAGGTTACAAATATTACTAATAGATATTGCCATTGTTTCCCAGTTGATGTTTAAATAATGTTTAAATTTGCTAATGAGGCATTATCTAACATTGAACATTGGGTAAAAGCCAAAATTCTTGTCAAAGTCAAAGGTTTTTAGAGAGGTTATCACTAGTGGCTTTATTTTATTATTGCCATTGGCCATTAAGTGTCAGAAGTGGGCTTTTATTTTGACTAGGGATGCACCGATATGACAATTTTGGCCGATGCCGATAATTCGATAATTCTTTATATTTGAAAGCCAATAATTCAATATTTTGGCTCGATATCAATAACTCAATAATTCTTTAGAATTTGAAAGCCAATAAGCTCAATATTTTGGCCTTGATATCTCAATTCAATAATTCTTTATATTTGAAAGCCAATAATCATATTTGGCTCAATAATTCAGTAATCTCAATAATTCTTTATATTTGAAAGCCTTAGATAATCCAATACTTTGGCTCTGTATAAATCTAAATTGAAATTTTTAGACAATTTTCCTCTTTAAAAGCCAAGATATAAACACAATTATGATGTTCTTATTTTAATGTTGTGAAGCCGATATGACAGACTTGCGCTGCACATTTTGCACTTTAACTGGAATTTCCTTTTTTAAAGTTATTTCAATCGTATTTCAAGCAATTTAAAAGCATCATGTTGAACAGTGCAAATCTAAAGTGCCTCAGCTCAAGGAAATAATACATTATTAATCGGCTTTTAGATATCGGCTAAATGTTCTTGTTGGGCCAATAACGATAACATTAAAATGATCATATATCGGCCAGATATTATAATGTGGCCGATATATTGTGCATCCCTAATTTTGACAGTGACGGGACTTATTTTGGCAGTGCCTGAACCAGTCCCTTTAAGGCAAGTCATTTCGCTCAGCGGCCATCTTTGAAATGCCTCGCTGTAGCTATTTCAGTCATGCAAGTACAGATCCTAAATTTCTCAAATTTGTAATCACCAATGACATCTGACAAAAACTGTCATAAATTTAGTTTCTAAATGCTCAAATGCGCATGTGCAGTCCTAAGCGAGCGTTCTCAATATTCGTTCTTAAGTGGTCTTGCGTCTTTGTGTTCTCGTACTAGGGCTGGGTAATAAATATCGATTTCTCGATATTAATTCGATTCTCAATTTTACGAACCGATATCGATTCTTAAATCTCAGTAACCGATTAGTCATCCTGTTTCATTTGAATGAATGGAACATTGTATCCAAAAAATCGCACTAATCTTTGTCCTTTGTTACTATTTATATGAATTATCAGCAAAATTTTTTTTAAAGTGAACTACTCCTTTAAACAAGTGTATTGTGGCTAAAATCTACAGATGCAAAAAGATAAAATACAATAAAATACTATTGTATTTTGGATGTTTTCTTTCCACTAGGTTTAAACATGTTATGGAAAGCCCAATATCTCTGACCAGTGCACAAAAAGAGATGTTTTTCCCTGTAGAAAAGTGAATCTAATACGTTATCTTTCTCCTTTTCTCCATCACAGTTTGTCCTTCCGAATGTGCCCACGGCGCCTGTACCCCCCATAAGGAGTGCTGTCACGATCAGTGTCTGGGCGGCTGCTCTTTGCCAGGGAACGCAACCAAATGCGTAGCTTGTCGCAACTTCCTATTTGGCGAGGCGTGCGTGGACCGTTGCCCGCTGGGATACTACACCTTCAAGGGATGGCGCTGCGTGTCCTTAAAATTCTGCCAGGACCTCCACAACCAGTGCAAGGGCAAGAGCGGCGACTGCCACGGTACGTCATCCACAACCGGGCCTGTATCCCAGAATGCCCGTCTGGATACACCACCATGAACTCCACCACGTACGTACCTGCTTTTTGTTTATAACTACAGGAGCAAGACTGTAAAGTTTAATGCTGTTCAACAGTTGGCAATCAACTCAAATCAGATTTTGCTCCGATTTCGACTCAAGTTGACGTATAATCGAGACTTTTCTGTAGCACAGAATTAGATTCAGGAGTTCTGAGGTAGATGAATAAATCACAAGAGAAGACAGAGCTGAATTAAAAAGTCGCGAGGTGACTGCTTTGTCCACGGCAGGAAATATATTAGGGAATGTTTACAGCAAGAATCAGTCTAGCGTTCAGAAATGAGTCTCAAAAGTTCACATTTCACCATGAAATCACAAGGAAAGTAAAGAAATAATGTTCTGAATTTTAAAGAAAAATAAAGACTTTTTAAGGATAATGTAAAGTCTTTGTTTTCTTTAAAATGTATAATTATGTAAAATAAATCTAAATTTTATTGGCGCAGTATATATATATATATATATATATATATATATATATATATATATATATATATATATATATATATATATATATATAATTTTTTTGTATATTAAAAAATTATATTTCAATCATATTTGATTTTATAAAATTTTAGAAAATATTTTATAACATTTGTTTACTGTTATGAATTTAAAAATATATGCATTAACATAATAAGAATTACCATTGAGAATAATAATTACAAAAAACACAATAAAATAAAATGTCTGGATATTTTATGCAAGCATCGTCACATTTTCTCTCAATTTGATTTAAATTTATGACAGTAAACAAATGTTAATTTAATTTTAAAATTAAAATCAATATGATTGAATTACAATGTTATATCATTATTAATAAAGTAAAGGGTTCATTTATTTTAAATATTTTAATTGTGAAAAAAATCCTAAACAATATAAAATAATCTTAAGTAAAATGACTGGCATTTTTAAAAAATATTTTTGGCATTACATTAATTTCTTGACAATTTCACTAACACATTTTTACTCTTATTCTATATTAATGCACTTTTCAAATTGCATTAATACTGTGTAATTAATTTCTTTAAATCAATTAAATGCTTGAATTATTATGAAATTATTATTATTATATTATGAAAATATTCAAAAATTTAAAAGAAATTGAAGCAAAAATATAACTTTTTCTGTGTGTGTGTGTGTGTGTGTGTGTGTGTGTGTGCACTGAAATTTGATGTTTTTGGCAGATTTTGTGAGATTTTTTTTTTCCCTTTATATAAATGACTAAATCATGTGCTTCAGGCATGAAGCTGCAGTTCCTGGTTAAGGCTGTGATTTTGTTTTTGGTCGTTAGCAATTAACGAACCGGTTGTTACGCTCAACTTGAGCGGAGAAGATATAACTGTTCTGGAAGTATCATAACATCGTTTAGTCTTTTCGTCAGTCACGGTAAATTGAAAACGAGCAGATTATAATGGCCGGTGTCAAGTGTTAAGAGCGTGATAAAATGCCACCCTGATTATTTCATCAGTCATTTGCAATCCGGCGGGATTTGTCAAGCCAAGGGGAAGTATAATGAGCCAAACCAAAACAACATTGCGTGTCGGAAAGTGACATTAGCGGCCTTTTTTTTAGCCTGAGTCTGTTTGGCTGGCCCGGGAATGTCCGGAAGCTCCCGCGCATGCTGGCTTGCACGTCCAGCTTCATGTGTGGGAATTATTAACGCACAAATAAACAGAGAATTAACACTGCGAACCGGACTGAAGCGCAGCCTCGCGGGAACAATGGCAGCCTTTGTTTGCGTTCACTGGGGTCTCGGGGCCTTTTAAAAGGTGGCCTTTGGATTCCTTTGTCTCCACGTCGGAGCGCTGCAGTCGTGGAAGCTTGATGAGATCTCGGTTTTCCAGGAATTTTGTTTTGAAGTGACGTCACTCGCTTGTTTTTCTCGTCCGGCCACCTTTCGCCTTTGGGGAGGCAGTCATGCGGCTGTAAGTCCCGTTTCATAACAGCGAGCCCCCCGTCCTTCCCTGTTATTCTCCAAATGAGAAGAGGGAGCAGCGGGAACCAAAATTCACTGGCAACTGGACGCAATATGAAGGGGTTAAATGCACAATTCACTGCGAACTCTGTGTGGAACTCCAAAACTGGAGTGGGATTAAAGAGTGGGATTATGTGCTTAAAAAACCTGAGAACACTACTCGCTTGCGAATGACCTGATTTGCTCCGTTATATTAGCTCAGTTAGCTCTGAAAATTATTTCATCGTTGCGAACAAAACGTGTACTAAAACATAAAATGGCAGTTTCCTCCCCAGTATTCAATGGTGTCAGCAATACCAAACTACTGCTCTTTAACATTAAAGGGGTGATGAACTGAGAAATCAAATTTTCCTTGAGCTTTTGACATCTAAGAGGTCATCATATTATAAGAATATCCTGTAAGTTTCAGAACTGAAAACGTCCTTGTTAGTCCAATAAAAGCTTTTATTGACACCAGCCTCTGTAAACGACTCGTTTTTCAAAGTGAGGAACTATGACGTCATTAGCCCCTTTTCCAGCAAAGCATTCCGAGAGCTGGTTTGGAGCCGGTGCCTGCGCGCAAACCAGTTCTTTGTTTTTCGAAAGCCAAAGAACCGGTTCACGGCCGGGAAAACCGTTAGAACGCCTAGAAAAATGCACTAGAACCGTTCTTTAACCACGTCATGCTTACGTCGGGGGCTGGGGCGGGTTTAGATGTGTTCTAAACATCTTTTCTGACCATAATATAGGATTGCAAAGCCAGGAGAAACATTTGCAGAAACACAATGGAGTCCGCCTTTGTAATTGTTATGCTTGAAGTTGGCGCAAGCGTTTCTATTTTTTTTTATTATTATTGAAAACATTATAAGCAAAGAAGAAAACAGCCACAATATAGAACAAATAAATGGAAAGAAAAGAAAGAAAAAAGACACAAGACAGGGTACATAACTTATCAGAAAAAGATTACATCAAACGAAAGATAAAAAACCTTACATATTTCAATTGTTTAAAGCCTTCTTGGTACACGAGTTATAATAAGAGTTTCTAGCTGAGACGTACACAGTGACGTAACGACGTCGTTCCCTGGGCGCTTTAGTCAGTGGAAAAACAAACAGGTTCTGAACGGGTTCGCAAGTTGAACCAACTCCGAACCAACTTTGAACCAGAACCAGTTCCGAACCAGTTCTTTTTTGGTTGAAAAGGGGTAAAAGAGGATAAAACACCACCCTCGCAGAAGATCAACGCCTACTTCAACACGGCCGAGTTTAGCTTCGCCCACCGATTCGCGCATTACACGCATAGCTAAATAACGTAGGCCTACCTCGTGATGACAAACCGAATCGAGCTACCAAGCAAAACAAAATATTGCGCAGCGCCTGGTTGTGGAAGAAGACAGTCGCTGCATAAGCATGGTTGGTTAAACGTTATTTTCGTGACGTTCCAGCTGATGAGGGTAAAAACCATCTGTTCGTTTAATTTCACTGAGGATTGTTTTGTAAACGACTAGATTTGCAGACCGATTAAGAGTAAAGAACGGTGCTGTGCCGTCTATATTGGATCCGACAGGAATTGTGCAACACACAGACTCTGGGTCGAACATGCATGGGCGAATCATTCCAGTTGCCATTTTACAACATTGGACGTTTTCAAAACAATTTCCCCACGTACACCGACGACGGGTGAGTTGAAACTCATTATAATATGCAAAACTGTTATCCACTCACAGCAGTGGGCGTTTACTTCAAGTCTTCACTGCGAGACGCCCATAAAAACCGAGCGTTTTCAGCTAGGCTCAAATCTAGGCTAGAAAATCGCCTATTACTTATTCATTTTGATGTTTTTGAATGCAAAAACCAAGTGAACGTCATATAAGTCAACAATGTAATAAAATTTAAAAATCCAGTCCATGGCCCCTTTAAGTGCGATCTCATAACTCCTAAGGCCAATTTATACTTCTGCGTCGAGGGTAGGCGTAGGCGACGCCGTCGTGAGCATTTATACTTCTGCGTTCAGGTCTTGGTTGCTCTGCAGTACTGTTCCGAAACACTAGTTGGCAGCGGAGGGTTTTAATGTTTCACTGTGTTTAGATTCCTCAGCGGCTAGGTTACTGCAAGCAATGGCGACTGAAAGAGAGTTGATCATGTTGGAGTTGGAGCTTATTGAGGTGGAAAAACAGTTAAATTTAGTGAAATTACTAAAACCGAAAGGCAGAAATGAGAGAAGACGTTGGAGCAGATGGTACGTGTGGAAATGCGTGAGAAGGTATGTGCACGAAATGTGTAGAAGGAAATGCGATGCTACCAAGCCGACCAATCACCGATCTTGCGGTCCGGTTGTCGCGATGTGTAGTTACATTTTTGAAGAGGTGCGTGTCAGGCAATGGCGAAGGGTACGCGGTATGGGACGTGCCTGTGCGTATGCTACGCCGTACCTACTGCACGCACCCTACGCAGAAGTATAAATTGGCCTTTATGAGCTGATTCTTTGACTCCAAATAGTGAGTGGTGTAATCTGATTCCTAAATGACTCTTATGAGCCGATTCTTTTTAGCGAATCAAACACATACAGTGCGGACTAGTGTAATCTGATTCCTCAAAATGACTCTTATTAGCAGATTCTTTGAATCCAGACATACAGCCCTGTTTACGTCTGATATTAAGATGCATTTTGGTCGATCAGATCACAAGTAGATGAGGGACATTCCTGTTTACACATGGTGTTTTAATCCGACTCTTTTGTCCACTTTCAACCACTTCTGTCCTATTTTTTCAAGGGAGGGTCCATGGGTGGGGAAATGTATGGGTGTTTTTTCAGATCTTTCAATCTAATGGACACATTTACATATGAATGCGCCCAGAGACGACGGAAAAACACGGAGAGCAGCAGCTTTCTGTTCTGAAAGCCATGAGAGTGTGTTAGAAATCAGGGATGGTGAGAGAACATTGTGCTTGGAACATTTTTCATCCTCAGACCAAACTTGAGTCTCCAGCTGACAACGTTTATAACGTTATCCTGTAGTGCTAGCACGTTTCCCATGACGTTTACTCATTAGGTCTTTAGGCGGAGAGTAGGTGGTCTTTTGTGTCTTATCAAACACGTTCAACCACATGATGTTTACACTACGAAACAATCTGGTCGAATGAGTTTGACTACCTAAAACAGGGCCTATGACTAGTGTAATCTGATTCTGGAATGAATGACTCTTTTGAACTGATTCTTTTTAGTGATTCAAAAACTTACTGTGCATTCAGTATAATATAACTCTCAAAGAAATGAGAAGGAAGTCAAAAAGTGAGTCAAAAAGCTTACAGTTTATTAATCAAATAACATTGTGTATTAAATAGAATTTTTTTTTAAAGGGATAGTTCACTTTGAAATGACTTTTTGGTGTGTTTTAGCTTACCTCAAGGGCATCCAAGATGTAGGTGTCTTTGTTTCCGCAGTAGTTTCAATTTTGGTATTTTTAGGTCAAACCGTTCTTGTCTGTCATATAATGCAGGTCTATGGTCACCACCTCAAAGAGCATGCTCGTTTTCTTACACAAACCGCTCGTTTCGTGTCTTAGGCCATCATTGTGTACTTACATTTACGAGTCATTAAATCATGTTTAATTTGGACTTCTCTGTGCATGCTCTTTGAGGTGGTGACCATAGACCTCCATTATATGACTGACAGACACGAACGGTTTGACCTAAAAATATCAAAATTGAAACTACTGCGAAAACAAAGACATCTTGGATGCCCTTGAGGTAAGCTAAAACATATAAAAAATTTATTTCAAAGTGAACTATGCCTTTAAGTTCAAAACTTTATTTTTGTTGCAGTGTAATGTATATTTAAGGCCAATTATTTGATTGCATTTATGCACCTAAAAAATATGTATGTGTAAATGTGTACATGTAAAAGATATATACAATGTATTGTATATATATATATATATATATATGTATGTGTGTGTAAAAAGTTTAGGGTCGGTAAGATTTTTTATGTTTTTAAAGAAGTCTCTTCTGCTCACTAAGGCTGCAATGTTTTGATAAAAAATACACAAAAACACAGTAATATTGTGAAATATTATGACAATTTAAAATGACTTTTTTATGTTAATATATATTAAAATGTAATTTATTCCTCTGAAAAAAGCTGAATTTTCAGCATCATTACTCCAGTCTTCAGTGTCACATGATCCTTCACAAATCACTCTAATATGATGATTTTATGCTCCAAAAACATGTATGATTATTATCCATGTTTTTTCATTTTTATTTCAGGATTCTTTGATGAATAGAAAGTACAAAGAACAGCATTTATTTAATTAGAATCTTTTCTAACATTATAAATGTCTTTACTGTAACTTTTGATCAATGTAACTCATCCTTGATGAATAGAAGTATTGATTTCTTATTTATTTCCCCCCAAAATAAAATACAAATTCTTACTGACCCTAAACTTTTTAAAGGGTAGTGTTTAATGTAACAAAAGCTTTCCATTTCAGATAAAAGCTGTTCTTTTGAACTTTCTATTCATCAAAGAATCCTGAAATAAAAATGTAAAAAACTGTTTTCAACATGGATAATAATCATACATGTTTTTGGAGCATAAAATCATCATATTAGAGTGATTTGTGAAGGATCATGTGACACTGAAGACTGGAGTAAATTAGATGTTTTTTTCAGAGGAATAAATTACATTTTAATATATATTAACATAAAAAAGTCATTTTAAATGGTCATAATATTTCACAATATTACTGTGTTTTTTGTGTATTTTTTATCAAAAAATTGCAGCCTTGGTGAGCAGAAGAGACTTCTTTTAAAAACATAAAAAATCTTACTGACCCTAAACTTTTGACCGGTAGTGTATCGTTTTTGTTTGGCATTCTTGACCTGTTTTTTTTTTTTTTTTTGCTGGTTTAAAGTCGAATATGAAAGCTCTTAATTAATTTAGAAAAATAGCAGTGAATTCCTCTCCCACCCATTGCTGCATTTTAGCGATTTGAGTGCGATTACATAACGTTACTCTCTTGTTTTGTCAAAAAGTGATCAAATTAAGCAACATAATTATACAGATCAGCTGCGTCGCAGGGATTCATTACGCGATTATTTCTTTCCACTGGTATCTTTCAGTGCAATTGCCCGTTCTTGCATCAAAATGCCTCATCTTTATATGGGACAGGCAGAGCGGGTGTTAGCTGTGATGTGGAGCTCGCATACTTCAAGGCCAACACAACTATCTGTGGTATTTTGTTTTTTCTCCGTGGGATTGTTTTCACGTTTGCCTTCAGTGGCCCTTTCAATTCAGATGCATTGCAGCATTACAGCTTGAATGGAGCCCACGATACCGTTACACCACGTTTGGGATCGTTCCAAACAGAACAGCAGCGCAGGTGACATGAGGGAACAATATGTTTGGGCAATCGTAAAAAGACGTGCCAGCTGGTGACATCATGGCGTACGCATTTGTAAAGCTACAGCCAGACGTGTCTTTGCTCTTAATTAAAAACATGGCTGTCATGCTTTCAGGTTGAACTGCACGCCATGTGCCGGTCGATGTCCCAAACTGTGTACGGGGGTGAAGACTGTGGACTCGGTCATGGCAGCTCAGGCTCTGCGGGGCTGTACGGTCCTCAACGGCAGTCTGATCATCAAGATCAGCGGAGGAAGTGAGTATTGGACACTTTGAATACGCATATTCATTGCATTTACGCACATGAATTTTGTCTGTTTCTTCAAAATCCTTTGCACTTTTTCTGTTAGTTTTATTATTCCTTGTTAAAAAATAACAAATAGCAATTAATAAAGAATAATATAATATTTGAAATAAATAAAAATATAAATCAGACAATAAATGGCTAATAATTATTCTATTTTTGTATAATGATTTGTATAATGAATGACAATGAATCCAAATACACATATTTTTACATTTTAAATATTCTTTTTTCACATATTTTTAAGGATATAATGTAACATGACGTTTTAAATGAGTTCATTATAAAACAAAACATTTATCCTAAATAACTAGACAGCTGACAATAAAATTAAATGTATGTAAAAATTAAATCCATGTAAATATGTCAAATATTTAGTTATTTTAATATTAATGTATTTATAAATGTGTGTAAAAATATTTTTATAGATAAAACACGATTTTATTTATAGATACACTTTTTATTTGTCAGTTTTTATTTTATTATTACATATTTTGTAATGTTTTTTTTAATCTTTGTAATAGGTTTATTTTAGCCTGTTTTATCCTTTAGCCAACTTTTCAAAATACTAGGAATTGTAATGTTATATTTATATTATTAATATAAATTAATATATTAATTAATCACATTAATTAATCATGATTAATCACATTCAAAATAAAAGTTTGTGTTTACATTATATATTTGTGTGTGCTGTGTTTTATTATTTTGTTTATATAAATACATATGCATCCATGTATATATTTAAGAATTATTAAATACTATAAAAATAATACTACATATATATATATATATATATATATATATATATATATATATATATATTATATATATTATATATATATTGAATAACACATTTTCTTAAATATATACATGCATGTGTGTGTATTTATATATACAAAATAATTATACACCACACACACAAATATATTATGTAAACTTTGATTTTGGATCCGATTAATCACAATTAATCTTTGCACAGCCCTAATATGTATAGAGTATTAGACAAAAAAAAGAAAAATTATTCTAAATATTTATAGAATATTAGCAAATTTCTATATTTATTAGGGCCGGGAAAAGATTAATCGCGATTAATCGCATCTGAATTAAAATGTGTAAAATGTGTAATGTGTATAATTACTTTATATATATAAATACACACACATGCATGTAAACATTTAAGAAATATTTGCATGTATATACTTTATATATATTTATACAAAATTAATATTATACATAAATATAAATATTTGATATATTAATAACACATTTTTCTTAAATATATACATGCATATGTGTGTATTTATATATACAAAATAATTACACACACTACACACACATATATTATGTAAACACAAACTTTTATTTTGGATGCCGATTAATCGTGATTAATCTTTTCCCAGCCCTGAATTTTTATATATAAAAAAACGTATTTAGAAATTGAGCATCATAATACAAAACTTTTTCTGATTGCCATGATTGACCAATTAGAGTTAAGCATTTCAGATAGCCGTATAAGTAGTTTGTTTTTGCACACAGTAGTATGTATCTAAATAGCAGTATGTGTGAAATGAGATCGTGTGAAGTTTCATGCACACATATAAAGCGTGTTCTGTTCCTCAGACAATATCGCGGCGGAGCTGGAGTCCAGTCTGGGTCAGCTGGAGGAGATCACGGGTTACCCTGAGCATCCGCAGAGCCTACGCTCCGTCTCCCTGTCCTTCTTCCGCAAGCTGCGTGTTACTCGCGGGGAAGCGCTGGAAGCCGGGTATGTGAGACATCACTGCTGAGTTACAAGTGACTGTCATTTGTAGTGATTGATTTTCGCAATGCTTGTTCTCAGCGCTGTCAAAATAAAAGTCCAAAATAAACATTGGCCAAACAATAATAACATGCCGATAATTGAAAAAAAAAATGCTGTATTGGTTGACTACTAGAAATTTGCATTGTGTACCGTCAATCTATCTAGGAACTTTTCGTTCTACGCCATGGACAACCAGAACTTGCGGCAACTGTGGGACTGGTCCAAACACAACCTCACCATCCTCAACGGCAGGATGTTCTTCCTCCACAACACCAAACTCTGCAAGTCTGAGATCCTCCGGATGGAAGAGGTGACCGGGACCAAGGACAGGATCCCTAAAAACGATATCAGCATCCCAGCTTATGGAGACCAGGCCTTCTGTAAGACCCCACAGTGCTTTTGGTTTCACTGGAGCTTGAGCTTTATGTCAAACCAGACTTCATATCGAACCTCTCTTACAGGTGAAAACCAAGTTCTGAAATTTAAACAAGTCCGCACATCCCACTGACAAGATCCTCATCAGGTGGGAGCCGTCTCTGGCCCTCAGACTTCAGAGACCTGCTGGGATTCATGGTCTTCTATAAGGAAGCGTGAGTTTTTTTTATCTGTTATACTTCACTATCGGGATATTGCCTTGATCTGACCCAAATGAAGCCTGAAATTTAAAAGCGTCACATCTGAACCACCTTGTTGTTTCTAGACAATGTTATTATAGTTTTGAAAATGTCACACTTTTTTTTTTTTATTGAGTGTTGAGGTATTTAGATTTTCAGTTTGGTTGAAATTGTTACTTTTATGCTTAGAATTATTTTGTGTTTGGAATATGACTAAGTTTTGGTTTTATTTACTTATAAAGTTTACAAAAGTATTATTAAAATACTATTTATATATAATTTATTTAACAATTATTAATTAATACAAATTAAAGTTTATGTCATACTCGTTTTTACACATTTTTTAAATTGCTTTGAACTTGAAAGCGTTAATTATTTTATTTAAAAAAAAATATATTATTTATTATTAGTTGGTGGTAAAATTATATATTATTAGAATTTGCTAATAAAAATGTTACTTTTTTTTAGAATTGGCAAAAAATTCATTTTTATATATTTTAGTATAATTAATCACATTTTAACTTTTGATTAATGATTAAATTATTTTGATTGAGTATGATTAATCACTTTTTTAACACATTTGAATTATATTGTGTGATTACATTTTGTGATTACTTAACTAAATATTATTAAAAAAATATTTCTTAATTTATTAATCTTGAGTGAATTGCTTTAACCATTAAAAGAATGTAAAACTGAACTATTTTAATACTTGATAAAAGTAATTATTTAATTTTTTTTAAATACATTTTTATATTTCATTATAATTAGTTAATACAAATGTTAAAAGAACTTTTTTCTTAATATATTATTATATTTAACAGTAATTAGTTCATTAAGTGAACATTAAGTTCCAAGTGCTATGTGTGTAAATTACATCATCAATGAAAGCATGAAAATATATTGTCTCTTGTTCCCATTCAGTCCCTATATGAACGTGACTGAATATGACGGACAGACGCCTGTGGCTCGAACAGTTGGGCGATAGCTGACGTGGAGCCTTCCGCAGCGCGTCACCGAGGGCAACCAGATAGAGCCGGGTCACCTCATCATGCCTCTGAAGCCCTGGACCCAGTACGCCATCATGGTCAAAACCCAACTCGCCGCATCCGACGACCACCAGGTCCGCGGGGCCAAGAGCGAGATCCTCTATGTCCGCACCAACGCCACGCGTAAGTTATCGCAGCCGAGGACGTAGAGTTTCTTCTCATTATTTTGGTTCTTAAGCAACAGCAAGCAATATGATATGCACACAAATATACATGTAATTGTACTAAATATATAACTATAATAATTGAATGATTTGGAGGGGTGTCCCATTACTTTTA
>JAQIUQ010002648.1:77500-120000 GCA_030378365.1 Hybognathus amarus | reverse complement strand
AAGAGCTCGGTCAGGGATCGTTCGGAATGGTGTACGAAGGCATCGCTAAAGACATCGCTGAAGGGCGAGCCGGAGACGCGAGTTGCCGTAAAAACAGTCAATGAGTCTGCAAGTCTGCGCGAGAGGATCGAGTTTCTCAAACGAGGCTTCAGTTATGAAAGCATTTAGCTGCCATCATGTGGTGAGTGTCGATATCCTTGAGAACTGAAATAATCCAGGTGAAAACGACCTTGTCTAAATGCTCTGAAAGTGTTCGCCTAGGTCCGCTTGCTCGGTGTGGTATCTAAGGGGCAACCATCGTTGGTTCGTCATGGAATTCATGACGCATGGAGATTCTGAAAAGCTACCTGTGTAGCCTGAGACCTGATTCTGAAGTAAGACTTCCTGTTTCTGTTGTAGAATATCCCGGACGAAGCCCCCAATCCTGTGAACCCTCACTGAGGGCATTATAACAGTAAAGTTAATTAAGTGCTGCCATTTTGATGCTAAATAACCCAGTTTCCCTTCAGCTTCAATGGCTTTATGAGTCCACGAGACATCACAAACAATTATTAACAGGATTCTTGGGCCGTTTTTTTGTTTTGTTACAGAATAACCCAGGCCGTCCACCACCAACCCTGAAGGAGATTATTCAAATGGCAGCGGAGATAAGCAGTACGGTATGGCATACCTCAACGCTAAAAAGCTCGTCCACAGAGACCTCGCTGCCAGAAACTGCATGGTGGCTGAAGATTACACTGTGAAAATTGGAGGTAAGCAGACCAGAATTGAGCATATTCAGGGTCAAACATGAGGTTCAAAGGGCAAAAGATCTTGATTTTGGTTTTCATTGCAGATTTCGGAACATACACGGGATCATCTATGAGACGCATTATTATCGCAAGGCGGAAAGGCTTGCTGCCCGTCAGATGGATGGCGCCAGAATCTCTAAAAGATGGCGTTTCACACCGCTCACTCTGACTGCTGGTGGGTATTTCTGGGAATTTGGGGATCACCTGCAAGCAACTAGTCTAGAAATTCCTTGCCGATCCTGTTGGGTTGTCCATTTCTGTTCCTGGAGTCCCACTATCCTCCAGAGTTTAGTGCCGATCCCAATTTAACGTACCTAAACCATCGAATTAATGTCTTTAAGATTACTAGAAAATCCCAGCCAAGGGTGTCGGAGCTAAGATTGAGCTAAAGTCTGCTAGACACGGGTCCCCCAGGAGTAGGGTTGGACACTCCTGGGTTAGGGGACAGAGGTTCCACCTAAATGAAAAGGAAATGTGATCAGTCCCAGCTTATTGAGTTTGCAGTACTTTAATTGAAATTCTGTCCACTTTCAGGTCTTTTGGAGTGGTATTATGGGAGATCAGCACGCTTGCCGAGCAGCCTTACCAGGGACTGTCCAACGAGCAAGTGCTCAAGTTTGTCATGGATGGAGGATACCTGGACAGACCGGAGAACTGCCTGGAGAGAATGTAAGTACCCACGTGGAGAAAACTTTGACCATCTTAGACCATCACATTTGGCTCGTTTACCCTAAGAAATCAGTTTACATGATACTAAAACAGAAATTTAAGTGTTTTAATTTAGTTGAAAAGTTTCAAATTGGGCAATTGAACTACTTCAGGATTTCATGTTTACAGGTGATAAACCAGCATTGTTTCAGTCAATGTCGCCTTACAAAACTATTTCGTCTGGAACTGAAAAACCTTTTTGCTGTTTTGTTTCGCTGTTTCCAATTAATTTTGATTGGTTACAGTGTCTTATTATTCTAATTTAATTTGATTCAGTCTAAAGGCCATTGCACACTGAGTACAAAATTTTCGGATGCGTTTTTCTGTGTTTGTCAGCCTAAAAATTCGTCACGCATAGAAACCTTGCATTCTCAAGTTCCAATGCCGTATTTATTAAACCTTTGTGGGAAAAATCAAAAATACCAAATGGATTCGTCAAGCAGTGAGGATGATTTTGTTGCCCTCTCTCTATTGAGAGAAGAGAAAATATTACGTCCATCCAATCCTGAAATTGCGCGAGAGGAAGGAGAGTTTCACCTCCTTGAATTTATCCCTAGTGATTCAAAATTTATTTCAGAATGTCAGTGGGACAGTTTGATGCTTTGCTAGCGATTCTGGAGCCACATATTAAAAACAAGACCACCAATTTTCCATGAACCAATCGATTCTGAATGTCTAAGGTATGGACGATCGAAAGTTTCGGAGGCGGTGTGCAAGCATGATTGACAAAGTGAGGTCGAATTTTTTTTTTAACGTGCAAAAATTTCGGATGCGAATTTCGGACTCGGTGTGCAATGGCCTTAACCGTTTGACAAAAGATGATGCATACATCTAATAAGCTTAGGAAAGAAATGCCCATATAAAAGATGAGAATTCCTTTAAAATCAATTAAAGGGGGCAAATATTGCCTCATTGTGGAAAACTTAATTACCGTTTTGAACAGTTTCAGCAAGTTTAAAGCAGCCCAGGTAACAGGTAACGCTGTAACAGGTAACGCACACCCATCAAGGAGACATGAGGCTTGGAGATGGAGATTTAAGTAGTAAGATTGTCTTCTCTCTCTCTAACTCTTCTCCCAGACACAGCCTCATGCAGATGTGTTGGCAGTACAACCCGAAGCATGCGGCCCACCTTCCACGAGATCATCGAGATGATCAAGGAGGACCTGCATCCCACTTTCCATGAGGTCTCCTTCTTCTACAGCGAGGAGAACAAATTGCCTGAGAGCGAGGATTTTGATATGGACTTCGAGAACATGGAGAGCATACCACTGGACCCCTCATCCTATTCCCAACGTCGAGGAGAGCCTCAGTAGAGACAACGGCCCCTCGGTGGGCCTACGGGGCAATTACGAGGGAGCACGTGCCCTATACACATATGAACGGTGGAAAGAAAAACGGCAGAATTCTGTCTTTACCCAGATCTAGTCCGTCCTAACATTTTGCCTCGGCTTTTCCTCTCGTTTTTTTTTTTTTTTTTTTAATAAAAGTTTTTAAATGTGTTATTTTTGCAGAGGCCCTTAAAGATAAACAGATCTCAGGTCTTTTTCTGTGTCGTTCCGTTCGCTTCTGTCTCACGCTACACTAGTATGGTTACAACGAAAATGGACGTTTTATCATCCGGCACACCATACGCTTTCTGACACTTTTACACTTTTGCCAAGTTTCCAAGACAGTTTGGTTGGGCAAACTGTGAACATGACTAAATCAACCAGAAAAGCTGCTTCAGCTACATCACCTCAAAGTCCACTTCCTTTTCCCTGGATGCTTATTTCCTGTCTGTCTTTTTTGTTGTTTTGTTCTTGTAAGTGGAAATCTTTTGCGATAGTGGCCTTTTATTATGTGGCCTATAAAAAAAAGAGAAGTGTCTATCAATGCTTGTGTTAATTTCTTTAGAATGATGACTTTACAGTGTGGAACTATGGGATGGCTTATTTCTTTAGAACAAACTTTTGTTTTCTAGAGGAATTAATTTTTATTTTGTCCTGGAGAATCCCTGAATTCACCGATGATCTTCACATGGTTTTCTGGTGAGTGAGGTTTAATCTATTTGCTTTTATTATTTTATTTTCTTCTGAGCCTTTTACTCCTGTGTCCTTTTTACCGGCTGAAGGATATTTAACAGTTATGGATTGGACAAAAGAGTTACTCTAGACTGACCAATAGCTGCTGCTCTGATATAAAGTGGGTAATATATATATATATATATATATATATATATATATATATATATATATATATATATATATATATATATATATATATATATATATATATATATATGTGTATATACATGTATATATATATTAGTATAAGTATAAAATATACTACTGCACAAAATCTAGAACTTTTGTACATAATTCTGATGTCTTTTTCTAATGTCTTCATCAGCTTTGCTTATACAATATTTTTTGGGGAGAATAATATATTTTTCTGTGAGCTGTTTTTTTATTTTATTTTAATGTCTAACCAAAAACAATTCATTAGTTAACATGCAGGTTGACTGCAGTGATATTCCAGTGTACCGGAGGGGAGCATTTTCGGTTTAAGTTTAAAATATCAAATATCAAAATAATCAAAAATTATAGTAATAATAATAATTATTATTATTATTTAATTAAAAATACACTCATTTGATTGCTCAATCTGAAAAGAATAAACGTTCGTATTTCTGTCATAAATCGAAATGTTGTATATCCCTCAGTTTAAGTTTGGGTTTTGTTTTGGAGCGTCGTCTTCAGTCGGATATGAAAGGTTTGTTTTTGGCTCTGATTAGCCATTTACCTGATTTTTCAGTGTAAATGATGACAAAAAAAGGTACCTAACTTGATTCCAGAGGGATACTGGGTAGTTTTTTGACAGTGTAAATATACTAATTCGACATGACAATATTTGAATCAGATCAAAAAAGCATTCCTTTAAGTTATCAGGCTCCGGTACCTGTTAAAGTATCCAAAAGTGAGTGTAGTTCTCGCACAGCGTCACAACAACGGAGTTTATTCTGTAGTTCTGAGAAAGGGAAGTCTTAGAAGACCAATGGGAAGGTAAGCTTCCTTATCTCTGTCAAGAATGATGCCGCTTTTTCCCCACGAACCCCTTAACTGATGAAAAAAAGCAGTTAACCTTCATGGCCAACAGCTTTCGTATGCAGACGCTCAATTCCTCAACTTTGTGCCTTCTCCCATCGCCAGAGGCAAGAGAGATGGCATTTTTATGGGATCTTATTTGTCGTCATCAAAAAACGTGCACATTTCATATATGTGCGTGTATATTTGTGTACGTAGGCTATATTTATTTTGCGGGTATTTGGGAGGGAAAACGGCAGAACGAGGCTAAAATTAACATGGAAGCTTTTGAAAAGAAATGGCCATTTCCTCACGTTTTCTACATTGAAGCCTGATGATGAAAAATGTCCCTTTTCTCAAGCCTTATTCTGGCTTTATTTTAGATGTACATTGCAGAATCAAATTAAACTTGCTTGTAGCTCTTCATACTCTATTACAAAGAAAGTCAAAGTTTTCAAGGTTTTTTTTTTTTTTTTTTTTTTTTGCTGTAGCAGTGAGCAGATATTATTTTTTTCTAAATTACAAGACTACCATATCTTTGAAAAAGCAACTGTTGATATTTTTATTTATTTAATGATTCTCATAATTTAAATCCCTGCTAGCTTTTATTACAATACTCTTAAGGCTGGTTAAACTAGTCTTTTGTGTGTTTATTTCTTTCAGCTGGTAGGTGGAGAACGCAGTGGGTTTACTAGCGCTCAAGTCTTTCTGTTGGTTGTTTGGACACAGTCTACCTCAGTATGTTGTTAGAAAATGTATTAGAGCCACATGCATCTTTCTTTAGTTGTTTGAATTTCTTAACAGGCTTGCAGCGAACACCATGTCCAATCCCTAATTCGGCCACTAGGGAGTTCTCTCGCAATTACCAACGTAAAATGATTTCCCCTTGGCGATATTTTGATGAAAGCTTTGAACCCAAAGAATCACTTTAAAGAGTTGCGTAATTCTTTCTAGTCGTTTTGAATTACACGGAACCTGTTTAGTTGCGCAACAATGGATTAAATTATACATTTAAAAAAGTTAACCGTGGAGTATACAAAGGTACAACGTTAAAAAGATACTGTAGGCCTAATTGCGGTGGGGAAAAATAGCTAATATAGTACGGGACAGGAGTTTTATATCGACTATTACATAAAGCACTTATTTTAATAATAGAAACTTTTTCTTTAAGCCACTTGTCGTTCAGCTACGCCACGAACACTTTCAGTCCGCAATTTTTGTCGATTTAAGCTGAATTTAACCTTTCAAGTCACTTCCTAAGAGTGGATGACTACTGAATCACAGTTTGTTGCGCAAAAATGCCCTTTTTTTATACTTTTTTTAATTTGGTATTGGCTACGTAGTTACAGTGGGTGTTTAACCGTTTGTGGAAACAGCTTCTTTGCTCGCTGCGACATCTTACCGAACAAACTTTCTGATGCCCCCCAAGTTCGTATATTAAAAAAAAAATCGTTCACTGTTTATTTTTTGTTTGCTCCAAATGTGATTGTCTTTATCATTGTGTTTTTCTACTGTGAAAAAAAAATTCTATCAATGCCATATTTAGTAAACATCGGACTTCACCTCTGCCTCTCCTTACACGTGCGTTCATAAATATTCTTGCGGACAATCCTATGTGCCATAGAAACTTTCTTTTTTTTCTCAGGGAGTGTGAGAGTTGGGTTTCGTTTATCGGAGGAGCGTCAATTATCCACTGCTAGCTCAGTCGTACAGAAAAAAACTAAGGATGGGCAACTGCAAAAACGATGCCTTTTGCGCATCTCTAAAGCATTTAGCATATTTCGTTGCCTCTCCATTGTGTATTCGGGGGAATAAATTGAGCGCCCCCTGGTGGGATCCGTCAGTGCCTTGCACAAACCTAAGTATCCTCCAAGCCAAACCTGGCCAGCAAACTCCCTGGGACCGGATTGTTTTTCACCCAACATCCTCAAAATACTGGAGCCTATTGTACAGATTTCTCAGACATATAGGTACACAGGTTAGCACATATTTGGCTCAATGCTTGGCTCGGTTTTACTGTATTGGTATATGTGAATGATATTCTTTTTGTTTTGAATTAAGCTCGAGAGTCTCGTCTCTTCTTGGAAATGCTACGGCTTGCTTTTGTGCGGCTTGACCAAGCGATCACGATAGATTCACCAAACAACAACTTTGGCAGCTCCCAGTGTAAATCTAAATTAAGAGACTATAATTTTGATAATTACATTTTCACATCAACCCGAATGCGGTTTTCTACAGCAAGCTAGAAGAGCAAAACAGGGTACGAAGCGCAAGGCATTGTATGTATTTTATTGTTTTTAAAAGGAAAAAAGTATTACACGTAGAGATATTACGTTCTATTTTTTTAGTCAAAATAGGGAGGGCGAATTCAATAACTTTTTTGACTGACTGTAAACTTTTACTATTCGTGTACATTACGGAATTAACCTTATCAATGTATATAGCTTTCTTTTTCAATGAAAGTGTGATGTCTTTTGTTCATGGCATTACACTGTGATTCAGAGATATGAACGACATTCGATTTTACTTCCGAACTGATCGGATGACAATCCCGTTCAGGGTTTGGCCTCCGATGTTCTTCTTTGTTGCGACGTTGCATTGTTGTTTAATTCTTTTATTTCATGTACAACTACTTGTTTGCCATCCAAGAAATGATTGCATATCCTTTGTCAGCATTTTGTATTTGTAAATTGTTACCCTTTTCCTTGTACTATACGGAAAATCCCTCTACATGGCGATTCATAAAGGTGAGGTGACCGTTTGAATAAACAATTGTTTTTCAATGTGAAAAACTGGAAAAGACCACTGCAGACTTTATTATAAGCTACAATCGTGCACAAATGAACGTATGATTGATATCTGAAACAATTGACAACTTACACAGATTACAGTGAGCAAATCCGGATTTAAAAAAACATGTTGGCCCCAGTTACATCAGCAAGTCAAGTTTTGTTAATATTGAATGTGTTAAATGTTTATCGCTTATGTAAATGTGACATCTTTTGGGGCTTATATATAACAGACGGACATTTTTCAAATGGTCTGGCTTGTTTTAAACATTAAATGATCAGAAAGTGATGTGTATTTTGTTTCTACTGTTGTCCTGTACATTTTTTTTCATCATTTTGTTTGTTTCATTTATCCCTGCTGTTCCTCGTTTCCGTTTGTTCGTTTTCTGTGTGCACATACAGTAGACGATCCCCACAGCTGTTTTGATTTTCTCAGTCCTGTCATTCATCTGTATTGTAGTTTCACCTGTAAATGTTATTTAATCATCAACACACACTTTCCCCTCAAAACTTTCCCTTCGCTGGTTGAAATTGTGCCATTTACGATTGCGGTCACGCGAGCGTATGGAAAACCACCGTCACTTATTTAAACAAAACAATTAATTCGTCTGACCAGGATCAAACTGTGCCATGATTAACGTAGTACGGATCGACAGTTTTAGTTTTTCCGAGGAGAGCCAAGCAGTGACGTGTACAGTAAATGTTGGAATGAAATGAAAATGAATCTTGCTGTGTGTAAATTATTCAACAATTAACTGTTTATATGAAATTTATGAATTAAAAATTATTGGGAAAAATGGTTCTCAGTTGTGTCTGTTCCCAAGATGATGATCAGTGTTATTATTACAGTAGCCTAAATGTTAAATTTAATTCACTTTCATTAAATGGAAAAGCAACCAAAATCAAAATTTCTCCTTTTATGTTCCACAGAAGACAGAAAATCATACAGGTTTGGAACGACATAAGGGTGAGTAAATTATTTTAACTCTTTAGTGCTACTTGCGTGGCCATCAAAATTATTATAATTTTTTTTTACTTAATGAAATGAATGTTCTATATTTTGGTTCGATTATGCTTTTTATTTAAATCTGCAGTCCGTAGTTTTTCCTCTTTGTCGCCATCTCTGTTCGAAATATGCAGTTGCAGTTATTCGCGAAATTATCAACTTTACGTGGGTTGTGCCTCGGCCCAGCACAGCGGGATTAATCCAATGTTTTGAGGAGTGTGCGGCAGTCTGTCGCTTCGCAATCACAGATAACATAAGTTTCATCTGAACAAGTAACATCCACTTTGGTTCTGACCAACTAAGGAAAAAAATAAATAAGTAAATGACATAAAAGTAAATGCAGTATTGACGCTATATCAATTGCTTATCATATCACATAAAACTGTGCAAATTATACTTTGTTCTCAATTTATTAATGTTGACATCAGCATTGCGTAACTACATTTAAAGCCCTTCCGATAATTATCCTTGTTTTCGCATGGGCCCAGTTGCAGACCCTCTTTTTTCCTGAAGCCAGTCCGAGGTCTTTTGCATTTTACAGCGGGTGAGTCTCCAGTTGTCATTGGTGATTGTTGTTTGAATCTTTCTGGATCCGCCATCAAATTGATAAGTTTTATATCAAGTGCTGTGAGAAAAGGCGATAAATCTCCACCTTCAACATCTTCACCGCCAATATAGCCTACTAGCCGAGACTCTTCTTTATGTGTACAGATGTGACGTAATGACTCAATATAGCTTATACTAGCCGAGACTCTTCTGGTTCCGTCCGTTAAAATTAACTTTTGAAAATAACAATTGCGGTCCTGGACAGTGAGTGACCTTACACATTACACTGATTTTCTACAGTCATTGTTAAGACAAGCTAACAAAACTTACTTTAAAAACTTTTTTAAAAATTAGCGTTAGTAAAGTGGCCAGAGGGATCGTTCTGCCTTCACCTAAGCTCCGCCCACAAAAAACGTCACCATGTTTTCCAACTGAAAAGTGGTCTATAACTGACAATAAAAAATAAATTTGTTACAGTATTTATTAAACGTTTTTTTTTAAGTAAAAAATTCAACTTTTCTTAATGTAAAGTCCATTTCTAAAGCTGCAGTCCGCAGTTTTTCTCTTTGTCGCCATCTCTGTTTCGAAATCTGCAGTTACAGTCATTCGCGGAATTATCAACTTTACCTCGGCAAAGCACAGCGTGGATGAATCCAATGTTTGAGGAGAGTGTGTGTGGCTGTCAGTTGCTGAGCTAGTGTGGATGTCATTCAGAAATCAGATAAGGTCTTAGATAAGACACTTATTCATCGTCTGGTGTCATTTAAAGCCCTGTGAACAGTTTGCACTGAAACTCTCATTTGGACCTTGAACCGTTTGGTTCCCAATGAAGTCCATTATATTGAGAAAAATCCTGGAATGTTTTCATCAAAAACCTTAATTTCTTTTTGACTGAAGAAAGAAAGAAGTGTGGACATCTTGGATGACATGGGGGTGAGTAAATTATCAGCAACATTTTTTTTTTAAGTTTCGTCTGTTTAAATTTAGGTTTTTCCTCATTATTTACAGTTTTATTATTTATTTAAGCTTTTTTTTTTTACCATTACTGACTATAACAACTATAGTAACACTGTTTTAGAGAGTATTCTCCAACGGGGTGTCCAAAGTTGAAGAAGATTTTGTCATTTTATTTAGTTATTTAGGGCTGTGCAAAAGCGATTAATCACATCCAAAATAAAAGTCTGTGTTTACATAATATATTTGTGTGTGCTGTATATAATTTTTTTGTATATATAAATACACATGCATGTATATATTTAAGAATATGTGTTATTCATATATAAAATATGTATATTTATATAATAAATATATGTATATATGTGTATGTATATATATATATATATATATACATATATATATATATATATATATATATATATATATATACAGCTTTTATGTGCAAATAGATACATGCATGCATAGGTATTTATATATATACAAAAATAATTAGATACAGCACACACAAATATAGTTATGTAAGCACAGACTTTTATTTGGAATGCGATTAATCGCAATTAACTTTTGCACAGCCCTATAGTTTTTATTTACTTTTTTTATATATAGTTTTCAAACACCCATTTACTATGGTTCTGAATAGTTGTCATATTCATATACCATATTTACACAATACTAGATTAAAAACCATAAAAAGATGCTTAGTGCTGTTATTATTTAAAAAAAAACTCTCCATATTGGTTCGTCAAAAGAGAAGTACTGCAATTATACAGCAGGAAAGTCAGTAGTCAGTAAAGTGTGAAGATGAGTAGTGAGTTTGAGCAAAACAAACTCTTTAAAAGGGGTTAGTTTACCACGTTAACCACCGGTGTCTGAGTTCCGCTTATCTTTTCTAAACCCTGCACTCATTTGTGTGAGAATGCTGCAACTATCACATCATCACATGCACATGCGAAAAACATTGGTTTTCCTACAGTTTGAGTTCTAGCGTCCCGCATCAACACGGTTTGATGGTATCACGTCCAAACAGAAGGGCCCTGTATGGGTGCTCATGTAAAGGCCATGTGCCTGTGCTAGATGTCTGTGTGAAGAGGAAGTTGTAGCAGTGTTGTGTGTTTTAGGCTGTGGTTAACACAGCCTCTCTGCTCTTTTCAGACGTTTCAGCTGGCACAAAGTCGGCTGTGTGAGTCTCAGAGGAGGACGTTTTGCTAGTTGAGGATTGCTGTTTATCTCTTTAAATTGGGGTGAGTACATAAAAACCTTTAGTTTTTGGTTTATGCACAAGAAATGCTCATTTAAAACTGAATCTGTGCCTGGTAATTCATTATCTTAATCACTTCCAGTCCAGATAAGCTGAGATGCTATCATAGAAGCTTTAGCTAATGGGTTTAACCTTGAGTTTTGAGTGTAGTTTGGATATTTTGACCTCCAAGAACCCAACTTTATCTCAACTTGATGGTTTTCACTGGTGCTTTCTGCCATTATTGCTCCATCGGTTTCATTTAAGGAACTGTCTAAGCAGAAATGCTGTTGTTTAGTGCAGATCAGTGTGGTGCAACTGCATGACAAAGTGTAGAAAAAATCGCACTAGACGTTGGTTGAAAAGAAAGGTGATTTTTCAAAAGCATCACGCTCTTTGGTGCATCTCGGATTGTGTTTTTCACTTTCAGTCTTGTACACCAGATCACACACATCATTTCCGTCCATTTTGCCAAAAAGAAATTACCATGGTATTACTGTGTTTTATGGGGGTGGTGTGTGTGATGGATAAGATGGCAATACTACAGTATTTCGACATTTATACCACTTGTACTATGATTTTTACACTTCAGGGTATTGCCATAGTACTTTTGTATTTCTTTTTCTTTATTTGTATATTATTGATAGAAATACAATGATGTATGAATATACCATTTGCACAATACCATGGTGTATATACATTAGCCCCAAACGTATTTGGGCATTTAGGCCACACTTAAAATGAACATTTTACTGCCATAATCTGAGATATTTTGGTTTAAAACAAGGTTATCTAAAAGAAGAAATGATATTGGGAAAGACTTTATCCACCAGGAATTGATTAGATGGTGAAAAGTAGCTCTATATGGCAGGATATTAAAGGGGAGGAGTCTAAAACGAACTGGCCTTGATGATGTCAGCAGAAAAGGTGTTTGCAAAACAAAACAAAAAATATGAAATAAGTGATTTAAGAAGTAGTTCACTTTAAAAAAACTGCTGATAATTTACTCACCCCATGTCATCCAAGATGTCCACGTCATTCTTTCTTCAGTCGAAAAGAAATTAAGGTTTTTGATGAAAACCTTCCAGGATTTTCTCTCCATATAAATGGACTTCAATGGGAACCAAAGGCGAGGCGACCATTTAAGCTTATAATACTTAAACATTGTTATTTATTTATTAAATGAGCGATCGTTTCGCTTGATAAGACACTTATTCATCGTCTAGAATCATTTAAAGCCCTTTGAACAGTTTGCAGTTTGCACTGAAACTGTCTTTTGGACCTTGAACCGTTTGGTTCCCATTGAAGTCCATTATATGGAGAAAAATTCTGGAATGTTTTCATTCAAAAACCTTAATTTATTTCCGACTGAAGAGAAGAATGACATGGACATTCTTGAATGACATGGGAGGTGAGTATATTATTACCAAGTTTTTTTTTAAAAGTGAACCATGGTACCATTTTTTGTAACCGTTAAACGAATTCCCTCCTGTTCAGATCCAGTGGTGCTTCCTTTCTCCTTTCATCCCTCCCACTCTGCTGGCTGTGAGCCCCGCTGCCGTGCCTCTTTGACTTTACAATCATATGTTAGTTAATCCCCGGCGGTTCTCTCCTCTGATCCTGCTGTGGGACTCTAGTTTTCCTGATATCTCGCTCTCTAACTCCTCTGGGAGTAGACCCGCACTCGTCCACATGGCAGATCCACCTCTCCACAACTCCTGGCCCTCTTTCCATGGATGAAACGATGGTCCTTCAAAAGAGGTAGAGAGGATGATTGTGTCTTTCTGGGATCTCTGGCATCTTTCTTTTCCACTCTTCTTAAACAACATGGTAGTACCTACAAATGTAAAGTAAATGCTGCTTTTGAACTATGGTATATTGTTTTGTGTTGGCTTTTTGAAGTGAACAAAATCAGCCATGTGTCTCTAGAGTTGTGCAGTGGTGTGGTCGTCGTTTCATCCTTAAACTATAAATAGTTGAAAGTTGCTGTGTTTGTTTGTGGTTGAGTACGTCACTGATGTGATGCTACATGAGTTTGTGGTCTGTCAGACCCCTGCTGCTCAAGAGGACGGGTCACACTGCACACGGGATGCACTCTTGCATGCAGCTCTCATCAACTGACTGTGTGTTAGCACAGACCACATTTCACACTCCTGACAGTTGTGTAGGATTGTGTCATTACAGTAAATTGAGCTATAATTGGAATCAATGGATTTCCAAAACTTATTCAAATATAACACAAGTCTAGTAGAAAGTGCATAATACTCCAAGCCATGAGTTCATCAAGTGACGCAAGTTTAAATTTTGACACAAATACAAAAGAAAATGACAAAAAAACATGCTTTTAGCTGTTAGCATTAGCATATTTGCTCCAAAACAAAACAGTGAGCATCTCTTCTTATTTTGTCTGTCTATCTAGATAGTTAGACAGTTCGCGACAGATCTCAAAAAACATAAGTAAGTTCTAACAATTGGTTTACTCAAAGTTGCTTTTGATGGAAAGCATCTAATGAAGCTCTACATATTGTGAGCATTTTTCAGAGAAGGTAACTTCATGGAAGCTCTGCATTGCTTTACAGCTTTGGGGTTGTCCCCGTAATCCTCTTGGAAAAGCTCAAGACTCACATAACATAATTCTGCAAATTGCTAATGGCAAACATTTAGCTTCTTTCATCGGATTTGGCTACTCAAGGTGAGCTATATACAGCCTGTTTGATTTTATTTTAGACCAAAGGACAATTTTGCATGTTAGGGTGTGTACAGACAGTCATGTGTGTGTGAAAAACAGAAGTTTTCTGTGGTAGACCTACAGTAACCCTTGTCAAATCTGGGAGGCCCCTTTAAGTATTCATGTTGGAGCATATGGTAAGAAGGGGGCAGCCATAAAAGGATATTTGAACATGATAAGCATCATGGTGCTCTTATAGTTTACATATCACATGTCCGATTTCAGATACAAACCACCTCACCGCACTCTAGACTCTGTCATTCGTCTCAGGGCCGAGATGATTTACGGCAGAAAGGACTGTAGGCTTCATTCATCCATCGTTTAAGGACATGCAGTCGGTGAAGGAGAAAGGTTCTGGTTTGGACTTTGGTGTCTGGGTTTTATCATAGTCCATATTATTGTCGTTATCAAATCAACAGGTATTCTGATATATGGAAAGGTCACTTTATTAATTTCCCAAGTTCTGACTGAGCCTTAATTTAGTTATTAAGAGTTGAGGGAAAACTTAGCAAATCTCAAAAGATGATGAACGTCTGTGTCTATATTCAAAAATACAGGTTCTTTGGGGTCTACAGTTTGTTATATAGCTATTTTGGAGAATAAGCAAGTTCATTTTCAAATTCATATGTTCTTTAGGTCTGCGAATTGGTTCAATGGTTCTTTGGAAGCATATTTAGATGGCTTCTTGAAAATGATAGGTTCTCCAATGACATCAGGCTCTCAGCTATCATATACCTGCTATCAAACACAACACAGAGTTTCGCCTCTGTAAACTAGTGCTTCCATTTCACATCAGATTAAGATCTTCTGTTTACAGGGAAATGCTTCCAGGTTTTACTAACTCCAGCTGAGTATTGTTGATGTTATACACTGGAGTTAATGGAAGCCACTGATAAGTTCTGACAGTAGCTGCTTGAAGTTAGAAGGTTATATTTAGGGTATGCCGTCATACTGGCTATCCAGAACCATATCTATATTAATGCTTTGTCACAATCCCCAATCCAAATAAACAAGAGATATGATGTAATTAGATAACCAGAATGTTACACCACTCTTAATTTGTTTTGTCTGGTCCACAGAAAGTGACGGCAACAATATGTTTGATAAGGCACTGCATTAAAAGCAACACAAGAACAAGAGTTCTCACAGTTGCGGATTATATTCCTTGCAAAATTCAAGGTGGAATTGTTTGTGTTTCAGCTTCAGACTGCAAACCATGCACTCAAATTCATGCCCCGGTCTCAGCACCCAGTTCCTCCTCATCCTTGTCCCCGGCTTCCATCCCAGAAGATGTCTTCTTCAGCAGTTCTCCTGAGGACAAGGTAAGACCCTAAACACAAACTAACCATTAAACTGGGGGAATGGTTGATTGATGAGAATGATGCATCAGCCTAACCCAGTCTTAAACTTAACCACATCATTAGCCCTAAATCCACAAAACTGATTGGTTGCCAAGGATGTTGTTCCAGGATCATCAAGGCTGTTGACCCAGCAAAATCAGTTTCACCAAAAATAGTCTATATCAGGGTTCACCAATCTCGTCCTGGTGGGCCACTGTTCCTGCAGAGTTTAGCTCCAACACTGATCAAACACACCTACCTGTGAGTTTCTAGTGATCCTGAAGACCTTGATTAGCTTGCTCAGGTGTGTTTTGAACTCTGCAGGGACAGGACCAAGATTGGGGAACCCTGGTCTATATGATTTGTGCACTATGCATAAAACTTCTGAGTAGATTTCTGAGAGGAACAGACTGAAACTGGAGATTATGAGTAGTGTAGATCAATACCTTGGTTCCTCCATGGGGAGTGTCCTTGTAACAGTATTGGATAAATGTGTCTGGCTATAGTTGACTGTGCTTTTTTCATCACACAAGAAGTCCAGCTGACTGCTTCCACTTTCAGTCCATGAATGACACTAGCAGGAGACTCACTTAGACTTGACCTTGTTGGGGTTTCCCATTTTCAGAGGAACTTCTTGGCTGAAAGCGACGAGTGCAGCAGTGAGGAGGACCTTTTAGATCTCTGCTCTTCTCTCAGAGATTCTGAATATTACAGAGACTTGCAGCTCGGATCCACTGATGAGCCATACGTGCGACTTCCTGTCTTAACTGCACCTGTTTCTGACAAGGGTCTTACCCCTTTGGTACCGTTCACAACAGAGAGTGGATCACGGACGGATTTCACAGAGTTCCACACCCATCAACTTGGCCAGATAGATCACTCTCTGAATTTTGCTGGAAGGGAAGCAATGGATCGCTTGGTTGCTATCAGATCTTCAGAGTTCCAGAATTATCCGGAATCTGAGCAAGATGAGGACTCGGACACCCATAACTTTCCCACATTGGTTAGATCTATGTCCACATCACGTAGACACAGCTGGGAAGTGCCAGTGTCCGCCAATTGACCTGGGCAGAAGGTAGGACACACTTTTTCACTGGTCCCAGTGTCTTAATGTCATTTCCAGAGCCAAATGCTATGTTATTTCCTGCAAATGTCAGAGAAGTACATGTCTTCTGTTTGCTAAGTTACATATGCCGCTTTTCCATTACCAGTACCAGCTCGGCTCGCTCTTCGCTCCGTTTTCCATTGCAGACAGTACCGCCACAAATAGTACTCCGGTCGTCATAGCGACGCCTTTTGTTCCTCATTGCCCCATCAAGCTCTCGCAGGATGCCTCTCTTCGGCAACCAAACAAAGGAAACTCTGCACCGCCTCGTTTGACCACGGCGTATTCTTCCGAGTTGCCATAATGAGTAGTAAGTTTAGAAACTATCTCTGGCCAAACTATTTAAAAATGGCGGGGATATTCTGGATACTCCATCTGGCGCGTGCAATGATGACGCAGTGAATGGTGACGATTCTCTCTGACCAATCAGCAGTCGGCATTGTTTTCACGTCACATTTTAGTACCGGCTCAGCTTGCCTTAGCTCGCTCAGAACCTCGCCGGAGTGTGATACTAAAGAAGTACCTGAAAGCAGGTACAGGTACAACTTTTATACAGTTGAAAACCAAACAAAGGCACAGGTGAGTCTGGTACTGTGTAGTGGAAAAGCACCAATAGTGACACTGTTGTATACATGTATGAAAACACTGTTTTATTTATGTAGATTCAGTCTAGACACGACAGAAATTGACAGTGATGGGAAAGAGTGGACCAGGGTTTGGACAAAAGTTTCCATTTACCATCTTCCTCCTTCTCCGAAAAGCTCAGTGGAGGAAACGACCGATGCTTTGGAAAGTGAAAGCCCCCAAATAACAGTAACTGTCCCTACTGAAATCTGATGTCTTAGTATGAACAGAGCAAGACATTCAAATAACTCTATTAACTGCACTCCTTCTCCAAGAGGGCTACCATTCTGCAGACTTTAACATCAACCCTAATCAAACGCACCTGAACTACTGTAGCCAATCAAGGTGTTCAAGATTACTTGAAAATAACAGGCGGGAGGGTTGGATCAGGCTTGAAACTGAATTCTGCAGGAAGGCAGTCTTCCAGAAGCTGGGTTTGCTACTCCTGCCATAACTCTTATTGATTATGTTTTCCCACTGTTTGTTTTTGACCATGATTGCAGCCGCCCTCACCAGCAAGGACAGTGTATTCCGATCTGAAACTCTCGCGTACTGATGAAAAAGTACAAGCTGACAGAGTCTCCCGCATACTGGAGACTTCTAAGCAGGCTGCCAGAGAGGCCAGAGGTTAGTAAAATTATTCTCCAATTAGGCAGACAAATTCAGTCTGAAATAATCGTGTTCTCGTGGGCTCTAGCTTTAAAGCAATCAGATAAATGCAAGTGCTAATTCTGCTCAGAGGAATTCTTGGATCAAAACAGAGTTATTTGCCATTTTCCACAAATACCTTCGGTTACACTTCATTTTGATAGTCACTCGAGACGTTCCACCAATCATCAGTAACTTTTCAACTGACATGTCAACTAACTCTCCATTAGAGTATTTACCGTGTATTATAGTAGACTGTTAGGTTATGGTTAGGTGTTAGGCTTTGGGTTAGGAGACATATAGCCCCGTTGCACACTACACGCGAACTCACAGCGACAAAGTCGCACGCGACGCCATTCATTTCAATGGTGAGCGGGCGACTTCGGCGAGCACGCGCGACAGCGACCGTTGGCGACTAGATGGGGCGTGTCAAGCGACAAGAGACAAGCGACAAAAGTTGAAAAATGTTTAACTTTATGCAAATGAAGAGCGATTTTCGCGAGCGACAACCAATAGGAGTGGAGCGTGATCCTTCTCCTCAGCCCCTGGGCCTTAGTGCACGCTAGTTAAAGATGGATGAGAAATTGATCCTTGCGGTTAGCAATTTCCAATTTTGTTTGATATGTCTCTGCCCACGTACAGGGACATAAATAAAAAGAACGATGCGTGGAAAGGAGTTTCGGCGATCGTGGGGATTCCAAGTAGGTTCAAATGATTGAATAGTCTGTACAATTAACTATTTTTTTTGACAGAGACAGTAAACAAAACCTAAGTTAACGTACTATAGTGGCCTTTCTAATATTTTAGTGCTATTTACACTCTCCATTTACATGTGTATATACTCCATAATGTTATTGAAATCAATGTATACTAGATATAAATAACCTATTACTGTACTGTACAACCTATTACATAAGTACTGTATACTGATGGACACATATTAATATTATATGTATTCTATGAAATATTCAGTATATCTTGTATCTGTACACAGATATTAATATTCTATTGCAACATATCACAGAATAAAATAGGCCCATACTATGATTACTCATTGCATCTGATCATACTTTGTTATACATCGCTGTCTTTTGGATGTCCCGCTAGCGACTAGTGATGGAACGCCCACTAGCGACCTCATCGCCAGCGATTGGCGACTTGCAGCGACGAGCTCGGTCGTGTCGGGTGAGATCGGGGCTTGAGTTTACTGGTAGTCGCCAAGTTACCATAATAGTCACGATGACAGTAGGGGGACCAACAAAATAAAGTGTTAGCAGATATTAAGCTGACAGTTATAATACTCTAATGACAGTTAGTTGGCATGTAGTTGAAAAGTTACTTATAGTTAGTAGAATGTCTAAAGTGGACTATCGAAATAAAGTGTTACCATACCTTCTTTACACTGTAGTCTACAGATAAACCATGTTATGGTGCTTTCAAGAATCGAAACATAAAACACTAATTTAAAGAACCTGTATATTTAACAGATCTTTACCATATAGAAACTCAAGAGCCCTATACAGCCACATATTGACTATGTTTACATGCAGCCAATTTTCAGGTTATGGTTGGGTTAAGGTCACTATTCGGGTTTCTGAAACATTAGGAAAAATACATTTCACATGCGTAGCAGAGAGAATTTCTCCTGTATACATGGAATTGCAATATCCCGATGTAACGGCAGCGGCTTCAGCGATCTCTGACCGTCCGAACAACCTTAAGACGCAATATGCCTTATTTCCGTTCTGTAGTTCGGGCAAGATAGCGGTCACACTTTGTTTGCGCTTTGATGCTGGTAACGCTTACCTGACCTCGCTCCAAAGAATGCTGTGCTGCGTCTCGCCTGGTCTCGCCATGTTTACTTCTGGTATACTGCACGCCGATTTTCAATGCGGAAGATTCTCTACTCAAAGACCAAGATTCCTTGCGAATAGAAACTACGCAGAACACAAATCACTATGGGGATATGCCGAAATGCGTTTACATGACCAAAAATTTGGGTTAGAAAAGAGGTACCCCAGGTATAATATCCCGGTTTTTGCCAGTATCTACATGGCCGTCACGACCGGGTTATTGCTACTATCCTGGGTTTTGAATGGGTAATTGGCTGCATGTAAACGTAGTTAATGTTGTTACTTAGAAAACGGAACCTGAAGTGTTGCAAAGAACCGTTAAAGAACTTTTATTTTTCATAGTATACATAATTCTGACTTTGTGTTGGTTTGGGATTCCAGAAGGGGCAGGAGCTAGAAGAGGGCTGCAGTCTGTGGTGGGCGAAAGTCATGTGTAAGTTTCCACATTTATGTTTTGCTGAAGAGCACCATAGTTGCTACCACAAGATGTATTTGAGTCAGTGAAGCACAGTGGCTCAGTGGTTACCGAAAGAGGTCCCCAGTTTTAGCCCCAGCTGAGCCCTGCCTTGCATGTTCTCCTCGTTTGTTCTCCAGGTTTCCTCCATAGTCCCAAAGATTCAAAGTCACCTGTGAATATGTGTATGTGAGGAGCCTGAAATGAGACTTTCCATTAGTGTTCAGGTGCTTCCCATGCCTCTGGCCTGAGAACTGGGATTGGCTCCAGCCCATATGACGAGAAGTATATATAAAGATCATTGAATAAATATCAGCTTCAGGAGCATACTAGCATACAGTAGCATTAGCATAGAAAGCTACTAAGTACCCGAAAAGCTAGATGAGCATTTTTGCAACTTTTTGGGCATTTTTCACTTACGCTAAGCTGTGGGAGATTTGATTCTATCCAACTGTTGATGTTTTGCCCCTATATGTGTGAGCTAAGCAGATAGATTTTGTGCTGATGGTACTTCATTTGGACAGCGGCCCGCCGTGTGCCCTCCCACTGTACACACATACTTAGCCTCAGTGTCTTGTTCTGTCTCAGGCTGATGGTACAGGAAGTTCTACATGCAGAGCTTAAGCAGTATCATGGGTAAGTAAACAGCGTATGAAGCAGGACCTGTCGTACCCTTCCTACAAACCAACAACATTAACATGAGTGCCACTGGCCCATGTTTGGTTTGCAGGCCCAAATAGAAAGCACTGTTTGTCACTTCGCCTGTCTGAAAATGTTGTGTACGTTTGCATGTGTATGCATCATTTTATCCTCTGTGTTTACCACTCTTGCCTGTATATTGGTTTTATCTAAAAACCTGCATGAGAAAGCCAGAGCGTGCTTTCAACAGGGTCATGAAACATTAGCATGGTAGCTGGCAGCGCTTGAACAGCAAGGCTGAGCATGAGAAGTGGCCTTGTGTCCAGAACTGCAAACTCGCGTACTGCATACTGCGCGTACAAACTACATACTTCTTTGTACTAACTTAAGTAAACTTACTAATACGTTGTTGTTTTTTTTAAATGAGTATAAGAAACAATTTAAGAGATGGTAAAAATTGAGATTCGAGTTTCAAGCATGTTGCATTGTGGAATGTAAAAGGCGCATTGAAAAAACTCTAAATATTATGGTAGTATACTATTTCAAACATTATGTATTATGTAAAAATTATGCATATAGTAGCTTACTTCATACTGTACTGTATACTACATGTAGTATTCACATTTTGTCACATGACCTCATGACCCTTATGTGTATGGGTAATTATGGTTTTTATCATTTTGCAATCTTTTTGTTTTTTTCCCAAAAAATTATTGAAACTTGTTGTTAAATTGTTGTGCAAAAATTGTTTTGGTTTGACAATCGAATAAGTCAAGTACACTGTAAAAAAAAAAAAATTATAATTTTTAGTACATTTACTTGGATCACTTCAACTTAAATTACATTAAACTGACTTAAAAAAATGTTTAATCTTGTATAACATAAAGTTGATTTGAACTTACTTTGATGAGTTAAAGCAATGTAAAAAATCTTTTTTTACAGTATAGGCAGTAAAGTTGCAGTTTGTAAATATGGACATTGTGTTTGTTATATACTGTACAATTTGGCAAAGTTGTAGGTTATGCATATACTGCATACTGCAAAATTAGCTGGACTAGTATGGTAATAAGCCATTCCGAACATAGCGTTTTCTTGTAGTAAGCACACATATATTACCAATAGGGAGTCTTATACTGAAGTAATTTAATTCTGTATTTTTCTTCAGAGCTAAACGCAGAAATTCAAGCATAGAAAGAAAAGAAGTGACGGGCAGTGTCACGTGGTATGAGTTTCTCGCCATTGGGTAAGTCTTTGACCTTCTTTGACCTAATTTTTCTGCATATATATACTGCATATATTCTTAAATTTTAATTGGGTTTGGTGTGTGTTTTTGTAGAGACAGAGGAAGAGGAGGAAGACACGGAGCGTCCGGAAAAAGGCACCAAAGTGAAGCGGACTCTGAGCTCGCTGAAAAACCGCATGACTGGATCCTTCAACAAAGACAAAGTAATCAAACACACGCTGACATAGCTCATGCTCAGACTGTGTTTCTGCCGTGGGATACAATCATGTTCATTTCTGCAGAACTTTACTGCAACTTCTGTGTCCTTGCAACTTCCTCCTTTTCTCGAATGTACTGTAAAACGACTCGCTCATGCTGACTAAGGGGAAGTTTTAATCTGTTCTTTAAACCAGACAGTGTGACAATTGTATATTATCCTTTTTTTATAAAACACAAGATTAGATCTATCTATCTATCTATCTATCTATCTATCTATCTATCTATCTATCTATCTATCTATCTATCTATCTATCTATCTATCTATCTATCTATCTATCTATCTATCTATCTATCTATCTATCTATCTGTCTATCTATCTATTTATCTATCTATCTATCTATCTATCTATCTATCTATCTATCTATCTATCTATCTATCTATCTATCTATCTATCTATCTATCTATTCTATCTATCTATCTATCTATCTATTATCTGATCTATCTATCTATCTATCTATCTATCTATCTATTTATCTATCTATCTATCTATATATATCTTATCATCTATCTATCATCTATCTATCATCTATCTATCTTTATCTGTCTGTCTGTCTGTCTGTCTATTTGTCTTGTCTGTCTATTCTTTTTTCTATCTATATCTATTTCTTTTTCTCATCTATCTCTCTTTTTTCTATCTATCTATCTATCTATCTATCTATTCTATCTATCTATCTATCTATCTATCTATCTATCTATCTATGTCTATCTATCTATATCATCTATCTATCTATCTATCTATCTATCTATTCTATCTATCTATCTATCTATCTATCATATCTATCTATCTATCTATCTATCTATCTATCTATCTATCTATATATCTATCTATCTATCTAACTTGTCTGTCTGTCTGTCTGTCTGTCTGTCTGTCTGTCTGTCTGTCTGTCTGTCTGTCTGTCTGTCTGTCTCTTGTCTCTGTCTGTTTGTCTCTGTCTTCTTGTCTGTCTAACTGAATTGTCTGTCTGTCTGTCTCTTTTTTCTATCTCTCTTGTTTCTATCTCTCTTTTTTTCTATCTATCTGTCTGTCTGTCTGTCTGTCTGTCTGTCTGTGTCTACTTGTCTGTCTAACTAACTATCTGTCTGTCTGTCTGTCTGTCTCTTTTTTCTATCTATATCTATCTCTTTTATCTATCTATCTATCTGTCTGTCTGTCTGTTTGTCCGTCTGTTGTCCGTCCGTCTGTGTTGCTACTTGTCTGTCTTAAGTTAACTCATCTGTCTGTCTGTCTCTTTTTTTCTATCTATCTCTCTTTTTTCTATCTATCTATCTATCGTATCTATCTATCTATCTATCTATCTATCTATCTGTCTGTCTGTCTGTCTGTCTGTCTGTCTGTCTGTCTGTCTGTCTGTCTGTCTGTCTGTCTGTCTGTCTGTCTGTCTGTCTGTCTGTCCTGTCTGTCTGTCTGTCTGTCTGTCTGTCTGTCTGTCTGTCTGTCTGTGTCTACTTGTCTGTCTAACTAACTATCTGTCTGTCTGTCTCTTTCTTCTATCTATATCTATCTCTTTTTTCTATCTATCTCTCTTTTTTCTATCTATCTATCTATCTATCTATCTATCTATCTATCTATCTATCTATCTATCTATCTATCTATCTATCTATCTATCTATCTATCTATCTATCTATCTATCTATCTATCTATCTATCTATCTATCTATCTATCTATCTATCTATCTATCTATCAAATTACAAAATGTACAATGTGAAATATGACCTGGACTTGTTATAAAAAAAGAAAAAAGAAAACGTGTCGCTATCAGAGGATAACACTACACATTTCTCGATTTCTCTGTTTTCAGGGTAAAGACTGAGAGAAAGAGCAGAGCAAAGAGAGAAAGCAGAGAGAGAGAGAAGGAGAGAGAGAAAGAGCTGAGAGAGCGTGAGAAAGTGCGGCGCCGCAGTGTGAGCGGCCACCAGCTCGTGCCTGGCTCATTTTCCAGCTGGGCGACATGTTCACTGTGCAGCAAGACCCTGCAGAGGAAGCATGGCCTGCAGTGTTTGAGTGAGTAACACAAACTTACACCTGTGCACACGCGCATCTGCTCTCGCCGCTCATGCGACACACACTGCTCTCGCACACCACAGCGCATGTCGCAGTAAACCCCAGGCTCTCTTATTTTGATGAGGCTTTTGCACCTTTCATGGGTTTTCGTTAGATCATAAGGACTGATAAAGCAGCAGACGCTTGACCTACTGACTGCGTTCAGTCACATGACTGCAGCGGTGCTTGTGCTTTGGCTGTTTTGCAACCAGCTTTGAGCTGCGGAAAATGACAGGTTTGCGTGCAGATGGACTACTTCTGATATCAGGTTTCTAGTGACTGAGGGAGTTTAAAGAGGATGTTCTTTGTGACTTCACCCACAATTAAAATCGTCATTATTTGTCAACTTTCATGTAGATCCAAACCTCTGAATTTTTTTTCTTTTGTTCTTTCTTTGGATCTGAAAAGGTGATGTTTATTTTATTTATTGGATATTCAAACCACACTATTTCTTACAATGAAAGTTGAGCTATTCATCTCCAAAACAAGCATAAATGTGTAAAATACATAGTCTAAATTACTATATCACAAGTCATTTGATGTCATATGATAATTATGTGAGCAACAGATAAAGATTTAGGAAAATCAGACTATTTGCTGCTATTTTTGTTGTTGTTTTGGAGCTTGACAGTCGTAGTCCCCATTCACTGTCATTGTATGGAAAATAGCAGCCTGGATATTCCTCCTTTTGTCCCACACCCAAGAAAGTAAGTTGCATGGGCTTTAAATGAGATGAGGGTGATATATAGTGACTTATTTTGATTTTGTAGGTAATCTGTCCCTTTAAGAATCACTAAGTTGTAAGATGAGGGGTCATTACTTTAGCACTGTGTTGGTGTTTAATGACTGAAGTTCCTTCAAGTAAGTCACAAGTAAAGTTGTTCATTTAGAAACTATGAGTTCATTTGTTGACTGTCTGTTTCCCTATTTTGGGAAACCTTTTTATATTTGATGCTTTGTCAATTTCGGCAGGGTTCAACCCTTACAGAAAAGGAGAAACAAAAGTTTCTCATTTGTTTGTTACGGTCCATTACTTTGAAGTTACGGGAAATCCCTCATATTTTATTCTATCAAATAAGAACTTTTTAAAAATAGATATTTTTACACGTTTTGGGTACATAAAGCAATGTCTTTATTTTTATTTTCTGAATAAAATGTTAATATACAGTATAATAAAATATATTAATATGTCAACATGCATTAAAATGAATTTATAAAATGAAATGCACACACATATTATTGTATAAAATGTATTCTCCACTGTCATTCTCCGGTGTGCATGTCCGAAGAGTGACTCATGTGTTTATATTCAGAGTGACAAAAAGCACAATCGCTCAGTCTCAGGTGGCGACTGGTAAATATTACTTATGACTCTTTGCATGGCACTGCTTATTAAACAAGTCATGCTGATGTATTTCCTCAGACTTGAGGATTGAGAGGAAGGAACCTCTCTCTGTCCAGTGTTCAATTCATTTAAACCAGTCATGACCAGTACAGCTTTATTACAGCAGACATAAAGTAATCACGAGTGTGACGCTGAAATATTACTAGACCACTGATCCGGCATCTTATGCCATCATCTACAAATTTCTTTTGATGGATTTGCAAATTATGGATTCGGATAAATGAAATAAAATGATATTATGGATGGCTTCATCTTGTAAGGACAGGAGATCAGGGCTAGTAACATTTGGTATATTTATTTTAGAAACTAAATTCCATTCAAGGATTTTTTTTTTTTTTAGGAAATATGTGAAATTATGTAGATATAAATTAAGAGTTAATTTAGATATTTACTACACATTTATATTACAGCACTATGTAAATATAATTATGCTTTCTTTAAATTGTTGAATGTATGGTTAATCGAAATCAATTCAATTACAAAATAAAAGTATGCGTTTATATAATATATGTGTGTATATATTGCTATATATATATTTATATTCACATGTGTGTATGTGTGTGTACATTATATAAACAAACTTTTATTTTAGAAAAACTTCATCGTGATTAATTTGACAGCACTAACATATATATATATATATATATATATATATATATATATAAATGTTTTGGTTTGGCATAAAAAACAGCTAATAAAAAGATTACGATTATACGGAATAATTAAATTTTTTTTGTATAAACAAAGCTGATGAAGACATTAGAAAAAGACTTAGAATTATGTACAAAAGTACATTTATTGGTATCAATATTTTTAAAACACACACACATATCAGATTTAGATCAAATATTTATGATTTACATCCAAAATGTAAATTTTTTTTATGTTTATGTATTTTTCAATACTTCCATAGTATATTTATCTTTTGGTGAGTCATAAAATGATGGATGAGTGGTTAAATTGATAGAATATAAAAAATTATATATATATATATATATATATATATATATATATATATATATATATATATATATATATATATATATATATATATATATATATATATATATATATATATATATATATATATATATATATATATTTATTATTATTTATTTTTTTCAATACTTCCTTACTTATCTTTTGGTGAGTAATAAAAATGATGGATGAGTGGTTGAATGGATAGAATATAAAATATATATATATATATATATATATATATATATATATATATAGGCCTATACAGTATATATAAATATATAAATATATATATAAAATCTAAAACCACATATATTTTTAAAAACTCATTCTTTCATCATTAATAGAAGTTTTATATAGAATATGAAGAGTTCAGATGCAAAAGCCTCTAAGTGCCATTTGAAATTTTCTTCTAAAATGATCATTTTTATCAAGCTTCTATATTTAAGTTCAGTAATTTCACTTAAATGGCAATGAAGATTACCTATTAATTGTCATTTAAGTGAAATTACTGAACTTAAATATACAAGCTTGATAAAAATGGTCATTTTAGAAGAAAATTTCAAATGGCACTTAGAGGCTTTTGCATCTGAACTCTTTCATATATAAATTGTAAAATATATTTTATAAAAGCATTTTCATATTTATATTTAAAGATATATTGTAGAATTATTCATTATTCCTCGACCCATAGACGCTTTCCACTCCATTCAGTGAAACCAAAGTCCTTTTCTAAATAGTCTCTGTTGAAACTCGTGCCTGTCCCTTTAAATGTGGGACCTAGCCTGTGGAATGCGCCTCCTGTCCCATAATGCCGCGCGGCGCAGTGCAGGGACAGTCAATCTACATACATCAGTCGTGATTGGCGCTGCTTTTTTTTAGGTTGCCAAGTGATGTGTTGTGTGTTTTTGTGTGGCTGTCATAGTAACCTGAGTGATGTTTGAGGTGATGCGATCGCAACGCGCGTGACGGCGTCATAAATGGTGAGTTTGTTCAGCGCAACAGGTGTTTGCTAACAGAGCTAATAAACACACAGCAGCTAAAACACGTTCAAACTCTTATAAACGTCTGTTTTTTTACTTCACGCAGGCGATTGTTTAACCACAGGTGTCTCTTTTTAAACTTTCTAAATGACAGTTGCGCTAAAACTGTTGAAAGTTTGCTGAGAGGTCAGCTGTCCGCTGTGTTTAGTTTCATTGGCTAGTCAAGCAGGTCAGTGATCAAACCGGTTCAAACGCTTACAGATGCGTATTATTTGTTTTATTCAGACGGCTTTTCTTCACACGCGTTCATTTGGCTGATTGTAATTCATGATTAAGATTTTGTGTTCAGCATAAAAAATTAACATGTTTATAATATAAGACCAATCAAGAATGACGTCAGTTTCCCACCAGAACGAGTTGCTAGGGTCTTCTGGATGGTTGTTCTGTGGTTGCTAGGGTCTTCTGGGTGGTTGTTATGAGGGGTTGCCTTAACCACCAACCCTCTGTAGAAACCTCTGAAAGTTAGAAATATAAGTTAACGTAAAAACTTGAATAATAAACGTGAATAGTAAACAAATAATTGTTTTAATATGTTTTGGTTATGGTTTAACAAATATATATTACTTGTTTGTAACAATGTAAATTCGGTGTCACATTCGGTGTCATTATAATTCAGTCTTGGTTTTTTTACTGGTCTTACTTTGGATTAATTATTATTATTGTGTAATATTGCTATAAAAAGACAAAATTAGACATCAAGTTTTATTATAATTTTTTGAGTTTCTGTTTATTAACCAATATTAAACTAAAAGTTGACCAATGTTGAAATTATATTGTTGTATATTTCTGCTTTTGACAACAACTAAATGGTTATTATATTTTAACAACAATGTTTTGAGTAATTATTACTATCATAATAATAATTATTATTATTATGCCATTGTATAATGCAGGTTTGCTTTTGTAATCTAAAATAGTTAGACAAGATCATACAATTATTTAGGATTCTTTTTAATCTAATCTAACATTAAATTAGTTTTTTAATGTGCCACTCTGTTAAATATTACATCCTGTCTTATACATATGAATTATTCAGTCTTGCAATCTTTGCTTAGTCTTGGTTTTGGCTTAAGAATTTGATTAGATAATTTTATTTTAGTGCTGTCATATAAATTAATTGCATCTAACATGGAATTGTGTGAATATATATTACAAACTTTTATGTTAGATTAGATGCGATTAACAGAGATGAATCGATTTGATTTCCTATTATTTTTCATGAGGAAAAATGTTTGTTATATTATTTATTATTTTTGAGTGTCTATTTATTAACCAAAAACAGTTCATATTAAAGACTAAAGATCTGCCAATGGTTGGTTTTTATGACTGATATGAAGCAGATTATGTTTGTGCAGTGACAGATATGTATTTTATTAGTAAATGTTTTAGTATTCTCGACAGTTGAATTTTTGTGGTTTTGATTCTCGTGCTTTCGAAGCACTTTTGCTCTGTTTTTGGAGGAGTGATGATGTTTCGGTTCCTTCTGTCCTCATGTCTTGGGTTTTTCTGCACGGTCACTGCTTTAATTGCATTTGCGTTCAGGGATTCTCTCCCTCCGCATGCCTGACCTAACGCCCACTCAGGTTCACCTCGCTTTTGTCACACAAGCTCGTTTTATGTCTTTGTCAGAGCGTGTAGACCACGTGTGTTTCTTAAAAACACTGTCTGCGTTCGGCCCACGTTTACATTCCAGCGAGCGGATCATGTGATGTGATAACAGGATTATGATTGATCCTCGTGGGGTTTCTAGTTCCTGTTCCGTTATTAGATGCTCTCTTGAAGGGAAACTCCACTTTTTGCCACTAGAGACCGACGGAAAATGTTTCAATCCAATCTTTATTTATAACGCACCTTAAAGGAGTAGTTCACTTTTAAAAAAACTTTTGCTGATAATTTACTCACCCTCATGTCCTCCAAGATGTCCACTGTCTTTCTTTCTTCAGTCGAAAAGAAATTAAGGTTTTTGATGAAACATTCCAGGATTTTTCTCCATATAATGGACTTCATTGGGAACCAAACGGTTCAAGGTCCAAAAGACAGTTTCAGTGCAAACTGCAAACCGTTCAAAGGGCTTTA
Source organism: Hybognathus amarus (assembly GCA_030378365.1). Lineage (NCBI taxonomy): Eukaryota > Metazoa > Chordata > Actinopteri > Cypriniformes > Leuciscidae > Hybognathus > Hybognathus amarus. Next base: position 90,467 of record JAQIUQ010002648.1, on the reverse strand, counting down.
AACGATTTCAGACGATGAATAAGGGTCTTATCAAGTGAAACGATCGCTCATTTAAAAATAAATAAGAAAGTTTAAGTTTATAACCTCAAATACTCTGTTTTTTTATTATTATTTTGGGGTATTTTTCAATTTATTTACTTCAAAAAAGTACCATATTTTCTATGTAAATTATGCTTATTTTGTTTTATTTTATTTATATTTTTAACTACATTAAAATATCGTTCCAATAAGTTCTTAGAGCTAAAACCTAAAGATGAATTGATTTTGCTGTCACCTGGTGTCTTATTTTGGCTTATTTTAGAATGCTCTAAATTACAGTTTTTCCCATTCATTTCTATGGGTGCCCATTTTTGACCCAAATACAAGATTAAGGAGGTTTTTGTTTCACCCACTTAACATTGTAGAATTGAGTCAAAAATATTTTTGTGTGTTCAGAGGCAAACTTAGGAGAAGTAGCCAAGTCTTGTACCGCTCAGATCAATTTTAAAAATTAATCAAAACTATTTTGCCCACATTTCCAGAATCCAGAATACGGTTTTAGGGTTAATAAGAGTACAATATTTAAAAAATTGCCTATAAAATGAGGCTTGTGCATGTTGCTGTTGTTATTAAAAGTTAATTTTATCTTTATCTCAATTCAAGCTCAATGTTTTACTGTCAAATTTCCAATAAACAAACATGTAATATTATTAGTTACTAGGGATTGTAGCGATTAATCGTGATTAATCACATTTGAAATAAAAGTTTGTGTTTACATAATATATGTGTGTGTAGTGTGTATAATTAATTTTTATATATAAATAACCACACATGCTTGTAAAGAAAATGTGTTATTAATATATCAAATATTTATATATAATATTAATTATGTATAAATATATATATATAAAGTATGATACATGCAAATATTTCTTAAATAAATACATGCATGTGTGTGTATTTATATTTACAAATTAATTACACACACTACACACATATATTAAGTAAACACAAACTTTTATTTTGGATGCGATTAATCGCAATTAATTGTTGCTCATCCCTATTAGTAACTGCATTTTTATTAATGCAAAACAATAGTAATTTCATGATTAAAAAATATTTAGTGCCGCACTGTAGAACTTAGTGGCACTGGTGCATCTGCTTTCAAATGTAAATCTGGAGCCAAGAAAGTGTGGATTGACAGTAATAACCTCGTTGTCATTATTATTTAATATTTATTTGTTTAAAATAATACCTGTTAAACACCTGAAACGTATAGTGGAAATTTGGCACATTTTAAAATAATTCTTTTCAGGTCTGTTCGGTAAAAACACGTTTGTTTTTAATTTCTCAGAGACCTGATGCTGCTAATATCAGATCCAACCTGTTTCTGAGTCAAAGTTTTGGACCTGAACCCTCATGGTTTTAGGTCCAAGTGGACCAGTGAAGACCTCTAGTGTAAATGCCTCTAAATGTCCTCAAAGTCAATAGAAATGAACCAGAAACCACAAATTTAGATTTATTATGCACTGTATAAGTTCATCAGAAGTCAGTGTTTTCTGCCGTATGTCCTGTGATGGTGGCATTGATCAGACACTCACTTTGTTGTCTTTCTAATTAGGTTTGTGGCTAAATGGATTGAATCAGTCACTTTGTGGGGTGAAAAGTGGAAAATGGCCCGCAGGGACAGGACAGAGACTTTCTGAATGGATAATGAGCACTTCCGAAAGCTCTTTACCCCCAAAAAACCTGTGCTGATAGTTTTTCACAGCGAAAACAAAACTGATTCATATCTGATAATCTGATTATGCTTTTAAATATCTGCCAGATTTCTTAGTGCATAATTTCTTTGCAAATGAAATCAAAATTGCGAAACATAACGGTCTCATAGCGTTACAATCCGCCCCAGTTCTTCGAGCCCTCCCTTTCCATGTAATTTCAGTTTACGGGACAACCTACATGTTGGTTCTGATAAGGAAAGTGTTAACCTGTTTCTCTCTCTGCCAACGCCTTTGTTCGGGCCGACAAACTGCGCCGTGAACGTCCACAAGAGCTGCAAGAACCTGCTGCCCGAGTGTAGCAGTAAAAGCAAGGTAAGATTCATGCATGTTTATACATTTACATGAAATATTTGAAAAGAAATGAATAAACTTCACTTTGTATTATTTTGGATCAAATTTAGCTTCTTAAAGACAATAAAAGGCTTTATCTTTGGTCAAAGGAGTGGCAGGGTGTCATTGCGCGGTTTGTTGTAAATGATAAACTAAGCCGATCACTATGTTTTTTTCTGTGTTTTTTGCTCTATGCAGACAAAAGACTCGGTGCAAAAGTCGCCAAACACCGCAGCTCAGTTCGTATAGTCAAGGTAAGCACATTTACAGATTAATTACCATGGTTTTAGTATTATACTTGGATCAGTGATTTGATGATGTTTGTGGATCATATCGCTTTACCAATTGGGTGTCGCTACTTGTGAAACAAATTTGCTGTAAATTTTGAAATTAATTTGCATTTTTAAACTAACATCTTATGTTGAAGGTAGTCAAACTACCCTAAAATTAAGTTAGCGACAAAACAAGGTGCAAGTTATGGGGTTTATATTTTATTTATGGGGCAAAAAGGGTTTTTTTCTGTCACAAAAACTAGAAATTTAATTTAAAATCACCAATAAATCTATAAGATTGTGATGAATGGGAGAATATGACCAGTTACCTTTACCAGTTAGTTGCAAAGGCAACATTTTTAACTTTAGAATTAAGTTCTTAGTCATGTAGTATTTTATTTTAGTCATGTAATACATCTCATTATTTGCTGCAAAGAAGTGTCTGGTAATAAGCGTTTCCCACTTGTAATCTGCTTGGTTTAGTTCACTCGTGCTGCTGCACGAGGAGCTTGTTTTGCTATCCTCCTGTGTGTGTGTGATGGTCTGTTTAATGGTCACTGGGCCGGCACATGCTGAGTCCCCTGATAGCAAATTAAGGTCATCTGGCTGTTTTTTCCTGCATTTGCCACCACAAGAGAAGCACTTAAGAGGTTAATCACGGTTCTACAATTAATTACCACACAAATCTGATCAGGACTTACTGTTTGTGCTGGAGGTTGGACAGGATTCTGCATTGCACATGTTAATAAACAAATATTAAAGTGCCCCCATTATGGTTTTTCAAATATTCCCTTTCATGTAGTGTGTAATATACACTCCCCTAAAGGATTATTAGGAACACCATTCTAATATCTGTCTTTGACCCCCTTTCGCCTTCAGAACTGCCTTAAATCTACGTGGCATTGATTCAACAAGGTGCTAATAGCATTCTTTAGAGATGTTGGCCCATATTGATAGGATAGCATCTTGCAGTTGATGGAGATTTGTTGGATGCACATGGTGCATTATCCTGCTGGAAATAGCCATCAGAGGATGGGTACATGGTGGCCATAAAGGGATGGACATGGTCAGAAACAATGCTCAGGTAGGCCGTGGCATTTAAATCGATGCCCAATTGGCACTAAGGGGCCTAAAGTGTGCCAAGAAAACATCCCCCACACCATAACACCACCACCACCAGCCTGCACAGTGGTAACAAGGCATGATGGATCCATGTTCTCATTCTGTTTACGCCAAATTCTGACTCTACCATCTGAATGTCTCAACAGAAATCGAGACTCATCAGACCAGGCAACATTTTCCAGTCTTCAACTGTCTAATTTTAGTGAGCTCTTGCGAATTGTAGCCCCTTTTTCCTATTTGTTGTAGTAGAGATGAGTGGTACCCGGTGGGGTCTTCTGGTGTTGTAGCCCATCCGCCTCAAGGTTGTGTGTGTTGTGGCTTCACTAATGCTTTGCTGCATACCTCGGTTGTAACGAGTGGTTATTTCAGTCAAAGTTGCTCTTCTATCAGCTTGAATCAGTCGGATCATTCTCCTCTGACCTCTAGCATTCAACAAGGCTTTTTTGCCCACAGGACTGCCGCATACTGGATGTTTTTCCCTTTTCACACCATTCTTTGCAAACCCTAGAAATGGTTGTGCATGAAAATCCCAGTAACAAATACTGAAATACTCAGACCACCATATGGCACAAACAACCATGCCAAGCTCAAAATAGGCCCATTCTGACATTCAGTTTGGAGTTTAGGACATTGAATTGAAGCAACTGCCATGTGATTGCTTTTATTAGATAATTGCATTAATGAGAAATTTAACAGGTGTTCCTAATAATCCTTTAGGTGAGTGTAGCTGTTTGTGAATGTAAACATTCTGCAGAGTTGATAAGTCCGAAGTGCGAGATAAAGTTATTGTGTCCCAAACGAAAGAATCAAATCTTAATACGAGCCAACACAAGTCGGTTTTCCTGTCTATGTTGTATGTTTTCCGCCTGCAAACAACTTGACCAGCCCACAACACGTTATTTTACTGATTACTGCTTCTCAAAAGTTCAACAAGGGATTCACAAAACGCTTGCTCTTAAAAGATGGGTCAGTTCCCAGTTTATTTGGACCAGCTTGCTCCTCAGAATCACAACCTGTAGGTGTGAATAATTATTGATGTATACATTTTCTACCGGGTGTTCAAAATACGTATTTTTGTGCTTTATATTGTGTATGTTTCCAGCTAACCGGCTAACTCATGTTATTACTTTTACCTATTTCCACTATTACCTACAACTGTGTCTATTAATGCACTTTATCTGTCGTTCTTACTACTTTGAGTAAATATGAAGGTTGGAGTAAGATTTGTTTTACAAACGTTTGTTATATCAGTTATTCACTTAATTAATAACATCTCTTATAATGTACCTCAAACTGAGTAGTGTATCACTGAGAAACTTCCTGCTCAAGTCGACCTTGCGATGGAGGTTCGTGTTGAATAGGGTTATCTAGTTCTTCCAATGTTACATCATCAGACTCGGGCTCAGATTCATATGTAATATCAACGTCATTGTTACTGTCTTTACAGTGTGTGTCACTGAGAACTGAGGAACCCTTCAGACGGAGCTGCAGTTCAGTTATGGTAATGAGCGTTTAGCTTCCGAAACATGCACTGTACACGGTAGACCAATCACAACAGACTCTGCAATCTGGCCAATCAGTGCAGAGTAGCTGTCGGAAAGGAGGGATTTAGAGAGACTGATTCATCGGACGAGTCGTTTGAGAATCACAAAGCGAAGAACAGTGTTTTTTTGATTTTTGATGCATGTGAACCTGTTGTAAGAGACCTCCAAAACAACATTAAGAACATTTATAATAGCATAATAGGGAACGTGCAAGTCTTGGGTGCTGATTGGTTAACGCAACACATTCAGGCAGTGATCAAACTGATTGAGAAGAAAGTCAAATCTAGTAGAACAGCTTTTAATGTACGTCTGCCTAGCCTGCCTAGCCACTCTTTACCTCTTGTTTTGTAAGATTTGTTATGAACTCACACCAGAGGATCCTTCTGTTCAGACAGAAGATGTTCAGTTTGCCAGTGTGGTTATTATTCCTGAGCTCTGGACATCTCGTTAAACACCTCCCGCTGTGACCGAGGCCGAGGTGGGAATTGCTTTAAGAAGCGCGGATGAAGCCTGTAATGCTTCACTTCCTAGGGGAAAACATCTGGAAATGTCCTCCCTTACTCTCGAAGACTTCTGGAGGAACATCTTATTGTAAATTCATAAAGGGGCTGCAGCTGAATATTGGTGATTTCTCACATTTATAGCTGCATTGATGGACAAATACATATTTATTTAAAGTGATACTTCAGGATTTAGCATTAAGCTTCGTTTTGTATTCGTAGAAAACCTGTAGAATTTTCGAATTACCATGCTTTCCACCCTCAAATCCCCCTGAGACAAGAGATTTATGTATTTTTTTGTCTGGAAGAAGATTTTTGCGTCATTGGAAGATTTTTTTTGGCCAGAGGCCCACCCATAGAGGATGGGATCTCACTCACAGAATGTGCACATAGTGTCAGCCATCTTTTTTGGAAGCTAAGCTAGCAGGCTCTTGTTCTGTGGAGAAAGCTGAGAAGTAGGGGATACCATCCTCTTTTTCCTGGACATGTCCGTCCTGTCGAGATCGTACAAAATGTCCGGGATTCAGCTTTTTCTTTCTGCAGTCACCATTCATTGTTTACATGCACACCTTTTGTTTCAATCTAACTGAATTCATTCCGATTGGTGAATCTGAATGTAGTGTTTACATGAACGGTTGATCGGTTGATGTACGTTTTAACATTGCTAAGAAAATTTCCGCTCCTCCGTGAGAGATACGAGACCGGTGCGTCTCACAGGTGTCGCTCAACAGTAATTGCGCTACCTCGCCTCGTCCCGCTCGCCACAGTAAACATAATGAATGGCGACTGTAGAACGCAAAAGCCAAATTCCGGACATTTTGGGCGATCTCGAAATCCCGGGCAGACTCATCACGGAGACTCACTAGTAGCCTAGACTTGTGCGCTCTCTGTTACCGGTAGGCGTGGCCTCCTTGGGCAGCGAAGCAAGTGCATTCTGGGAGTTGTTGTCTTTCATCCACATAAGCCAAAAATACATTTTCTGGCTTTTCTCAGTCTAGAAAGCTCCAAATTCAAAAATAATTTCATATTTCTTCTACATAAATTACCCATTTTAAATGCACATTCATCTTTCCAGAGGTGAAGTATCCCTTTAATTATGTAACAAATGTAATTAATAAATGTACTAAATGCTTGTTTACGTCTGAATGGGATACTAAAGAGTGAATTTATATTGTAATTTTGAAAAAATAATACCACATTAAATGATACAATTATTTTATAGTGTTTGTCCAAGATAAGGACGACCTAGATTTTTTTGGAGACACAATTGACAGAGAATTGCCTGACTGGACCAGTAGCCTGTTTAAAATGGCAATTGCAAAAATTAACTAGGGAAGCACCGACATTTCGGCCACCAAAAACTTTGTAAGCTGCGATTTCATATTTGTATATATATTAGCTTATGCAGCAGATTTTTTAAAAATAAAGTTTAATTCATGCATATTTATTAATAATATAAATATATTTGTAGATTTTTTATTAAAAATAACAATAGATTATTGTAATTTTATTTAATATAAATGCAGCATTTGTTTCAAATTTAATATTTTGTAAGGTTATTATTTGCTTAATTTGCTGCATAGAATAGAAAAATATTTATTAATTAAATAAAAATAAAATTATGATTTATTATTAATAAAAAATATTATTTTTAGATTGGATTTTTAGATATTTTTAAATTGATACATTTTTAGACATGCAATGATTTTTAGTATTGTTTTTTCTTTATAAATTAAAACGTGTTCTATAATAATTTATTATTATTATCATGTATTATCTGTCAGGTTCTCCCTGGAGATGGTAATTGAGCTTGATGGTTTACTTGCTCACACTAATCTGATTGTGAGACTTAGACTCTCAGCTGTTTCATTAAAACTTCCTCCGTCTCAACAGGGGAGCGATGGGAGGGAGGCGATGAGGGGAAGGTGCGTGTGTGATTTCTAGAACACGCTCTCCTCTTTATAAGACCAACCGTCCTCTCAGTTAGTGAGGTCTCAGTTAGTCAGACATCATGGCACTGGCTTTACCCAGAGTCCGAGCTTCTCAGAGGACGAGCGGTTCACGACTCCTGCCGTCCTCGGGTCTGTCACGCAGGCTCGGGGTTCGAAGTGCTCCTCCATCGAGACTTCCTCACCTGCCGTTTCCTCGACTCCATGCCTCGCTCGGTTTTGAGGCACTGCTACCGCACTGACCCGTCTCGTTTCTCTGCAGCTCTGCGGGACCCCAGCTCTGCCCTCACCCCCATCAATGGCTCGTCCCGAACGTCGCGCTGTGTTACAGGTATGACCATTCCACCCAAAGGAAACAGTGCCCAACCTGCCGCCTCCAGCAACCCTACAGTCAGCCACAACAGCAGCAGCGGGTGAGTCCTGTGTCATGCATTCTCATTACTTCAACATTAATTACTTTAGAAAGGAAAATAGTGATTTATGAGAAATGCACTCTTGTTTGCATAATATAATGCAACATCTATAATGCTTTAGTGTGAATATTATTGTTTATATTCATGTTGCATTTAGGTTGATTAGAAATGTGAGGTGTATGAATCAATGCAAATGAAGAACGAGCTTTCATAATTACTGCAGCGTTTGCATAGTCATGTTGTCTGGCAGCTTTATCGCAGGAGAGATGGACGAGGTTGACGGGTTCAGGCTGAAGCGCCCCGCTGACGACACACTATCTCTCGCCTCCACTGTACCCGATTCGCTCATCGTTGAAGGTGAGGTGCTGATTTTAAAAGCCCAATAACACTGAGAACCTGAGATAAAGTGTCACGTGTGTAATTTACGACGGGGGTTTGTAGAGCATTGAGCAACACTTTGTACTTCACGATCTGCATGAATGTTGATTTGTTTGTGTGCAGATGCTTATTACACCACAGTGCGAGGGGAGCTGGAAGCCATTGCGCAAGACTTCGAGGTGGAGTCCTGGAGTCTGGCTGTGGATCAGCACTTCTTTAAAGAAATATTCGAAGGAGATGATGAAGAGACAGGATGTTATATATGGTCAGTAGCCATGTTTCCATCCACTTTTCAATCGAATTATCTGAAGTTCGGATTAAAAGACTCATGCGAATAAAGCTGGTGAAAGTGTGTTTCCATCCAACGGCTTTAAAGCGAATAAAAACCTGTACGTAATGACGTCACATGGTGTTTTGCGATCAAATTGGTATATCGAATTGATTCGAGACATTTAAGGTGTTTCCATTAATCTTTCGCACGGAATCGAACAACATTCAAGCAAACTTTTGCGAACAAAGTTTTGTTAGACAAAACGGATCGCCATCTACCAACAAATGATCAATATTTCACAAGTTGTAGCCTAATAATGCTTATGTGCCAGCTGATAGCGACATATGAATGGGATAATGTATATGCGAGGCGGTTGTTAGCCTGAAGGGGTTGTATTCGCTATAACAACCGCCTCGCTATACATTATCCTGCTTATTACATATAAATAAATTGACACAAAATATTGACTTAAAAACGAGTTTATTGATTTAAAAACGAGAATTGCTTCTGCTAAAGAAAATAGTCTGTTCCGTCTCTGAACTGCGCCCATGGCAACGGTGTATACTCAGCAGCGCCGTAGTCTGTTAACAAGAAATAACAGACCACATTATACATTAGAATTCAACCAAGCCACGTAAAAACAAGCAAAACCAACCTAAGAAAACAACGACGCTATAAACATTGCTATAATGAGGCTGATGCACGTAAATGCCCGACGACAGCGGAGGGGACTGTAGTGTGGGAACGACAGCGCTCCATGGTAGATCCTGGTTCTGAGACACTTCACGGAAACCCTTTGGTTAAAGCATATTTTTTTACTTTGTCCACTTACATCTGTCTTTGTTGACATCCGCCATGTGTGCGCAAACAGACTGGCCGGAAATGAACTCGTCTTCTGACGTGTTGCAACCATAAAAGGGCCTAAAACTTAATCGCAATTCATTATTTATTCGGTAAATAACGTTTCCATAAGCTTTTATCGCATTAGCCAAATATAGATCAAGAGAAAATCCGATGAGACCGAACGTATTTCATTTTAGTCGATATTCATGAAAATTCATCGAATTTTACTGTTTCCATAAGGTATTTTTATTTCGATATGAAACATGGCTAGTGTTATTTACCTACCCACACTGTTCTGGGAACTTGTGCATTTTTATCTCTGTAAGTTGTCAAAAGTGTTTCTAGATCTTCTCTAAACCCTTTCATGTCTCCTCCAGAGCTCATCCAGACCGAGATCCATCACGTGCGGACGCTCAAGATCATGCTCCGCGTTTATGCTCGAGAGCTGCGGGAGACGTTACAGCTGGACGACAGGAAGCTGGACTGTCTGTTTCCTCAGCTGGACAGTCTACTGGAGCTGCACAACCACTTCCTGTCCCGTCTCAGGGAGCGGCGCGCAGAGTCTGTGCAGCCGGGCAGCGAGCACAACTATGCCATCCATAAACTTGCAGATATTCTTATATCCCAGGTACATTCTCTAGATTTAGTGGCATTACTTCCTTCTGCTGTGTTCCCTGCTTCATTATTCTGTTGTCACCCCTTTTCCCTATGCTTCCAGTTTCACATGTCCTGTCTTTTGCTTCCTGCTTCACACATCCTGCTTCCATATGTTCATATGCAGTAAAGCCCAACATTTCCTACATCCTGTCATCCCCCTCTTGCCTTAAACTTCGCTCATCACATTTCATGTCTTTTGCTTCCTGCTTCACACATCCTGTTGTCACACATTTGCCCCACACTTACTGCTGTTGTCATACTTCCTGCTTCACACTTCCTGGTCCACATTTCCTAAACTTCCGGCTTCGCCTTTCCTACTCACATCCTCGTACATTTCCTTTAACAAGAATAGAATGTTTTATGCACTTCTTTGCTTACACATCCTGTTGTCATGCTCTCGCACTTGTTTTCACACTTTTGCCCCACACTTCCTGCTGTTTAGGAAATGTAGACCAGGAGATGTGAAGCAGGAAGTGTGACTCCTTGCTTACCCATCGTGTTGTCACGCTCTCACCCCACGCTTATTCCCACAATTACTGCTGCTGTAAAGGCCAACATTTCACGTTTCTTGACTTTTCCAGGTTCACATATCTACACTTTTGCCCCAGTCTTCCTGTTTTTGTCTTACTTCCTGATTCACTCCTTCCTACATTTCCAGCTTCATTTTTCTCATCTTACACTTCCTTCCCTACACGTCCCGCTTCATTTTTCATTTATTTCGCTTTTTCAAATATCCTGTAATATTTCCTGCCTTACACTTGCTGTTTCATATACTGTTGTTACACTTTTGTGCTTTTGCTTCCTGCTTCATACAATCTCTTGTCGCCTTTCCTGTTTACTCTTCCTGCCCTATTTTTTTCTGCCCTATTCTTCATGCCATATTCTTCATGCCCTATACTTCCTGCCCTATTGATCTTGCCCTATGCTTCCTGCCCTATGCTTCCTGCCCTATGCTTCCTGCCCTATGCTTCTTGCCCTATACTTTTTGCCCTATTCTTCCTGTCATATACTTCCTGACCTATACTTCCTGCCCTATACTTTTTGCCCTATTATTTTTGCCCTATTCTTCCTGCCATATTCTTCCTGCCCTATTCTTCCTGCCCTATTCTTCCTGCCCTATTCTTCCTGCCCTATACTTTCTGCCCTATTCTTCCTACCCTGTACTTACTGCCCTATGCTCCCTGCCCTATACTTCCTGCCCTATACTTCCTGCCCTATTATTCCTGCCCTATACTTCTTGCCCTATTCTTCCTGCCCTATACTTCCTGCCCTGTACTTCCTGCCCTACACTTTCTGCTTCACACATACTGTTGTCACAAGTGTGAAAGTGTTGGACAGGAAGTGTGACAACAGGAGGTGTAAAAACATTGGAAAAGAAGTGTCAAGCAGGAAGTGATTTTGTGTGCATCTGGTTTTAGTTTTCTGGAGAGCTTGGAGAGCGAATGAAGGAAAGTTATGGGGATTTCTGCAGTCGGCACACTGAAGCTGTCAACTACTACAAAGAGCAGCAGCAAAGCAACAAGAAGTTCCAGAACCTCATGAGGGTGTGTTGAGATCTTATACATCTCAGTGTTGCTAACATTTGCTAGTTTGTCCTCAGCACTGCTTTGAATAATTTTCTCACCTTAATGTTTTTCAGAAAATAAGTAATCTCTCAATAGTGCGGCGGTTAGGTGTTCCAGAGTGCATCTTGCTGGTGACACAACGAATCACCAAGTATCCTGTTCTTGTGGAGCGCATCCTGCAAAACACTGAAGGTTGGTTATTCTGTGCTGTAAATATATCTATTATGAAACATTATGAATGGGCAAGTTTATAAACACTTTCTTCTCACTCCAGCCGGGACAGAGGAACATGAAGGATTAGCACAAGCTCTTGGTCTAATCAAAGACACCATAGCTCAGGTGGACGGCCATGTCAATCTCTACGAGAAGGAAGCACGCCTAAGAGAAATCGCTTCCAAGATGGAGCCCAAGTCCCATGGGAAAATCAAAGATGGACGTGTCTTTCGTAAGGAGGACCTTTCTCAGGGCCGCCGCAAGCTCTTGTACGAGGGCTTGGTAAACTGGAAAGCCGCATCTGGTCGCCTCAAAGGTATTATGAGAATGATAATTCGCATACATGGGTACAAAGCCATGGGTGCTGGTAAAAAAATAAGATGGGAAATTCTTTCTTTGAGAAACTTAGCGGTTCCTCACAAATCTTATGATAGTTTTTCCTCCCACCTCATATTATTTTCTTGAGGGAACGCAATCGTTTTGTGAGAATAGCAAGTTTCTCCAGGAAACGCAATACTTTTCCTAGAGTCAGTGCAAATGTTCTTTAGCGAAGAATTCGAACGTTTCCAAGCGAACGCAAAGTTTCATGGTGGGAATGCTACTGCATATATAAGCCTGGTTGGTTACAATTAACATTTGAGATTCTTCTTTGCTTCCTTTGCAGATATTCTAGCTGTACTTCTTACCGATGTTCTCGTCTTATTGCAAGAAAAGGATCAGAGATATGTGTTCTCAACGGTGGTAAGTACGATATGCACTTTGTTTTTGGTTCATACAGGACGTGACATCTTTATCCACTCATCTGTGCTGTTTTTCTGCTAGGACAACAAGCCATCAGTTATTTCACTGCAGAAGTTGATCGTGCGAGAGGTGGCTCACGAGGAGCGGGCCATGTTCCTCATCTGTGCCTCCTCGAACGAAACCCGAGATGTACGAAATCCACACGGCCTCGAAAGAAGACCGCAACGCGTGGATCACCCACATCCGTCAGGCCGTGGAGAGGTCTGTGCCCGTCTATCACCACATTAGTGTCAGTATTTACTTATATCAGCATTTTTTTTAACCGTCCTTCCTTGGTTCCTGTCCATCAGCTGTCCACATACAGAAGAGAGATTGTTTTGTGAGGAAGAGGAAGCCAGAGTCACTCGGT